>WEKX01011223.1:0-11545 GCA_013390025.1 Pitta sordida
GATTCTGTGATTCTGTGAACTGCAAGCCTGTCTGGCTTTTCAGCTCCACTCAGGCCTTTGCTTCTTTTAATGCTGCGATGCTTCTTAGCCAAATGTGGCTTGCTCCTACAGCGATGGGTGTGGCTTATTTGCATATTTATGAGCCATCTATCTTCACAGAATAGGGGCTTTGTGGCGTTTGAGGAGACCCGAAACCCTGCGAGACTTGAGGGTCCACTGTATTACCTTCAACAATATTCATTCCAATATTCATACTGATATTCAATTTTCAATTTATTATATGCTGGTGTTTTGTTTCGGTTTGTATTGTTTTGGGATTTTTTTAACTTTCTCTGATAACTTTATGCAGAAAATATGCCCTAAAAAAGTAGATAGAAGACATTCAGCAGATGTATACAGCCAGGTAGTACTCAACACACACAAAAGTGCTGAGGAGACTGTAGAGCACACTGATTGCTGTTTTATGGATTGCTGTTTTCTGTCACATCCATAAGCAGTGAAACAGTTCATGACCACTAATATTGAAATAATTTAAGTTTGTTACAGAGTTAATCTTTTCTGCAGTAGGATGGACAAACTTGACATTCCTCAGAAGAGCATTCAGAGTAAGACAACACTAAATAGCTTTTTGCTTTCTTCGTATTCACAAGCTTACCTTTTCAAGGAATAATCATTGCTTCATGTTGAGATTTTTTGTTTTCTGTTTTTTAAAATCAGTCTGAACTGTGATGTTCCTTCTAAGTTCTTGAAAATAAGGGTAATCGACAGCCAGTTAAAATGTAATAGAATGGGAATGTAATTAGACTAGACATAATGAGACAAAGCACCAGGTTACCAGTAAAGATTGTAAAATCTCCCACTGGAAGCATTTACAAACACCTGTCAGCACTGTTTTTCAATTTCTTAACACCTTCTTCAGATTATTATAATATTTAAATTACATATAGAGTCATTCTTTTGCTAAGAGTTTTTACTAAAATTATAATAATGTAGTAATTCTTGTAATTATTATTTTCTTTTACTGTAGTAGTACCTAGGGATCCCAGACATTGACTAAATTTGCTGTGCAGTCAGAACAGAAAAAGTAGTTCTCACTCCAGACAGTTTTCATGTTAAAAGGAAATCAATCACCTTTTATTCAATTCAGTATTCTTGACCATTAATAAATAAGGAGAAATCCACTACAGGTACAGATTGTTAATGCAGCTGAGGTGAGTTAGACCCTTTCCCTACCATTCAGTACTTCCTGGGGAGCCCAGGACATCCTACCTAAAGTAGTACTGTGAATTTTATGTGACAGATGATATCTATATGCAAATAAAAGTTTTCATTAATTCTTATTCACCAAGTTTGCATATTTAAAAACTAGAGTCACACTTGGCCCGGTTCAGGATGTGATTTGAGTGCTTTGATTTTGATTTGAGTGCATCTTGGGTTTATGACTCTCTCAGCTTTCATTAAAAAGGTGGGGGGAAGCTCTATTCCTCATAGACATAAGTAAACCAACCAACATATGAAATGACAAGTTGATGCAAAGCCAATATTCATGCCTTTTTCTTTCCAAAGGGAAGCAACATAGTTACTCAGACTATGAGATTGCTAATCTGAATCTTAGCATTTGAACTGTAATTTTATTTTTTTTTATTTTTTTTTTGTGCAAACTCACTATTCTGCACTGGATTTCAAGAGCAGTCTTGGTTTCTTTGTCACAAAGGTGGTCCTAGATATCACTCCATCTCATCAACTGTTCCAGCTCTACCGGAGTGGACTATTCTTGGACAGAGAACAAACCTGTCCCTCCTGTCAAAGCAATATCATTGCTTAGCAAGTATTTAATAGTCAAACGACACCAGAACGAGAGGGCACGGCCTCAAGCTACGCCAGGGGAGGATCAATCTTAACGTTAGGAAGCGGTTTTTCACAGAGAGAGTAATTGCATATTGGAATGGGCTGCCCAGGGAGGTGGTGGAGTCACCATCCCTGGAGGTGTTTAAGAGAAGACTGGACGAGGAGCTTAGTGACATGGTCTAGCTGGGGGGTGTAGGGCTGGATGACCCTGGGCCCCTTCCGGCTCGGAGTGGCCTGCTAGACTGTGAGGGATCTAGGTTGGTGTTATGCTCTGCGATGTGCTCTCCGTCTCTGTACGGATCCTTGTGGGTCCCTTCCAACTCATAGTATTCTGTGTGTGTGTGTGTGTGTGTGTGTGAAAAACAAGAATAAGAAAGATGGAAACTATGCCTCTGCATTCCGTGTACCTTTGGCAAATTAAGTGGTCCTGTACTCTGATCTTCTCTCAAAGTATTACTTTCAAACTTGCCTTGAAGAATCACGGAGTCACAGAATATGCTGAGTTAGAAGGGACTCACAAGGATCATCAAGTCCAGCTCCTAGCCCTGCTACATAGTGCAACTAGAAATAAATAAAATAAAACTTGGAGAATAAAAATATTCCCCATACATTCTGTTCAAAGTGCTGCTAGATTTAATTTGGTGAGATATTAACTTCTAATTCTACTTTTTATGAAAAAAGTGAATAGTTTGCCTTGATCTGCTAGCTATTATTTGAAACAGACTCACAATAAGAAAAAATTTTTGATGGTGGCAGTGAAAGAAATTAACTGGACTCTCCGTCAAGGTAAATATGAGATTATAAAAAGCAATATACAGTAAACCCTCATTACTTCACGGTTCTTCACAGTTCTTTAGTACAGTAGTGAGTGTCCCCCCCTCTCATGTGGGAGGCCAGGGGTTCAATTCCCTCCAGGGAGGTAGTGGTGCGGTTTAAGAGTTGGACTTGATGATCCTTGTGGGTTCCTTCCACCTCAGAATATTCTGTGATTCTGTGACCTTGTGACTTGCTGTTGGAGATCACACATAGAGACAGTTATTCTTAGGAGTTCACTTCTTTGTGAGATGGGACTGTTCAGTCTGGAGAAGAGGAGGCTCAGAGGGAACCTCATTGCTGTTTACAGCTACCTGCGGGGAGGTTGCAGCCAGATGGGTGTAGACCTCTTCTTCCAGGCTGACGACANCTCTGTGAAGACGGCCCTATGTTTAGCAGTGCACTTGCAAATGCACATGCACCAACCAACAGTAATGAATGTGTAAAGATAGACAATAAAGTATATGCAAATTAACTCCACCCGTCACATCACCACACAGACCACCAGCACACTGCTTCACCAGCCTGAGCCGCACTGGCCCCGCCACACAGACCACGGGTGCACCGCTCCGCTGGACCATGCCGCACCGGCACTGACAAAGCTACTGTTGTTGAAGCTATTGCTCTTGTTGTTGAAGCTGTTGTCATTGAAGGTTGTTGGGTCAGTGGGGGAACTCTGCTCTGATTCTGATGAGGAGGAGGAGGATCCTTTTGATCCTGGGGCAATGCAGCTGCAGTGAGGGGATGAACACTTTTGTGACAAGCCGCTTCTTCCAACCAACTGGGCTATGCTCAATAGCCAGCAGGGAACACAAGTCTAACTTCCCAGTAGGAACCTGGTGCTCTCTCTGCTTGCAAATAGTCGTGGCATAGGCCCACCGAATCCTGGTGGCGGGCAGGTGCAGCACCTGGTTTCGCTTGCGAGTTGGGAGGTGTTCCAGCTTCCCCACCCCAAGTTCAGCCCCTGGTGGTCATCTCCCAGGCCAATAACACAGGGTGGAACCTGCTCCCTGCTGCTGGAGCCTGGGGGGAGGGTAGCAGGGCTGTGATCAGTGGCTGTATCTCTTCTACCCCCACTCCCATACAGAGTTGCTGCTGCCACTGCCAGTGGCAAATTGGGGGAAGCCTGGGCCACTGCTCCCAGCGGGAGGGGGATGGGAAATGCCACAGGGGCAGCCGGGTCTTGCTTGCGGGCGGGGGCTGGCTGTGAGAGGCAGTAGCAGCGCATACAGCCCTGGTATCGACGGGACACAGGGGCCAGGTAGGATAGTCCTGACGGGGACACACAAGCTGGGGCACAAGGTGCAGGCAGGTCCTCTGGCACAGGGATAA
Source organism: Pitta sordida (assembly GCA_013390025.1). Lineage (NCBI taxonomy): Eukaryota > Metazoa > Chordata > Aves > Passeriformes > Pittidae > Pitta > Pitta sordida. The sequence continues at coordinate 3,994 of WEKX01011223.1, forward strand.
GCAGGGCGGCCAGCATCCTTGGCAGCACCATTACCATGATGACAATATGTGACAGCACCTGGGCAGTCACCACCAACCCCTACCTCACCTGTTTCCATGGAAACACAGAAATACCTCCGGCGTAACAGACACATGCACACAGACGGTCCCTGCTCCTACACTGCCGTGACACAGGCAAGCACTACATCTGTCCACCGCTGCACCCACCCTCCACATTTAATCTGGAGGTCCAAGGGCTCTAGTGGACATGTCTCTCCTCTTTTGAGAGGGGCTCTGCCTTGTCCAGTGTCCCCAGCAGCACCAAAGAACTCCACAGCTCACTGCTGCTGTGGCCAGTTAAGAGGAATGGTGTGCTGGCAGTCCAGGCGGTGAGGCTCGCGTGGCGTAGGCCATCAGAGCACTCCAGAGGTATGGGGTGGGCAGGGAGGCAGGGCAACAAGTGCGCTAATTTGTGTATTCATGAGCTGCTTAATGGAGCAAGGGCCGCATGGTACCTTTGGAGATCTACGGCCCTGTGACACTCGAAGGTTGACTGTGATTTAAGGAAAATCAGTCAGACTCAAGGTAGTTGCATGCATGCTACCAAAAAAGTTTATTTTTGGCCCAAGACCCAAGGAATGGCAAAATCCAACAGTATGAGATTTAACACGACTAAGTGCCGGTTTCTTCACTTTGGACATAACAACCCCACGCATCGCTATCGACTGGGGAATGAGTGCCTGGAGAGTGGTGAAATGGAGAGGAATTTAGGAGTAACGATTGACAGAAAACTCAATATGAGCCAACAATATGCCCAGGTGGCTAAGAAGGCCAATGGTATCCTGGCCTGTATAAGGAACAGTGTGGTCAGTCAGACTAGGGAAGTTATCCTTCCCCTGTATTCGACACAGGTCAGACCACATCTTGAGTACTGCGTGCAGTTCTGGTCTCCCCAGTTTAAGAAGGATGTTGAGCTGCTTGAGAGGGTCCAGAGAAGGGTGACAAGGATGGTGAAAGGACTGGAGGACAAGCCCTATGGGGAGTGACTGTGGGAGCTGGGGTTGTTCAGCCTGGAGAAGAGGAGGCTCAGAGGTGACCTCATTGCTGTTTACAGCTACCTGATGGGATGTTGCCACCAGATGGGTGCAAATCTCTTCTTTCAGGCTGACGACACCAGAACGAGAGGACATGGACTTAAGCTAGGCCAGGGGAGGTTTAAACTGAATGTTAGGAAGAGGTTTTTCACAGAGAGTGTGATCTCTCGGTGGAATGGTCTGCCCAGAGAGGTGGTGGAGTTGCCATCCCTGGAGGTTTTTAAGAGAAGACTCTTTGAGGAGTTCAGTGACATGGTCTAGTTGGTGGGGAGTTGGACTAGGTGATCCTGAGGGTCTCTTCCAACTTGGAGTAGCTTGTGAACCTGTGAAAGAGTGACAGCAGTGTCCCCTGCTCTGCCAGGTGCCAAAAGAGAACCGCCCAGATTTGTCACCCCTTGACTCATACATATGCAAATCTCTCTATGAATATTCATCCTTTTAACATTATGTCATATTCCAGTACTTTGCCAGAAGTCCTTCAACCAAGTAGCTCCAATGTTGCTCATTGTTTTCCCCTTGTTGTGTCTAGCACTCACTTTTGTTTACCTTCAGAGACTGCAGGACAGCATTTTTCACCCTTAATATTCAACCTTAGCTCTCAGGCCTCCTGAAGTCTACTAATCCTTCTAAAATTCACTAAAAGTTCACTAAATTTTCACTAACTCAATAAATTCCTAAATCTCTATGCCCTTAACTAACTCACTAAATTTATAATTTTCTGAATCTCCAAATCAACTGTATAATGAGCCTAGACAATTTTTAATAAATAATAAATAAAAAATAATTAAAATATTTTTTTACTTCTTTTAATAAACCTTGACAGAAGTGTCAAGAAATATACCTAACCTGATTGTGAAAAGAGTTGAAGTGTGCATAATTTCCTTGGCTTTTTCCCTGAGAGGGACAGTTTCAGAAATTTAAAGGAAAATTGGAGTAAAATAATTGGAGAAAAAAAATCATTGGAGTAAAGAATATGAATATTTTAATCTGATACAATTTTACTGTTAGCTTTCTATAATAAATTTCCTTCATTCCTTTTGATCTATGAAGGAGCACTAAAATTGAGATGATCTGCCATCTTGTGAAATTTTTTTGCGCTAGGTTTATGGCTATAGTAGAAATACTTTTTTATATCTGCCATTGCACTGGCTAATACTCAGCTTCATCTGCATTCACCAAGCTCTGACCAATGAGCCATTATATTAACCTGTGGTATATTAACATGGAAAACCTTAATCCATCCCTTCTCAGCAGCACATAAGAAATATGAGTTTTAACTACGGAAAGATCCGGTGACTCGACCGGTTGATGACAAAAAGGCTGTGGATGTTGTGTACTTGGACCTTAGCAAAGCCTTTGACACGGTTTCCCACAATAAGCTTCAGGAGAAACTTGTAAAGCACGGGCTGGAAAGGAACATTTTATGCTGGGTTACAAACTGGTTGGAAGGGCGAGCTCAGAGGGTGGTGGTGAATGGTGCAACATCGGACTGGCGGCCAGTCACCAGCGGAGTCCCACAGGGGTCAGTGTTGGGCCCAGTACTGCTCAACATCTTTATCGATGACATGGACGAGGGAATTCAATCCATCATCAGCAAGTTTGCAGATGATACCAAGGTGGGGGCAAATGTTGAACTGCTGGAGGGTAGGAAGGCCCTCCAGAGGGACCTTGACAGGCTGGAGAGATGGGCAGGCTCCAACAGTATGAGGTTTAACAAGACTAAGTGCCGGGTTCTTCACTTCGGCCATAACAACCCCATGCACCGCTATCGGCTGGGGGAGGAGTGGCTCGAGACTAGTGAAGTGGAGAGAGACTTAGGTGTACTGATTGATAGGAAACTCAATATGAGCCAGCAGTGTGCCCAGGTGGCTAAGAAGGCCAATGGCATCCTGGCCTGCATCAGGAACAGTGTGGTCAGTCGGTCCAGGGAGGTTGTCCTTCCCCTGTACACAGCGCTGGTCAGACCTCATCTTGAGTACTGTGTGCAGTTCTGGGCTCCCCAGTTTAAGAGGGATGTTGAGCTGCTTGAGAGGGTCCAGAGAAGGGCAACGAGGATGGTGAAAGGACTGGAGGGCAGGCCCTATGGGGAGCGACTACAGGAACTGGGATTGTTCAGCCTGGAGAAGAGGAGGCTCAGAGGTGACCTCATTGCTGTTTACAACTACCTGCGGGGAGGTTGCAGCCAGATTGGTGTAGACCTCTTCTTCCAGGCTGACGACACCAGAACGAGAGGGCACGGCCTCAAGCTACGCCAGGGGAGGTTTAATCTTAACGTTAGGAAGCGGTTTTTCACAGAGAGAGTAATTGCATATTGGAATGGGCTGCCCAGGGAGGTGGTGGAGTCGCCATCCCTGGAGGTGTTTAAGAGAAGACTGGACGAGGAGCTTAGTGACATGGTCTAGCCATGGGGTGTAGGGCTGGATGACCCTGGGTCCCTTCCGGCTCGGAGTGGCCTGCTGGACTGTGAGGGATCTAGGTTGGTGTTACGCTCTGGGATGTGCTCTCGGTCTCTGTATGGGTGTTAGATGGTGAGTTGGACTAGATGATCCTTGTGGGTCCCTTCCAACTCATTCAGTGATTCTGTGATTCTGTGAAAGAGTGGCATTAAATCGCTATGTTTACTGTAAGTAAAGTGCATAAGCAGCACTCTTTGGTTTAAAATCGGGTTCAGAGTTCACCCATGTGTAAATTGGTACACGGGAAAGCACAAGAGTACTTCTGTATTTTAACACAGAAGTAGGTACAGTAAACTGGTGCCTGCACTGCTCATGAGCTGCTCACAAGGGAAGGGCTACTTTCACATGGAAACTTTACAGAGTGACTGAAGTCTTCCCACTACTCCCCTTTAGTATTTCTTAACATTTCCTAACACCTTTAAATTATTTTTTCTAATGATGGTAAGGCTTCAATTAGCCACACTGTAATACAAGTTTAGTTCTCTGTTCTTTATAATTTCTTATTTTTAAGTACACAGTGCCATTTTGTTTTTTCTCTGATAAAAAGCACAGGTGTTCTTTTTTTTTTTTTTTAGTACAGAAGAGTTCTTAGATAGAACATAGTTTTTATTTTCAGGAAATACTAGAGTCACAAAGACTCTAAACCTAATTATGTAATATTTACTACGGAAACTTGAGGCCCATATTGTGAAGGATATTATGGTAAGTCTCTGAGAGTGGTAAAATAACAAGACCACTCTGGAGCACTATAATGTCTGTTATTTTAAAACATGGTAAAGATATGGGAGAAACATAGTAGCTGTAGGCTCATATTTATAATTAACCTAGCCTGTAAAATCGTTGCAAAAGTGTCAACTAAGGTATTACTGTCTATTTTACTCAAATTAATTTGTCCAAACCAAACGAGCTTTATTAAAAGAAGACTATTAAAAATAACATCAGTTTTTAATAGACTTAATAAACATTGAACAACATTAGAATAACCATTCAATGCTATTTAACTCAGTGTAGAAATGTGGCCTGGGTGAATACTGTGAATTACCATTTCAACATAAAAATAAATTTAGAACTACGAATAACTTCTATACTCAAAGCATTAGTTACTTCCAATATTAATAGTGAAATTATTTTTCCAGACTATAAAAGGGCTGATAAATATGTTGTTGTCTTTTTCTGTTTCATTTTCCCTACATGGAGAAATACATTATTTTATAAGCATTTTGAACCACTGATTTCATTTAGTTTGTTGTTATAAAATGCAGCCATCAAGCAAATAACTTGTCATAACATTGAGTATTTCACTATAAACTCTGCCATTGGAATACCATGTCTTTACATCTCTTTCATTTCCCATGAAGGGGAAAGACCATAACCTCTCATATTCCTAACAAGGCCATGCAAACCAGCCCTTCAGAAGAGAAGGGTCATTTCTGTCATCTCCCCCCTAGTCCTTCCACAAACGGGATTTTGAAGGGGAGGGGGAAAAAGGTTTAATGACAGTAGCTTTGAACTTCAAAGCTGCATTACAAAAATCAAACAGATGCAGCATATGCATCTAATTTAGAAGTTACCACGGATACGAGCAGGATACTGGACCAGTCAATCACAAGAGTACCTTTGAGACTCCCTGAAGCCTGATGCCTATGAACTGTGGCTTAAAGTGCAAACAGAAAATCCACATTTCAGTCAGTAGTATAGGAAACCTCATGTTATATGAAACATCTGGGATCTGCATTAGCTGACTCTGCTGACTGCAAAGGACTGATTTTCAAACATGCTGTGCATCATTTATTTGCTTTCTTTCTTGACTGCTAAACACCACACATGAAAGGTAAACCAAAACAATTATCTGATGATGCACCATTGAACACAGTACCACAGATACCAGCCATCTCTCAGATTTCCATTCTCACAGCAATTGTTGACTGGTGCTTTGTCAGCAATGACTTTGCTGCAGTGCAGGAAACTGCTAGAGAAGAGAGAGCTGACAAAAAGTAACTTGAAAATTAAAACTACCCTGTAAAACTCTCATACATGTTCATATTATCAAGAAACATAAGATGTTCAGCCTTAATAACCAAATACTATCGATTACCAATATAACATTGCAAAGTAAATTTCTGTAGAAATGAAAGTTCTTGTGTAAAGAGAAACCCCCATATATTAATATCAAGCAGAACATAAACTGCCAACAGAATACATTTTCCATGCACTAAGAGCATGCATTTAACAGCTTTTATCTGTCCTCATGCATGCAGCTGATAGTCATTACAGTGGCATTAGAACTGCACCAGATTTATCATATTTGCAATGAAAATTTATCACAATTCAAGTAGTTCTAGCACCTGTGCCTTACCACTAATAGACATTCCATCACATTTGCAGTTTCTCCCTATCATTCACAGTTGAGTGAACCTGTAAGTGAAGCTGAAATGTAAATTTAAAACCATTCTTTCAGAACTTTTACCCTTAAAGTCTGTTCAGGGAGATGTCTCCTACCGCAATGGAAAAATTTTGTAATGTTTCTTATATAAATCCAAAATTGATTCAAAGATGTGAAACAGTCACATGAGCAGTGTTCACGTCATATTTATGCTACAGATGGCATCAGGTATTAATTTTCACTTACAATACCAGGAAGGTAAAAATTTAAACTACTTTCCTGCTTTGAGTGGAAAATAGCAGGTTAAATGTACCCTGTGTAACTGATAACTGGGCTTACGGTCTGGTCGTACTGCAAGGCTGCAAGTCCCCGAGAACCCTTATCACAGAATCACAGAATCACAGAATATTATGAGTTGGAAGGGACCCACAAGGATCATCTAGTCCAACTCACCATCTAGCACCCGTAAAGAGACCGAGAGCACATCGCAGAGCATCTTATGGATCACTGCAATGTTTATGACAGCTGTTTCTAAAACAGCCTCAATGAAGAACTAGCTAAAACAATCAGAGGATCCTTTACCATGCCTGCCCATAGATAGTTTATTTATTTTGAAGATTCATAGGTAGTTCCTGAAGAGGAAACTTATAGCAAATATTAAAAATTCAAATTCTTTTTAGAATGGTCACAGTGAATACTAAAGCAAATTCTTCCAGGAAGTCAGGCTGTAAGAGTTAAGGAAAATTTTTAAAATTCTTCCCTCATTTCTTTTAGACAGTTTCTGTGCAGTTACCAGGGTTTTTATAGTTTTTCATTAGACATTTTTAATAGGCAGAAAGTTCAATAAAGAAGAAGGCCTCTCCTACCTTGAGAAAGATGCTACTAAAGAAGACGGAAAAGGAAAACATTGCTTGCAAGCTGGTCCATGCCAGCTGGGGACCTCAAAACGATTCCAGGAGGTTGATTTCATGCAAGAAGAGAAGGGTCAACAAACGGACAAGTTGAGGAAGAGGATGAAAATAGACTTTAGGGAATCATCTGGAGACCTTCAGCACTAATTCTAAAGGCGTGTCTGAGGCAGAGTGATGGGTGGAATGGACTTGGAAAGTAGATGTAGCAATGATGCAATGTTGAGAAACTACAGTATAAAAGTAAATTTCAGTGTGTGCAGTTTGGAATGGATTTCCTGTGTGCCCAGCTGCCATAATAAAGGAATGTTTTCTTTCTAATACTCAAAAAGGAGTGTTAGAGAGTTCTTTTCCAGCCTTTTTCAGCAACAACGTTACCAAAATAAAAAGAAAAAATACCATTATGGTGGGGTTTTTCATTTAAAATACAAATCATTCAAGTGTAAAAAAAGAGCATTTAAATAGCAATAAGTCAAAACCACACAACTATTAATACTTTTAGAAAGATATAACTCTAATTTATATTCCAACACTTCAAGCTTCTAGAATATATTTGTAAACATTTTTCTATATAAAGGTTATATAATATATAATTAATAACCAATTACTAGATAATTAACTAAAAATAAAAATAATAAATAATATAATTGTATTGGGTTTTGCTGTGGCTGGGTTTCTGGTAGTGGGGGGGCTATGAGGGAGGCTTTTCTTCAAGAAGTTGCTGGAAGCCTC
>WEKX01011223.1:12286-23525 GCA_013390025.1 Pitta sordida
GTGCTTTGGGATGGGAGCACACTGGAGCAGACAGTGCTCAAGGACTGCACCCTGTGGAGTGACCCACGGGCAGCAGTGTCTGGAAGAGCTGCTGCCCTTGAGATTGGACTCATGCTGGAGACGGTCATGAAAGACTTTCTCCTGTGGGAGGGACCCCATGGAATGCAGGGGAATGGCCTCCTCCCCTGAGCAGCAACAGAGATACACCGACTGCCTGGTTTTCCCCTACTCCTGTCCCCGCCTTCCTCCTGGAGTAATGTGGTATCTGTTGTAAGAGACGGAGGATGGGGCAGAAGGGGGAGAAAATTGCCTTTAAGATGATACTTCTCACTTTATGCTCTGATCTTGTTAGAAATAAATCCTTTATATCCCCACTTTGGAGTCTTATTTTGCCTGTGACAGTAAAAGTTTATAATAGATTTCTCACCCTACTGTAGCAAAACCCTTTGTTGTTATTTTTTTTTCTCTTTTCCTCTCTCCCCTGTTTGTATGAGGAGGGGGGAATGAAGTGAGAGAGTGGCTGTGGGTGAATCTCTGGCATTCAGCCAGGGTAAAACCACCACAATAATATATATTAATAACTCCTCTATATTACTCATAACAATTCAGGAAGGAAAGAAAGGAAAGTATATGCAAAACATTGACCAGATTTTTAACAAAAGCCAGGGCAAGGGAATTTTTTTTTACCCCTATTTTGTGTATTTTTTAAAATCTGGTTATGTTACCCTGAAAATAGAAACTCCATTATATTACTCTTTTTTATTAATTTCTTCCTGCAACCAAATATCTTCATTTTGAATTTGATATAAATTAATTCCTTTTATTTTACAGAAATCTTGATTTATATAAACCCTTAATTGTATATTATTGTTGATTATCTAGCCTACATTAATGGAGGATATAGATGAATACTTGGCTAGTTATATGATTAGAAATCAAGTCTAACAGTAATATAAGGTGATATAGTGGTTCAGAGACACGAGCTAGTTTGTATAATAATCTCAGAGAAACATATGATCCTTATCCATAATTTTATGGGGCTTAAAAAATTTATTTTAAAGTAATACTTTGATACAAATATTAAAAGTTCCCTCTCGCAAGTTTAAACAACTTCAGATTTACCTTTGTCTGACTTTGCCTGATATATATACTTGTTCTTATTGTCTAAATGTCTTTGTCTCTCATAATTGATAGCTTTGATCTTAAAAGAATCCATAAAAACATAAGGGCAATTACACCTCCAGGTATCATTCTTACACCATTGAAAATAGTATGACACAATGCTTACTAGAGCAGGCTCTAATTACCTCTCCCACTACTGCAATACAAAAATTACCTTGCAAAAGGGTTTGAAGCCAATGGTATAGATGCTGTGAATAGGTATGGTAAATGATTTCCAGAAAATGTAGTTCAGTTATAATTAGATTAGCTTGGCATTAATAGAATAAAACCTTTAATGAGGTACAGCTGAAAATACCGTGGAGTAGACTGCTTTTATGATTGCACTAAAGTAAGATTTGGTAACAGATCTGCAAAAGATTGTTTCCTCATACAGGAACTAGTTGATTTCTCAGGTGGGAAAATAAAGATTTTGTCATTTCACCATTCATTTCTCTCTAAGGCTCCTAAATTCTAAAAATAGTTAGGCCAGAAATGGGATGCGATATTTACTTTTGTGCCACAAAGGCCAGTCTATTTAAATGAAGGCTACTACAGCTGAAGAATTTTTGTCTTCTGCATATTTGATATGCAGCAGTAACATTGTATGTAAATCTATCTGAGAAATATATTTATTCAGTTGGTTCATATGAATACATTCTAAAACTTTTTTTTTCAATAGGAATTGGGTAAAAAATGCTAGTAGGATAAATAAATAAAGTGCTTTACTTATTCTCTCCCACACACACTTTCTGAATGTCACTCACTTTATTGTCAAATGTGAGAGAAATTATAAGCTAGTCTCTATAATACATTCGTACTTTCCTGGTAAGTTTGAGAACACTGATGAACCATAGCTTGAACTACATTAACATAATAATAAACCCAGGAAATTATCAGAGAGAGTTTACATTAGCAGGTGGTAACAATATTGATTTCCTTTCCACTCTAAAAACTGTACACAAAACCCAGCAAATGCAGTTTCATTTTACTTTAAACTATTCATTGCTGCAACGTATGCCTTCTACAAATTCAAAGAGCTTGAACAGAAGACACAGAGACACTCACATCTTACCAAACAAAAAACAAACTAAAATGTCACTGAAACCAGCTGCTTCCCATTCCTGTCTGTTCCACAACAGAAAATGAGCCAGTAGAATACAGTAATCCCTCGAATATCGTGGGGGATCTGTTACAGAAAGATCCTGTGATAAGCAAAATCTGTGATGTAGAGGTAAATATGGTAAATACAGTAAAGATTGTAAAGACACAGAACCCCCCCCCACGATGTATTGAACCCGTGAAAGGTGAACCGTGAAGTAGCAAGGGATTGCTGTATATTTAAAGTTCTGCAAGTTTCTGTAGGGAGCTGTAGAGGCATTTATAAGACCTGGATGAGCAGAAAACCCTCCTTAGTGGCACAAAAAGATACACATGATGAATGTTGCCCTAAAGAATGATTCCTCAACTTGATAAGGGCAGCTGCAGGGATCACCTTCCTAGGCTGGTTGCCTCAATTGAGCACAGTCAATGGAATACTGATTAGAACTTTTCCTATTCACTAGTTTAGAGGAAAGGAGAAGAGGATGATTCTGACTTTTTATGCCTTCCCAGCTGCCATACACATAGCCCTGCCAGGCAGCAGGAAGCACAGCAAAACCATTGACTATGACCTGCATTGTCCTCCTAGATTTTTTATCACTTTCATTTCCCAGCTTTACATCACTACTTCAGACTCATTTCTCTGATCCTGATTTTCTACCATGAAGGGAAAGAAACATTAATCATGGTAAAAGAAGGCATATTCACAGTGATTTTAAGACTGTAAACTTTAGCTTACCAAGTATAAGAATAACCTCAATGTTAAAACTTTGGAAAATAACAGTTACTGCTTTTATCAGAAACTGAAGCGAAGGAATAATCATAAGTTCTGCAAAAACAAATAACTTCCTCAAGTAATTTGCCAGCTACTGAATACTCTAGAGTATATATGTAGTAATATGTACTGCAGGATGCCACACTGCACAGAGTCATGCAGGGACGGAGAATGATTAGGCACAGATTTCTCTACAGGAGATCGTTAATGCCATAAAAAGTTACCCTCGGGGAAATACTGAAATCCCAGACGGCTTTCCAGTATAATTCTTTAAATCTTTTCTGCATATTGTATGCCAGCTTTTAATGGATACATTTAGTGGGAAGTTTGCTAGAGGGCTACTCTCTGGAGATGTAATGCTTTCATTAATCATTTCAATCCCCAGCAAAGGAAGAAGATCCTATGTTGTATATAACTACAACAGATTGTATTTTTGCTGCCACCATTACCACGTGAAAAAGAATTAAGTTAAAATCTTTGAGAACTCTTAGCAAAAATGAGTTATTTCACTACTATTTCACTAGCATTGTAGGCATAAAATCAGGGAAAAAAGAGTTACTGGGTTACAATCATATGATTATGATTGTGTATATTTACTGACAACCACCAATATTTGGTGTTATTTCCAGCCTTTCAAATTTGCTTGATCTATATCTTTGGATATTAAACCAAAAGTATATTTACAGATATTTAGATCTTGCTTAATCTGGGAAATGCATTCATTATGATAAATGAAGTGAGTGACTGGGGCTGGACGATTTTAAAATATATGATCCATATTATATGCATGTATATATATAAAGATCTTACATATAATGCATATATACACACACCAGAATTTTTGACCTATTATAATTTGATTACTTTTGCCTCTGAAGATCAATCCTTATTTTCATCATAAATTATCAAAAACCCAGTGAAATCATCTTCCTCTCTCCATTTGCCTCAACAGAAAATGTCTTTCTTAATTGCTAGTGATATAAATGATGACTTGAAAATAATTACCTAGAAAACTTTTAAAAAACTTACACAAAGATAAAGCTTTAGAACAGCATCTCATGAAATATAAAGCTCTTAAAAGACAAATGATGCCAACAAATTTATAAAAGTTGGTATTGATTACAGCATTCACTGAAGGCTCAGAGCCTAATTCCTGGAACATGTTACAAGACCCACAACTTTATTCTTTCTCAGTTTATTCCTAAAATATTTAGTAGCTACTAATATCCCAGTCTTTTTTTCTGGTACTTAGGGAAGAGCAGAATGATAGATAAGAAGGTTTATTATGACTGGTCTGGAAATAGGTCTATTTTATTACTTTTAGTTATGCATATTTCTATGTAATTGAAGCTCAATGCGTAGACAGACTATCACGACATTTTATGATAAGTTTAAATTATATGCAAGTATTCAAGGCCTGGAATGAGAAGCTTTTTATGCTCCAAAAATAAAAATACACTAATTAATGCAATTAATAAAAATTTTATGTAGATAGAGAGAACTACATTCACTGTGCACTTAGGTGCCATTATAATAACCTTCCGCTGAATAAAACATCAAGTACATATTTTTTCTGTTGCCCTAGATGACACAGTTATCATTGATGATTTACTATTTTTATATAATAGATGAGTTTCTAATTTATAGATGCCAAATGGTCTGCATGTGAGACATTCAGAGGAACATTTTACCATCTTTTAACAAAATGGGAACAGCTAATAAGCAAATATCTCACTATGCTAATTACATTTCTGAGAATGTCTATTATGACTTTTTTTTTATTTTGTACTTAGGGATTTGAGAGTGTAATATTCAGACAGAAGTGGAGGTTCTTCCATTGAAAGGAAAGATGCAACTTTCAACATCTCTCAAATAATTGTCATTTTCATACATTTCCCTATCAGGAAAAAAAATAGCCCAGCTTTTTTCAAAATTTTTGCAAGGCGAAACACTGTGAAATATTCAGCTAACACAAAGTACCTTGATTCAAGCAAGGATCACTTGGTTTCAACAGCAGTGTGAACTACAACCAGGCTGGCTGATGATCCCTGCTGTGCGGAGCCCCCTTGGAAGGGAAGGACAGGGAAGAATTTTCTTCAGGATCCATCTCCCCAGAAAGAGTGAGTGTGCCAGACTTCCGCAGACTAGCCACTGTTACCCAATACTCTAAAATGCAGCTGAAATAGTTTAAACCAAAAAAATTTAAAAGAATATTTATTTTCTGAATAACGGTCAGTAAATTAGAACTGGGATGCTGCCGAATTTTGTCCTTATGCAAATGGAAATACATATTATGAGAGAGTTTTCAAAAGGATGGAAATTAGGAGTTTATTGTCAGACCTTTTGTTTTTAACAAAATTACGCATTCTGTATCTGAATCAATGCCCCTGGACACGAGCACCTCTACATAAGATTAGAAGTAGTTCTGGGTGCCATACCAATTATCTTTTTTATTTACTGATATTTTCATAACCAGACAAATCTTTTCCTTTACCTTTTTCATATCCTTTATCAATTTCATTGCGTTCAGTGAAAGACTTAATGTAGTAAGGTTTAAAACAACCCATCTCAGTGGATATTAACCAGTGTTAGTCTACTTAGTCTTTGATGTAGTCCAATATCTGTCTCTCGCAGGTATTTCTTGCATAAGTAAAACTCTGTGAGGATGCTTTTAAGAACCTCTACCAAAGAGATTTCTAATGGAAACTTTACATTACTTGAATAATTTGATAAATTACATAACACTTTACCGTCTCTATGAACAGTGCGGCCAGTAGGACTAGGGAACTTATTCTTCCCCTGTGCTCGGTGCTGGTCGGACCATATCTTGAGTACTGTGTCCAGTTCTGGGCTCCCCAGTTTAAGAAGGATGTTGANACTATTCAAAGAATGCTGTTGAGATTTAATTAGGTCATGTATTGTCAAAAGCAAGTCTATAACACAACTGAGAGCTAGATAACTATCTATCTAAGTAAGTGTTGCCTACTCAAGATAACATTTTTTGATCAGATGTTCTGAAACACAGCATCCTTTTGATCACTTAGTAAAGTTATTTTCACAAAACATGAGCATGAGATCATCACAACTTTCAACTTAATCTCATTCCATAGTTTGTTATTATACCTATTAAATATTCTGGTTACCATGAAACATGAACCCTTAAAAGGCATTGTCACTGACAAACAAGATATTTCTTGGTCTGTGTACAAGCAGAGCAGGGTAATATTTAGCAAGGTTTCTTTCACAAGTAATGTATTTTGAAGGTAATGACAACAATGCTGTGATCCACTCAGTTCCATCAGCTCTTGTTTGGCTTTTTTTCCAATTCAAATACTAACTTAAAATCTGGCTACAAAGCAAGATAAAATGCATGTCTATCACATAGATTTTGTTACCAAACTTCTGAACCAGTGGATAGCCACAAGTTTTCCAGGTGCCAGTGCCTTGTTTATATTCATTGTTCAGGAGTGCTGACAGTATGCAATTATTCCTACTGGAAGAAGCTACTGTTATATCAGATGTTTCGAATCATTTTCTTTCTTTCTTTCCGCCCCCCATATTATTTTATGCCCACTGTGTGCAGAGGCCTGAAAATATGTACTTTGCCTTGAAAATCAACTACTAAAGGAAACACAAATTTCCAGCCAAATGTCAGCTGATCAGATGTGTGAATGATTTCAGTCTGTCCCTACGTGAGCTAAAGATTTAGAGCTGCTGACACTGGGGAACCTTTAAAAAAGCCAGCCCATGCCAGTACAGCTTTTCAGCATGCATAAATGCAAGTGCTCCCAAATGTGAATAATGACCATGGTGGAAGCTATCTGTTACAAACCAACAGGCTACTCATTTTGATCACTACTTATTTTCTGCATAAGGATTGCAGCTCTTTGATCTTCATGACTGAGTATGTGATGTGCTGCATCAGGACACTAGTGTCTGTCAACTGGGGGCAGACAGCTGTGCCAAAACAAGCAAGTACAGAAGTCCCCCAATGTCCAATGTAATTTTCTGCATTTTACACTGAATGTGAGTTTATCTAAGACTCAAGCTTGGATCCCTAGGGTGAATCACCAACAAATCTGTTTAATAAACCTAAGAACATTTTGCTAGGGCCTTAGTAAAATGTTACAGCAAGTTCTCTATAGACCTAACTTGTTTTTTGTTTTCACAGAAGCGCAGAATCAGTTAGGTCGGAAAAGACCTCTGAAATTGAGTCCAACCTTTGACTGATCAACACCTTGTCAACTAGATCATGGCACTAAGTGCCACATCCAGTCATTTCTTGAACACCTCCAGGGATGACAACTCCACCCCCTTGGTGGGCGGTTCATTCCAATATCTAAGAACCATTTCCTGAAAGGAAATCCTCCTGAAGAGCCTCCACTGGCACAGTTGAAGCTATGTTCTCTCCTCCTGTTGCTAGTTGCCTGGGAGAAGAGGATGACCCTACCTTGCTACAATCTCTTTTCAAGTAGCATTTGTAGCGAGTAATAAGGTCTCCCTGAGCCCCCTTTTCTCCCAACCAGAGAAGTCCAGCTCCCTCAGCTGCTTCTCACAGGATTTACTCTATAGTCACTTCATCAGCTTTATTGACCTTCTCTGCACTCAGTCCAGCAACCCCATGTGCTTCCTGAATTGAAAGGGCCAGAACTGCACTTGAGGTGTGTCCTCACCAGTGTCCAGTACAGGGAGACAACTTCTCTGGTCCTTCTGGACACTCTACGTTTCATGCAAGGCCAGGATGCCATTGGCCTTCTTGGCTACCTGGGTCACACTGCCAGCTCATTTTTAGTCCGCTGCTGACAACATCCCCGGGTCATTTTCCACTGGGCCACTTTCCAGTCATTCTTCCCCTACACTATAGCTCTGCATAGGGTTTCTGTGACTGAACAGTGGGACCTGGCATTTGTCCTTGTTGAACCTTGTATGGTTGGCCTTGGCCCATTGATTCAACCTGTTCAGACCTCTCTGCAAAACCTTCCTACTCTCCAGCTGATCAACACACCTACTCAAGTTGGTGTCACCTGCAAACTGACAAAGAGTACACTCAATCCCCTCATCCAGGTCATCAATGAAGATATTGAACAGGACTACATGCAATACTGAGTGCTTGGAAACACCGCAAGTGACTGGCTACCAAATGGATACAACAACATATACCCTCTGGGCCTGGACATGCAGCCCATTCTTAATCCAGCAAAGAGTGCACCTGGACAAGCCAGGGGCTGCCAGTTGGGGGAAAGAATATCAAAGACTTTGTTCAATTCCAGGCAATTCCACAGCCTTTCCCTCATCCACTAGTCAGGTTTCCTGGTGATAAAAGAAGATCAGACATGACCTGTCTTTCCTAAACACATGCTGGCTGGGTCTCATCCCTTTGTTGATTTGCATGTGCCATGTGATCACACTCAAGATGATCTGTTCCATAACCTTGTCAAGTTCCATAACCAAGGTCAGACTAACAGGGCTGATCTTCTTTCAGCCCCTTTTTTGGCCTGTACTTAGCATACTCATAACTAGTGAGGGTAATCACAACTGCTTGCCTTGAATGAAGAAACGAAATAAATCTACACTTCTTCCAAACTCCAGTTTCTCATTAGTTTTTTCCATACCACGACCTTTGACAAACTAAAAACCTTTGATTTGTAGCACCACAGATAAATGCGCTATAAAAAGCCCCTGTAGGGAACTTAAGGAATAAAACTTCCCCCGTCTGTCTTTCTTTTAGGTGACATGCTCTCCAAAAAACTTATTAGCCCAGTTGCATCCAAAACAGTAAAGAAATTTCAACTATTGAGATGTCTAGCTAAAACACACTCTCCCTTCAACTTCTAATCACCGTAATTTAGAATCCTATCAAGGGACATGTGAACATACAAACATATGACAAAAGCTTCCTCAACACACTACCATGGTTTTGTTATTCTTCAAAACATCTTAGAGAAGATCTACACAAGCATACAAAAATCCAAAACATCTCTGATTCAGTTTACACATTGTGGCTACAGTATTCCTCCTCTTGTCCTTGTTATCTGGACCTGCAACAAGAATAGTTTTTCCTACTTCCTATAGTCTCCTTTCTGCCATCATACCCTAAAATCTATCTTTGAGTTTTTAATATCATGGGTCAGAAACCAAAGAAGAGACTTACGACATGCATTCCTTAGACATGCAGTTAAGTCCTTAAATAAAAACAACAGAGATGAAAATCTAAATACTAGAAAATTCTGAAGAAAATCCACATAATCATTCCCTGATTTTGCGCATGTTGTAGATTACTTAGATGATGCCAAGTATTTCCCAAATCTATTGTGCATTTGGGATCTATTATGACCATAAAAGTGTTTCACTGGCTTAAAAAGCATCCTCACTTTACAATGGCCACTGCCCTTGCTGCTACACCTGCACGTCTGAGTGAATTTTAGGCATACCCTTTGTCTCCTAGTTTTCTAGAGACAGTACCATACTACAAATAGCTATATGAAAAATAGAACTTACCTGAACTTAGGGGACAAGTAGTCATTCAGGTTGTCAGAACCAGCACGGACATTCTAGGAGAAACATCCAACAGCAACAGCTACACAGAACATACTGTGGAATGTAAACATTCATTACTTCATGGTAAGTAAACATCTTTGAGCACATAATTGGTGTGCTATCCATGTTATATTTAAATAACGTACCAACTATATTTTCATGGAGCTTAGAGATAGTAACAAAGCAATTGCCTGTATACAAAAGTGAAAAATACTGATTTCCTTCACAGGAGAACCTGCTAGCATGAGCATCCTATAAATAATTTTCAGGCAATCTTGCAATTTTCATTTAACTCCAGTGACATGCAGAGATAAGAAAAGGAACTTAAATAACTGAGCAAATCAATAGAGAAGATGAGGGGCCTGGATGGAGTATTTTGTCTATCTCAGCCTTTCACTCTTGCCTTTAGCCTGGTTTGAGTACAAAGGCAGATTTCTTTCATTGATCCACAAGCTTTTTCTGCAGAAGGAAGGCTATGTTCCACACTGGCTACTTGTTTATTGACTACAGGTTTCAGAGGTGCTGGCAGAGCTGGTCCTACCCTGCCTGAGACACAGTGGTGCATGAGGAAGGAATTAATCCATTTCCTCATTATTTCTCAGATATCTCTAGTGGGATAAGGTTGAAGTGATGGCTCATCCTTGTGAGATACTGAACTGCTCCAAACACTATTCGTTATCTTGTCTATAAACCTATACTTTCAGAAGAAGCCCTGAAAATTAAATTTTACTGCCCAAAACAATATCAAAGCTCTGTGCCACTCTATGCTACTATACTGCACCACAATTTAGTGTTGGTGTTTCAGAAACTTGCCTGCTTTCCTCTTGTTCTGAGAAACTGAGAAGAAAAATGAAGGATGGACCCAACACAGAAGACACATTGAAGAAATGTTCAAAATTTTCTCATTTTTTAGTTCTCCATAAGTGTCCAGAACAACCCCTATTATACCGACATGATCCATCTGTAGTGAGAGGCTGACAAAGCTGAGATTCCTGCTCTAACTTAGCATCACCATATGTCATGCTGAAAAGAAACCCACAATCACAAAATAACATATTCTTCAGCTTCAGGTAGCTTCAGACACCAGTGAATCCAGTGATGTTCTTCACAGTCTGCCTAAACAGTTTCTAAATTGTTGTTGTTCCCTTGCTGCACTCAAAGTCAATGGCACAGCTGCAGTATTAAATAGCCTCAGGGCCTGTAAAATCCCAGTAATGATTTTGGCTTGAGCTAAAAGTTTGAGGTCAGGGAGTTTTACTGTAAGTGTTCCAGGATCCTCTTGGAGAAAAAAAAAAATTAAAAGAAGAAAGGGGATTAAGGAATAGCACCAAAGGCTTGGAGAACAAATATGAAGGCAGCAAAAGCTCATTCTTAGTAGAAGGAAAAGAAGGACTGGTGAAGAAGGAACTAAAAATAGATAAACACCATTAAGATTGCTCAGTTTTGAGAACTGGATTTCAAGTAGACTGTAATACAGCAGCTTTGTGATCTAGATCCTGCAGTGTCACATGAAAGAGATTTTCTCAAAATATTTGTGTTTGATTAGTCTGTCAGCACCCCACGAAAGCTGAGACTCTTGTGCCTGACCAGTCTGTCAATGCCCTGTTATGAGGACCCTTCACTGAGCAGTGTTCTGGACTGGAGGTCGGTTTCACAGAATCACAGAAT
>WEKX01011235.1:0-21598 GCA_013390025.1 Pitta sordida
TAAGAAAAGGTTGGATGATGTAATTGGCAGCATAACCTAAATATTGGGCTAGTGTGTTACTGTTAAGATGGTGTGTTGGTATCAGAATGGCAACAGGTTAGGTAACAGGCTTGGCTAGGTTAGGTAATAGGTGATAGGTTGTACTTGATGACCTCTATGGTCTTTTCCAACCTTACTAATTCTATGATTCTGTGATTCTGTGACACTAATGGCCTCCCTGTTTGGATATGAATTATGGCAATGCTATTTTACTCCCCTGCACCCCACTCTGAAACTCTTTTTGGTGTAGAGCCAGGGGCTGACTGCTGTCACCACAGAACCTAAGGGAATGGTAGTGTAAAAAAAGGCCAGAGTCCACAGACCATCACCTCCTCTTAAGTTATCCTGGAAGGACAAGCTTCCATGAATATATGAAAGGTTTGATATAACACTTGGACACTACAAGGTTGACACTGTAATTTAAGTAGATTTTTTACTATCCCTCTTTGATCAGTTGTTCTTGATCCTGCTTGTGACTGAATGAAGCACAATACCTGAGAAAGAAGGAGAAGGTTTGCATAGAAATGGAATGGACTTTTCATTTGCCACATTTAGCACAGTGGGAGGATGACTACACTGGTTGGGCATTCACATATCCTTATTCAAGCATACATATTCAGTAATTAGGTGGCCTTTGGATAGCACAGTCCAAGTGGTCTTCCCAACTTGGTTATCACATTTCTTGGCAAAGACATCCTGGCTGTCACAAATTATGGTAAGTTATTTTTTATTTATTGCCTATCTTTTCAGGGATGAAAAATTCTCCCTATACAATGTATAACATATGATATGATAAAGTGTGCAGTTATGGGAGTTTACAACCCCTTGCTATTAATAAGTGGGGTGGGCAGCATCCCTTATATCAGAACATCCGCCTCTGAAATACAAAGTAACCACAACACATGATCTGTCAAAAACTATCATGATGATAAACAATGGGGTGAGCTCCAAAATAAATAAATAAACACTGCCAAAGAAATTATTTGCATATTTTTCTCTCTCCCCAACCAGTGCTTGAAAAATGTCCTCATTCAATGTGCTTGCTCATCCACGCAGCTGCCAGCTGTGCCTCCTTCCTTCAGCAGTAGTCACATGTTACATGGTTTGTAATATCGAGTCCATAGTGCCGCAGAAACCTCAGCTATGAAATACATCTCTCTCCAGCCCTTTAGAATTTGTGTGGAATTATTATTTTAGTGCTGCAACAAAAAATTGACATTCGCTTGAAGATTGTGGCATGCAGGAAACCAAGACAGACAAAGTACATAAGAAAATGTCCAGACACTAAGAGACATCTCCAGAAACCTTCATGTAATTAACATAAATCTGGGCTGCCAAAAGTACTAACAGCACTTGAAGAAGCTTTGAAATCCCAAATGCACAACTTCTAAATTTAGAGCTCTTTTCTTACTATATTCTGTTATGCACATGTTTAGATTTCTGTTGATTGTTTGCAGAAGAAAAGGAATGTAAAGGTTACTTGTTTAGAATGAAATCATGGCCTACAACTGCAACTCACTGTTGGGGGATGAAGAAAAACTACCCTGCCAATGCAGGAATTTAGAGTGGCATCGTGATTCACAAAGAGCTCAGAACTGAGGCAGCTGCTGTGTTTCTAAAGAGGTGTTTGCCAGGAAATCAGTCCACCCTATGCCCTGTGTCCTGCCTTTTGCAGATGCTAAATGAAATGGTAGGTCTTCACGGATGTCACACTCCCCAAGTGTGAGATCCAGACTATAACTGTCCCTTGTGTGCATGGCACAGATATGGGAGATAAAATCAGAGAACTGTAGAGTGAAACTGCAGAAGGTTGTAACGGGCACTGAATAGAAATCCAAGCTTAAAAGATGGAGGAGGAAGGTAAAGACAAATATGGACTTTTTTTCTTATTCAGGAGAATCGCCCTTCCAGATACACTGATATTTCACCTCTCCACTTTAACATGGCACAGACAACTAGATTTGGCTACAATTCGGTTGTTCAGCATCACCTAATTATACATAAGGTCTGAATTTTTAATTTATGTATTTGTTACAGAGCTTCTACTTCAGAAATCCCCTCTCAGATATTTCTCCCATGGGCTTTTAAAGCACGTCTGTGCCATTACATTGCTGAGAGAAGGAACATATATCCTACTTCTGCTATTTTATTTTTTTTATCAATATTATTTTTGTATTTCCTGTGTGGAAGGAAAACAACAAAATATCACAGTTTTTAACTACTTTTTAAAATCTAAATATTTTGCATTTCCTGATTCTGGATTAGCTGCACCTTTGTGAATGTGAAACTGCTTTAATGTGTGCTTTTACATGAGCTTCTGTAATGATAAGACTTTTTTACTTTGTGATTATACACACTTTTATGCCATTATGAATCCTGAGGTTTTTTGTTTCGGGGGTGTTTTAACTCAATTATTCCCTTGCATTTCTATTAACTCAATGAAATATAGCTTGATGGGAAAACAAGAGAGTAATTATTGGTCAATATCATCAAGTTTCTCCATTCCTTGAGGTAATTCTGCAAGAAATGTCGCCTTTTCCCAGGAACCTGAAAATTATGTTTCCTAAAGTTTAAGGTCTCTTTATACCATTATCTCCTCGTTACTTCGTAAATAATTTTAGCAGTAGTCTGAAAGAGAAAAAGCATGTACTCAAATGGAGTACCCAGATACTAGGGAGAGAGACAGTTTTCATGATTTTAATGGATACCATCTCAGTAGTAGAGGGAATAATCTCTAGGTAGGGTATTAGGTTGCTGTTAATGTAACCATGAAGCCAGAGGGTGGTAACAGGATAATCCTAGTAGATATACTCAGGTGTTGAAACCAGATTTATGGTATCCTCCACACGATAATATAAGCAAAAGGGATCAGATAAGGAACACATTTTTAACCATTTATGTATTAGTGAGAGAAGCCTAGATAATAAAAATAGCAGCTGGACATGCTCTTGCCTGAGAAGGAATATTCTGCATTTGGTACTGGAAATATGATAAGATGGTTGTTATGACTAAAATAACCTTTCAGACTTCCGGCTTCTTCCATAAGGATAAAATGGGGGGAAAAGGCACAGACAGGGTCTTCACACCAAAGACACTGTTAGTTGTTTCTGATAGTTCAAAATAAGGGGCAAATACTATGTATGAAACATCTACATTAAAAAAAAATTAATTAAAAAACCACCCTACTGCTTGGTTTGTAGAAACCATAAATACAAAACCTACTCAAAGTAGATAACAGCCTGTACTGTTTAACATCTGTCCTTAATGTATAACAAAGCCAAAAATTTTAATAGGGGTGACTTCATCCTGGAAGAGGTTTGCTCATCATCTCATGCATCAAAAAATTTTCCAGAATTTCTAAAAATAATAAATGGTAATATCTTTATGCAGAAACTCCTGAACTCAAACAAGATAACTCAGGTTTTGATTTTATTTAAATTAAATAAGTGTTAATTGTTAACATAAACCAAATTGTTTTCTAGATATCATGATCTGACTGCATTTACCTCGTGCAGACAGAAGGTATGACCAAATTATGTGTATGTATGTATATATATATATATATACATATAAAATACATACATACATACAAGACCTGTCAAAAAAGAAAATCCTGGACACCCATAAGCCTAGTTCACATGTAAAATACTGAGCAAGAAGATATCTTAGCTAAAAGAAGATTGAAAACAAAACAGAATACATATAAAATATTAATACAAAACCTGAGTAAATAACAAAGCATTACTAGCCACCCTGAATAAAGGGCTTCATGTCCAAAAGCTTCTCTGTTTTCTTCAGTTACATCAATTAATTTAGTAAAAATATTCTCTCTGTCTTCAAAATTTGCACTAAATAGATCTTCAAATAACCATGTCTGCAACAATAAATAATAACAAAAGGAATTTAAATGTAAAGGATCAAGAAAAACCTTAGGTTATGTACGCTTATTCTAGATTGCAAACTGTAGCTCATTATGTATTTTCCACAGGCATTTTTTAGAGTGTCATTTTAACAAAAATGACACTCTAAAACTACACCGACCACATTCAGTAAGGTACCAGGGACTGAAAGTTTATCACCTTCAAGGGGTGCATGACAAAACATATGCTAAAATGGTATAATTTTCACCTAACATTTCTTATGAAAATACTTTATATTCAAACTTATAGAAACTAATCACAGACTTCTGAGAAATCATCATTATGTTCTGTAAATTTATAAGAAATGGTGAATATTTCGAAGTATTGAAAAATTTCCTGTGCCAATAAAATTCTGACAGAAGAACACCTAACTTGGTTTAATAAAAAGATTTTAAATTTAGAATTGTATTTATAAATAAAGTTTGGTTAAAGAATTACTGCCAAACAACCATTTTTGTCAAGACTACAAGTCTAATCAATATCCATTATCATAAAAAACCTAGATTTCTCCAAAACACAAGACACTTCAAAGCTGACAGATACAGATACAGAACTTAACTAGGTAGCCCCATTTCTAAGGAAGTCCTTTATGGATTTTTTAAACTGTATTACTTTACACATGTGCCAGTCGTCTAAAAGATGGTACAAAAATCTTTGCTAATAAGTTCTGCAGATAACACAAAGATTAGTGAGGTAGATAAGTAAGAAGAGCATCAAGAATGATCCAAATAATCTGCTTATAATGACACCTCTTTCCCTCCCCAAATCCATTAAATAAGATGAATATGTTACCAAGTAATATACTTAGAAATAAGGAATTAAAATTGTGCCTCTGAATGGTTCTGCTTTAGAAAACTGTGGCAAAAGGATCGGTTTAAAGAAACTGTAGGTTAACCTTCTGAACTACTAGTGTAAGTGTATGGAAAAAAATTACAATAGACTTGACATGATCCACAGTCATATAAAACAAGATTGATTGAGTGGAAGCAGAGTCTTGTTTCCACACGCTGCCTTAACTGTCAAATCCTAGTTGTGAGGCTCGATAACAGGACTGTAAGCCAAAAAGCTGGGCTGCCAGGTCTCTTCTCACAGACTGTGGGTAGAGACAGGCTGTGACAGGGGTCACCCAACAGTCAAAGCTGGGCTGTGCTGCTGTGGGTCATCCCCATGCAAGCCTCTGACCAGGCAGTCATTTAGTGGAGATTTTGCTTTCCTGGTACCAATAGTGTGAGGAGCATTTTTGGAGAAATACCACCCAGTCAGTCATGCCATGGTCTTCATCCCTCCTGTGAAATGCAGCTTAGCATCCCTAAAAACTGAAAAGTTTATATCAAAGTAGTTTGCTCGGTAGAGGAAATGTATTAAAGCATCTGAACCACATCTGGCGGTGACAATTTGGATTCTGGAGAGAACATAGTCAGGAGCTGCTGTGCCTGGACTAACGTTAGCTGTAGCACATTTAGCGCTGCTCCCAGTCTAATGCAGCTTTATTGCTTCCTGTAGCTGAGCTAATTTGTTCAGAAGTAGCATGGTATCTCTGCACGGCACCACACCATGTCATGTGCGTATACCTTTTATGGTCTGTAATGCATGGGATGTCAGGCTAAGATGATCTAATAATCCTTTCTGGCCCTAAACCCCATGAAACCATCATCAGTCAGTTTCATTAATCTTCCATGAAGGAAAATAAGACACCTGAACATAGCAAGACAGTGAGATACAGCAGTAAAAATGTTGAAAATATTTCTAAACTTCACCCTGCTCTCTCTCTAATTCTGCTATAAATTACAGGCCCAAGTCCATAGAGACACTGAAATGCTCTCAGACTGTATCAGGCTGCTGCAGAGGACTTTGGTTTGGGCTTGCTACCATCACAGTAGCAATTAGTACAGTTTGAAGGGAGAATATGAAAGAGATAATTGTCCAGTGGGGTTATCAAAGCCACTGCACGGTAGCACAAGGATTTTTAAGCAGCCCGTAGGCACATGTCAGACACTGATAGCCCTTGCTATTTTTCACGAGCATGAAAGAGAAACAGTCTTGGATTTAGAGTCTCTGCTTTCATGTCTTTTGTAAAATGCACTAAGTTGCAATCTGGAAACGGGTAAAAGCTTTGGATCAAAAATCCAGTGGATCTTGGCCAGATTGTGCAGAAGTTACCATAATAGCCTCATTGCTCCATACACAGGAAACAAACAACTGGAGGGCCGAAGCCTCACGTGGCGGAGGTTTGAGAGAACCAAGCCTGGGATATGTGCTGTTTTTCTCTTCTGGCACGTGAAAAGGTTTATTTTGGATAGCATCTGTTTTACTTTTTTTGCTAAGTTCCTTTAAAAAGAGAATGACTAGGTCAGATGGACCCCCCGGAGGCAGCAGATTCCTCCTTTCCCTGGAGAGCAGATGAGCATGCTTGAGGACTGGGTGGGAGGAGGAGGATAGGAGGAGCTTCCAGGCTTCTTCAGGGTGTAGTGGAGAGAAGAGATGAGAATGAGAGCCCTGGCGAGAAGATGGGAGCCTGCTGTTCATTGTGAGGTTCATGAAAGGAGCAGGGAACATATGCACAGCCAGGCTCCCTTGGCAACAGGAAGAAAATTTCCCAGGGATCAGAGAAGACTGCACGGAGCTTTCTGCGACCCAGAAAGTCACTGAGTTGACTGAAACCAAACCTGGAAGCAAGTACCCACCTAGCATCACACGGGGAAGAGCAATGAAGCTGTTGTTAATAAACTTTTCTTCTGTTATATATATTTTGTCCTTACAGAGGGAGAAAATGTTTCTTTATTTATAATTAAAATGTTCTCATTTCTATTCTATACAAATTGTCTTTCTGAGTTTAAAAGATCTTTTGGTGTCTTCAGATTTCTTGCAGGAAGGAAAAAAGTCTAGAGCATCATCAAAGCTCTCACAAGGTGCAGAACCAGAAATAACTCCTAATTTTCTCCTTGGCACTAGAGATACGTGAATGATAGAAATACTGTGAAATTAAATTTAATTGAAGTTAATTAAATTTCATCCCTAACATAAAACTGCCTCTAAAAGGTGTATAAAAAAGTGGGGGAAATATATTAGTTAACATCTTCATAATTCTTCATTTACTGTCAGTAGCTCAAATAGGGAGGAAAATGGATTTTTGTTCATTAGTAGTTTAGGGAGGGGGGAAAGTGTTTGTTTTTGATCAAATTGGAAACTATTTTCTGTTTTTATATTTTCATGAAACATTGCAAAAGTGATGCAACCCAAAATTTTTTATGTGGCTTCAAAAACCTTTTAAAAACGGTTTTTCTCAGAAAAAATGAAAGGAAATTTCAAAATAAAATGTTATTTCAAATTAAATAATTGAAATACTTGACTTTAAAAAGTCAAAAAGAAGTATTTGATTCTTTAGAAAAATTACAAGGTTCTTTCCGAAGTCAAACACTTAATAAAATTAACACAATTTTGCAAAAATTTTTGGTATATCTCCACTTCCACTGAAAAAAAATCAGTTGAAAAATTCACTCATCTTCACAAACAAGCAAACATTAAGAGCTAAAAGGAATGTAAGCATTGAACTTTTTCTGCCATACAGACCAGAAGTGCTCATGAAGAGTTAGTTTAGTCATAACCAGAATAGCCTACCAGAAACGCAGACCTCTTAAGAATAAAAACTGAAAACAGAGAAGCCATGAATGTTTTTTTGTTGCTCTTTATTATTTTTCATTTTCTTTTACGTTCCTTCTCTCTTCCTTTTGCCCAGTCCTTCTCAGATGCCTGCGTACCAGACATTCCAGGACAAAATAACATGCGATCTTCACACAAATACGTCCCCAGAGTATTTATGGGTCAAAGTCTCTGCTAGCAGAAATTGTCTCCCTATTCATTAAATAATAGTAGCTGGGAATCTCACCTGTTCACTTCAGATACAGTGATTTTAAAAGCTTGTTTTACAGAAAGACTCAACATATTTAAGCAGCTTTTTTTCTGTAGATTTTCATAAACATGATGAAAGTTTCTTAGTTGGAATTTAGAGAGGAAACAAAGCCAGACTCATCATAACTAGTGGATTTTAATTATTTAAGAAATATAATCATTTTCAGGACAAGGTAAAGGACATGCAACACGCCCTTTGCAGACTAAGAACTCTTCTGAATATGAGGAAGATCTGAGAAGTTAAGCAGAAAAGGCAAACTTTTGGCCTTTAGGACAAACAAAGCCTATACAGTGTTTTCATACATTCCCAGACTTCACAGAAATGTACAAGCACATCAAACTGATCTGGAAGAAGAGCGCCTTGAGCTAATGCTGACCTGAAATGCTAAGCCATATGGCCTGCTGCTGTGCCATACAGATGCCCCATCTTCAACTGTCAGCTGAGTTTATTAGATTTACTATCACACCTCAGAAGAAAAGTTACTTTGCTTTTGAATCTATGCAGGCTCCCAAAGTAACAGGTAAGCACAATTCTAGGTCACAGGGAAAAATGCAGTGTGGCTGTGTCAACATGAGTTAGGCTTATGCTGTCTCTAGTAATGTTGGATGAACGTGGACCACAGCAGGTATCAGGATGCTGGAAAAGAAACCAGGTAAAATCATTCTGATGTCTGAGATAAAAAGTATCTGCTCTGTTCTTAACTGATTGAGTTCTCTAGTGCTGATGAATTCATATGGGGGACTTCTATTTTCTCCAGTGTTCCTCTGGAGGACAAATTTTCCTTTTGTCAAATCAATATGATCTTCCTTTGTTTTGTTTTGTGTTTTTTTGGGCTTTTTTTTTATTTGAACAACAGAGTTAACTGAAATGCTCTCTCACTCTTTTTTCTCTTCTCATTCTCTTTTCTTCTTCTTTCTTTTCTCTCGTTTCCTCATTCTTTTTCTCTCCCTCTCTTTCTCAGTTTGATCCTTTGAAGGCTTTATAACATTACAGAAATACCAAGTTCGGTCTTTGCCATTTTTTTTTCCTGGAGCAACTCTGGGTAGTCTTGTGTTCTGACTGTTCTGGTACTGCTATTTAAAGAATAAGGATCTTGAACAGAGACTTTCATTGCTAAAGTTGCTAACAAAGGCTGAGGCAGGTGAACAAAATTATTGTAGACATTGAAACGCTTGTACTATGACAAATTAAAGAGACAGAGTCTGTTTAGAAAAAGAAAAAAAAAAACAAGAAAAAAAAAGGCAGCACCAAAACAATTTTTGTTAAGAAGAAAAATCAGACTTATTAAAGAAATAAAATTTAATTAAAAATAATAGCACAAAAACACAATTACTGAGTCATTGTGTAGATCAGTGTTACACCTTTATATGGAATACTTTGCTCTGTTAGCTAAGGTACCATCACAAAGGTAAATGTGTTTTGAAAATTATCCTAAGTTTCTTAGCTATTGCCATAGTGAGGACAGCAAAAACTCAGGGGAAGATATAGCTGTTGATCAGAAAGTCCATTTCTATTTACTGAATTTAGCTATTTCATGAGATTTACAAGAGGAACTTTATCATCTTTTGCCAAAGTCCACATAAATCGTGTATTACAATCTTCTTGTATTCACTCTTTTGTTATCACACCCAACAATTAATGTGAAAAAAGAATGTGAATTGCTTACAGAGGCACAGATTGTTTTTATGGAAGCCATGGTGATCTGTCTCCATCATATTATTTTCAGCTGAGTCTTTTAAAATTCTGTTTTTAATTAGCATTTCAACCAATTTTCTTGGTGCTAAAGTAAGGATTTTCAGCCCTGAATTTCCCAGAATAACCTCTACAGTAAAATACTATTTGCAACATAGCTGTTCTCTGAGAGATCAACTATTTGAAACAACTTTCAAAATGTCTTTGAGGCCCAGAAGTTTTCTTGAAGCAATGCCAAAATACTCCCTAAAATCAAGGCTGAGCTGCTGGTGCAGCTTCTTCAGATAGATCTTAACCACGGGAATTTATTCTTTGTGGTCCATACTTTGTTTCCGACCTGTCATCATACCAGCTTCCCCAGCCAGCTGATTCAAATGGCAGTTCTGTGATACCCTGTAAGTGTCTATAGGAGGTATGCCCATCAGATCAGTGTCCATGACACTATTTGCTACACAGAAATTGGGTCTACACAACTGGAGGAACTTGGAGGAAGTGCCAAGAGCAGCCTACAGGCTTGAACCTCTGATAATCCAAAATGGATGGTGGTCATCACAGTTCTTTCACGCCCCCAAAAGAAACTAATTTTGTCAAATGGAAGTTTAAGGAGTGAGAGTTGAGACAGGTTTTGTTCTGACATGGTTACCTGGAATCCCTTGTGCTGACCTAGAGAACACACATTGCTGATTTGTGAAGAACACTCTATTTGTATATCGTTCTTGAGCTTTATCCCAAAATTTGATGTGAATTTTACATTTTATATACATTTTATATATTTTATATATATATGTATATATTATATATATATCTGCGAATGAAACAGTGTGCACTAATGTTTGAACTTATTTTATATATATATTTCTTATTTGATAGAACATTTTTATATTAATCTGCTGAAATCTGAAACATATATATCACACAGAATTATTGGTATAATAGAAGAGGAATTTTTAATTTTGAAGCTCAATAAAAATATAAAGTTTGAAAGAGTAGAGTATTCAAGTATATGAGCCAAAGTAACAATCTACCTTCTCCAAACTATGGATGTCCCATCCCTGTATGTAAGTCCAGGCTGGCTGAGGCTTTGGGCAACCTGGTCTAGTTGAAGGCGTTCTTGACCATGGCAAGAAGCTTGGAACTAGATGACGTTTAAGAACCCTTCCAACCCAAGCCATTCTATGATTCTATGGTCCTCTTGGTGTGTAATCCAACCTCTGATCCTTCAGCTGAATTTCCTCTCCTGTTGTTTTTGACCCCTGCAAGATGTGTTTTAAAGAACCAAGAGAGATCAAGTAATTAGCCCCAAAGTACTCTAAGTAACTCGTTTAAACGAGTTTAGATGTAAATATCAATAATTTAATCAGACAAATGAAATAAAATAATGAAAAAGAAGTGCTGTTTGAAGGAAATAATTCTTAATACATTTTTAATACAAGTAGTGAAGAGAATAGTCTTATTGTTGCTGCTTTCATGTGCTTTACTGGGTTTTCTTCTTATACCAGGCTAAATGATTAGGAAGTCAGGTCTGAATACAATTAGAGTGACAATGTTTACTTGATGACAACCTGCAGCAAGATAGTTAGCACCCTGTTCTCTTTTGGTAGAAGGAGTGACTCTATACCCATGTAAATGAGAAGTCTTTATGCCTCTTCGAGAGGGAATAGTGAATTGCCAGCAAGAGCAATAACACAACATACAGGCACAGTGAATTTGGGAGAAGTCGCTTAATTTGCTTCATCTCATGGCTCATTCGGTGCAAACTCTCACATCGTGTGTGTGCTCAGTGGTTACCTGCATGCTCACGTCGTGTGGCTCAGTGGCTCCTGTCCTCCTGAGGCACTTTCTTACTCTTGACTGGAAACATCAATTTTTTCCACAGGCTTTCACCTCTTAATATTTTCTTTGATTCTCCTGTGCCTGTCATTATTTTTATGACGTAACTTGTGCTTAAAGTCTTCAGCTGAAAAACATAATTTATATTTCTAAACTTACAGATCTGTAAAAGTCTGTTAGCATTCATACTTCCTGAGAAGCATTAATACATATGCATTCTGTTGGCTGTGTCAGTTGGAGGCTGTTTTTAACTGTGCCTTTGTGCTGCACCTAGTATTATAGAGTCATGATATCCTACATAATATAATCATCAGTATTGACAAAAGAACTATTTACTTTTTTTCAACATCATTGAGTTATGAATATGTTCTTGACATTCATATGAATGTTCTTGTAAGTCTGAAAACTAAGTAGCAATCATGGTTTACATGATCCTTTGACAAAATACCAAGTGTTGACTCTAAAAAGTAAATCTGGTAGACAGTATATGGCCAACTAGTGGAAAAGGGAGGAAGCAAAAGTCCAATAAATATCTAGTCCCAGGTAAAGGTTACAGATAAATTTCAAGTGTCAATGGGCCAACAATTGTTTTTAAGTGAAAAATCTGAGAGACAAAAGAGACAATTCTTTTAATCAGGTAAAACCAGAACAAGCAAATAATAAAGAAGTGCGGCATATTAAAGGTACTGTTCTCTTTCCGTTGCATATTTGAAACAAGCATATTTACAGGGAATTCCACACGTTATGGGATTCCTTTATATCTCATACTTTTGACAAATGTTAGAATTAATGTTTCTTCCCTTTATACTTAATTTTTAATCAAGTTTGTGGAAGTATTTTTCTTGGATAGAGTTCATAAATCTGCTAAGATGCATAAATTCAACTGAAGCACAAGATATTTAAGAAACAAAAAACTCCACAAAATTAAAAAGGAGTTAACTAACTTGCAAATGCATATATCTTAGTGTGTTTGTGCAAAGCAAAAAACATATACATTTTTACAACAGTAGTGCTGAACAATTTCTTAAGTCACAGTATCACTGTATTAGTAAGGCTGTGTTGTGGCTTGAGGCAAACTGGGGACTGAGCCAAAAAAACCCCAACAACAGCAACAAAGAAAAAAACCCTCCATCCCTCCCCCTCACCAGGTTCAGAAAAAAGGCAAGAAAAGTGTGGAAAACATGAACTATTTACTTTAGTAAACACACAAGTCAAGATACAACAGTTTTAAACAGCAAGAGAAAAATCTGAGATATCCCACAAGTCCTGTGACATGAAGGGTCCTGTGACGTGAAGAGTTCTGCAGGACTCGGCCAAACTCCACCAGACAGTCCCAGAAAAAACCCTCAGGTGCCCAGAAAGTAGCCAGAGTCCCAAGGACTAGAAGCCCTTGAGGGAATAGCAGGAGGTAGGCAGGAAGGGACGAGGGAATTGCAGGCCCTCTCTCTCTAGTGGCCGGAGTGCAGCAAGGAAATGTCCAAGGAAAAACCCACAGGGCTCTCCCAGGGCTGGAGCACACATCACAGCTGAAGAAGAGCATGTAACAAGCTCCAAGCCTCTGCAGCTGTGACCTGCGTATTGCTGGAAAATATTTTTTTTCCTCAAACTGCCACTTCCGTTTTGAGGGGGTTTTTTTCCCTCTTCTGAATAGAGAGAGAAAATTACCTTGGTCACAAAGAACCAGTATCCATAACAAAATTCCCTCCCAGACCAAAGCCGAAACACAATGATAAGGAATATATATACACAACTGAGTCACCCTAGGACAGGTTGGAAGAGACCTTAGAGATCATCAACTCCAACCTATCCAGCACTCGTGGTCTGAGGGAACTAGGTTTGTGTTACCACTCTGGGATGTGCTTTCGGTCTCTGTACGGGTGTTAGATGGTGAGTTGGACTAGATGATCTTTGTGGGTCCCTTCCAACTCATAATATTCTGTGATTCTGTAAACTGTGTCACTAAGTGCCTCATTCAGCCTACTCTTAAACACCTTCAGGGATCCGACCTCCCTGGGCAATCCATTCCAACAGCAGATCACCCTTTCAGTAGTGAATTTCTTCCTAATATCAAGTCTAAATCTCCCCTGATGGAGCTTGAGACTGTGTCCTCTTGTTCTGTTGCCAGTTGCCTGAGAGAAGAAATGGACCCAGATGAAAAATCAGGTGGTGTATTTGTATGCAAAATAAAATTTCAACATAGTGTACCTCTGGTGTTTGAGATAATGAAATCACATAATTCTCAACAAATTTTTAAAAAAACATGTTTAAGAGTGTCGAGGAGTCATGACTTTTTAGGACTTCACTAATTAGCAATTGGGGAACATCCAAGAAAGCAAAAGGGATCATGTCACTCTTTGCCTTTTAGAGATACAAGGTCATAGGTTTTAAGGCTGAGTTCCACAAAGCAGAATTCATTGTCTTTAGATAATCATGAGGATATTTGTTCTTTTAAATTCCTGGAACCTACACTTCAAGCATAAAATGTCTTTCTGAAAACTGAAGGAAATCTACTGATTAGTTTATGCTGGCATTAGTTGAAAATAAGATGTTTTAGAAGACCTCTGTCAAGCTTTTTTTTCCCCTCAGATGTCTTATTACAAGCAAAACAATACAGTCTCTCCAAACCTTCCCTAGAGTGAAGATTCAGCCTGTATGCAGTATTTTAGCAATGACAAGATCCCACTATTGTGCTGAGCATATCCAAACATTAAAAAAGTCCACAATTCACACCATTTTAAAAGGCATATTGATATCAAAAGTAATCAAAGCACAACTTCTCTGTGAGTTTTCGTTCTATGCCCCTGATGATGCAAATGGGTCAGATGTAGGAGGAGAAATGTGCACCTTTAGACTTCTCATTGATAAAACGGTGACTAACCTTTCCCAGACAAAAGTAACTTAAAACCTATACAGTTCTATGTTAAACAGCTAGGGGCCAGATGGCCTGTCTGCCCTTACTTTATGTAATGTGAAGGAAGACTGTAAACTTGGTTCAACTGGCAGTCTACTCTAGCATTGCTACAAAGACAGGAAAAGCATTGTGACCACGAGTAAATGCAGATAGCGTATTTTAATGAGTTAGAAAAAGCATTATGTGAGGTTTTGCTCGTAACAATATTCAAGGCAATATTTGGGGGGGGGGGGTTTCTTGTGAAACAGGGAAGGAAGGAGGGAAGGAGTTTAATATTGACTTAAAGAAAATATCAATTTAAATTTCATGACTCTAAGAACTTCAGTTGCCCTGCCCATTAATATAAGAAATCCAAAATTATCATAAAGCTGACTGAATGTTTGTGAACTACGTATCAGTTTTAGATGCATTTTGTTTTAATACCTCATGATATTGCTAAGTACATGAAGATGTAGTGCTTTTCCTGAGTATGTTGACAGGTTTCTTTTTTTTCTGTCTACTTTTGGAAATGCCAGCAACCTCTAATGGCTTTAACATACAATATGGATAGCTGATTGTTCAGAGAAAGGAAATTATTACCTAGTTATAAACTACCTAGTTATAAACAGACAAAAAGAGGTCTTATTGTTCAAGGAGGTTATTTACTACAGAGAGTAGGACTTTCTGATTTGGGAGTGTGGGTAGGCTTGATGTGTTTCTCGGTCTACAAATGACGAAGACACACAGACATATACACACATGGAGGTGAATGTATATAAGAATGAATGAGAGGAAAGCACAAAGCAGGTGAGCAGGTGCTCTCTAGTGTTAAAAGCGGTGATCAAACAGATGATGGCAATTACAAGAAGGGGAAAGGCAGATTGGCTTCAAAATTACCGAAAACTATTTTAACCCTAGCATAAGTATGAGGAAGAGCTGGTAGGAGAACTCTATTTCTACATATCTCTTCTGGGTGAAGCACTCCCAGGAGCCTACCTACCCACCCCAAATGTTCCCAAACCTACTTGTTGACTACTCCTCTGCCAAATAATCTATTTTAATGCGAGCCTTTAAAACAAAGCAACCTTTCCGTTAAATCGTCCTACTTCTCCTTTACTCCGTCCATCACCCACTTCGCAAGCGTACTCGGCGCTGAAGGCACTCGGCCTCCCGCTAGCGCTAAAGCCTTCCGCAGGCACGCTGGCCCAGGACGAAGCGCAGAAGCAAAGACGTGACGCTGCCTGCCCGCCTCCCGCGGGGCCGAGGGTGGAGAACGGGCGGCGGGGAACGCTTCTTTCCCGGGCAGCAAGACGGCGGAAAGGAACTCCTCGCCCCAGCCTGGGTCCCCGAGCCAGCCCTTTACCCCCACCCCGCCGGCCTTCCCCGCCTCTCCTCCTCCCCACTGGTGAGAGAGGTGGCCCAGCTCAGCCCGACACAGGCTGCTCCGTGCCGCTCGCACCGAAATCGGTCCGAGGCGCTGCGAGAGTGACCGCAACACTGCGCACAGCCCAGGCCGCTCCGCGGTAGAGGGCGGGGTAGGCGGCCACTCCGGGCCCCTCCAAGCGAGCGCAGGTACCCCCGCCCCCCCAGCCTGCATTTCTCAGCGGCTCGTTCAAAAACTAAATAGTGCTACTGCCGGGGGCGGGGGGTTGGGGGTGGGGTGTTGGTTAGTTGGTATTTTTTGGTCCCTCTCCGCCTTAACAAAGATGAACTATCCCACCTGTGGATCGTACACTTGTTTTCTCCCTGAGAAACACTGTCTGCCTTTCAGGTGAAAATAGCAGGCTCCAGGAAAGCTTTGGAGGGCTTTTATCTTATGCTTACCGATACATATTTGCTTATATTTCCTTAGGCAGAAAATTACTAACAATCTTAATAACAGTGTGGCATAAGGGAAGCAACTTTTCTAATTCTCACGTCCGCTTTTTAGGGATCAGCTCTAGTTTTGTTTACATTTTTAAACATTGCCCCCAATAACATGTGAAAAGGAGAGAGGTAAATCCTGGTCAAAACATGGCCCGTTATTAGAGCAAATTGTCGAAGCACTGTGGGGAATTTTTTTTTAATAAGCTGCAAACACGGGATATGTTTCATATGTTTCTATTTCTATGCTTTTGCGTGTTAAAAAGAGTTGTCTAAATTCTCGGCTCTCCTCTGAGCAGACTCTTCTTGCAGTGTATTTTAAAAATGAAATACCATTGCACTCTTACTGAACTGAAAAGGAGAAAAAATAGGAAGAAAGAAAATTGATATAAGGGGGAAAGAAGCGACCATAACTCGCGTGAACAGTCCACCTTTTAGTGCAGGTATTGCGGGGCGACAGTTAGATAACAATATTAATAAAATTAATGGTTAAAGTATTAAAAGAAATCTCAGCGACGGAGCTTCCATGAACAATTCCGCTGCAAGTGCTCTGGAGCTCTGGAGAATTCATTGCCACAGCGCCCTCTCTCATACGTGGTTTGAACTAGCGATCTTATCCCGAACATGGGCAAAGAAAAGTTCTTTTCCTTTCCCACTTTCGGCTTCCCCTGCTCTTCACTTTAACCCCGCGAGCAGCTCCAAAATGAAACGGCTTGCCCAGCTCGCCCTGTCTTCCCCCAGTCTCACAGATCGCTCCCTGCAAAGCACCTCGCTCAGAAAGACCCTTATAAACTGGGCTCCTTTTACTAGAAAACCGGACAACTCCGCTTGCACAGTATGCGTGTGTCATTTGTTATTTTAAAATACAATAGTCTATTATTTAACGTCGTTGTCTCCGGGAGATGGTGGCGGTCCCCCATTCCATGAGCGAAAGGAGAAAGCATTCCCAGACCATTGTGTGGTTATGTCACAGGAAACTGTTTCAGCTACGCATTGTGTTACATCTCCAAACCCCACCAAGTTCCACTTCGCTCTGCTTGAAAAGTTGCTGTGACCGGTGTCACAATTGGGCAATTGACATTGTGCGGGTGACAGGCGTGTGCGCCTCTCCGGGCCGCAGGGAGCCCTCCCGGGGAGGGAAACCTCTGCTTCACCCCAAAGAGGCATGTATTTTTTTTTTCTTCTTTTACTTGCGTAAAACCGAAGGGAGCGGAGTCCGGAATGAATGGCCTCCGGGCCGACGCCCGAGAGCCAGGCAAAGGCAGCAGGAGCTTCGTCCCCACAGGCAGGGCTTTCAACTTCACCCGCCCGAAAACTTCAGCCTCTGTCACTAGTGCAAGGAAATGTGGCTAGTAAATGACCAAACGCGAAACCTGTCTCCCAGGACGGCAATGAGCAATAGCAGGAGGCGATGGTCTCTCAACTACCGTCTCAGCTCTGCTGGAGCAAACTGAATTAAAGAAGACAAGGCGAGATTGCTGCTTAAAATCTGGGAAAGTAAACGCTGAACTAATGAATAGATTATTAAAATTAAAAAACGCAGTGTGTAAAGTCTTAATGTCTCTGTCTAGGCATGTTAATTTGCCACAGTTATTACCAATAAAAAGTGCATGTAATACTATTCTGGTGTTTAACAGCGCAAGTTAGACGGCTTTGTATTAGTAACGGGTAGTACTATGGGAAAATTAGATTTCGGCAGTGGAGCCAGGCAAATGAAGAAACCTCTTCCCTGCAAAAGGCATTCAAATCAAACAGATAACTCCGAGAAGAAGTTGAATACCGGCACGTACACTGATCGGTGTTTAGAAACGTTATTGACACGGTTTTCTGGTTTGTGTGTCTCAAAGCCTTTGCCAGCTATATTTAAATAACCTCGGTAGCTATTCGTTCTGTACATTGTGCAAAGTCAAATTAGTGATGTACTTGTAATAAAATGCATACCGGCTCCTTGCAGTGACTAAATCCATTTCTTTCTGAAGCCATACAAAAATTATGCAAATCAAATCAACGCAAGAACTTGCCTTTGAAATGATAATACTTTATTCCATTAATCTCTGGTTGCGAAATTACCCCTGTTTCGTTATATAAAACAATAATTTTGGACTGCATTTATTAAAACATCGGAAATATAATCTGTTGCTCTATGTAGCTGAAAGAACAGTAGTAGTGTTCCTGATTTAACATTCCTCACACCAAAATCACAAAAATATATTCTCACAGCGAAAGGCATGCAGATGGAGGCAAAACCAGCACCTACATTTTACACGGAAGGCCACGTACAGTTAACGCGTATAACATGCGTGTAGATATGTAGGGAGATTTGTATCGCTCGTGTGTGCATGTGTGTCTGCGTATCTACACACACTCTGAACTGAATTACATCAATTCTCCTGGGATCATGGTATTTATTTAAGTACTCTTCCCTGGTCACAACTGTAACACTCACTTAATAGCATTAATCCCCTGTTATAATGTAAACACAACGGCCATTGTATTCCCAATCTGTATTGTTCCACTAATTATTAAAGAGGAGGAACTAAAAGCAATCAATTCCCGAAGATAAACACCACTTCTGCTTGAAAAAGAACAGCCTTCCAAATGAAAATGCAGGGAGTATAGCACATTTTGCAAGGTATGCAGGTTGGCTTAGAGAGATTCATGTATGACTTTATAATGTTATAATTAATTTTGCATTCTCGGCTCTCCAGCTGCTGCTCCGTTCAGAAGCAGACCTCATATACTTAGAAATCGGTCTGCGGAACACAGGAATTGACTATTCAGATGTAGTCGCATGATATCGATTATTCCATAGAAATACTGAAATATGAATGTGTCTTGTAGAAAGCTCTTGTTTTTACAGTTTCTATTTTTATGTAATATATGCGCATTAATCACTAAGCAGGGAAGCAAATGTCTTTTCTGTAAGATGTTGCGCTGAGTTTACCCATTGTTTATCAATCTTATATCAGGATGTCAGAAGTTAATGACAAGAAGTACCTGTTGGTGTTAACCTCCTCCCACTCACCTGCTTTTTTAAGGATTGCCTCTTCTACAGGCCAGCAGACAGATTTGGGTAGGAATTAATCTGATGTGTCTGGTGGCCAGACCTCTACTGCTGCTTGTACCGGCAGGAGTAAGCTGGTATATGGGTTACAAAGAAGAGGAGGCGAGTAAAGGAAAGAAATAAAAACTGAGATAGAAACAGAAAACAGAAAGCTCCAATTGCTTCAGACAGTATACACGTCCCGAGGCTTGACCACATTTCCAGCACGGCATTTTCCCCGCTGTGTGCGCCAAGCTATTGAAATAGCTTCTCCAAGTGTATTTTTTTTATCAGCTACATATTTAATTGATTAACAATAGGCTGCCCTGAACATTCGCAATTTTTCAGCTACTGCCATCTCCCCTCCTGCCGGTGGCCAACTGATTCTCCGGCGTTATCTCCATCCTACCTGGCTGAAACTACTTGAGGTACCCCATGAAGAACTCGGCTGTAAACATCAAGCGAGTTCATTTCGTTGAATATGTAATAAGTGCTCACTTATATAAGTATGAAAAAACCCCACCACAGTTTGATTGAGGTATTTTAGTTTGTTTGTGTGCTTTTTGTGAACGCCAAAATGATTTTATTGAGCCAATTCCGGGTTTACCAGTCTCTGCAGGTTGCAGGTTGCAGGACGTGCGGCGGCTTCCAGACCTGCAGCCCCTTCCTCACCTGCCGGACTGCCCCTGGTTCTGTCCCGCACGGACGGCAGCGGTTTTGAGGGTCGCAGGTCCGGACCAGGAGGCAGGGAGCGGCCTAGCACACCTCGGCCCCCCGGCAGCGGCTCGGTGACACTGGCAGGGCCCAGAGCCGTGCCCCGGGGCTGCCGGAGCTGGAGCAGTGCCGGGGGAGGGGAGGCCCCGCTCCACCGCCGGTGGGGGGACATGGCCATGAGGAACCGTCGGCATCTAGCCTCTTCCCGGGAGGCAAAGGAAAGGGCTTGAGTGCTGGCAGCTCGCCGCCAGTTTCTGAAGGGTCTCTCTAGAGTATTCATTAAAGAGATGCACGTGAACATACGTATATGTGTGTGTTCATGCTTCCACTGAGAAGAGCGGTGCCTTCGACTCACCCTCCAACGCCCGGGCTGGAGCAGGGCTGGCAATAGCTTGAAGCTGATAGTGTCCAGAGCTGAAGGGAGGGGGCAGAAGAAATAAATTACATCGAGATCATATTCTAGGAGATTTATGTTATCTGCAAAAAGGGGGAATGGGGAGGGAGGAGAAGGCAGCTAGCTCCCTGGAACAAGTTACCCAGGCCTCTTTCCCGTGCACCAGCCCAGCAGGAATAGAACTGAAAGAAAGATGAGGGGGTTTTTTCCCCTTCATGTGCAAACGCGTTTCTTGACTAGATTTCGCCTGTTTGTGGCAACTTATAAAACTGTAAAGCTCTCGCTTCCAGGAGCAAGGCGATCCTGGATCTGCTGATTTGAGCGCTTGCTCTTCTCCATGCCATATAGGGCAGTAATTTTACCAAGTGCTCACTCTCCCCTTGTGCACTGCCCGGCTCCCCCGCGTCCGGCCCTGCGCGCACAGATGCGTGCAAACGCACACATCTAACGCGTGTGCGTGCGTACAGTGTCTCGCCGAGGGCGTGAGGAGATGCAGATACCTACTATATACGTTCTGTTCTGTTCCCCGCGTGGATATAGAAAGAGGGAGAAAGCGGGTGTAATGGAGAGTGTGTGAAAGAGCCTTCATGTCTCCACGAGTCCGGAGAGAGGCTCATGAGTATCATAATTTGGCTTCAGTAGCGTGATCGCAGTCGGAGAGGCTGGCTTGCATTACAAAGCCTGCCTTCGTTGTCTTACCGCTTTCCACGCTTGCCTGCCTGCCGGCCGGCCACAAAAAGAGACGGAGCCGGGGCCGGAGCGGGAGGGGGCGGGCCCGCCGCATTATGCAGATGAGCAGCGGTGACGGACAGCTCTGTTTTCCAATGTCCCTCAGAAACTCGAATGCGGCTTCCCTCAACTCTTCACTTCAGACTCTATACTTCCCCCAAAATACAGACTCGCAGGCGCTGTGGGAGCTGGCTGGCTGACTGGGAGAACTCCATAAGCAGCAGCCACTTTTCTGATTTCGGGGGCTTGCTTCTCTCTCTCACCCTCTCTCTCGTCCCCTCTCCTCTTCTGTTTCTTTCCCTTTCTCTCTTTCTCCTTCTATTAACCCTGTCCTCTTCCATCTCTCCCAGATGCCCTTTCCCTCCCGGATAGGTATCTGACCTCACTATTAATTTTCCCTTTGGGAGGGTCATTTTTCCCCCCTTCTTTTTGTTTTTCTTCTGATCGGGTGCGCATGGAGGGGCGCATATAACAACTCTGATTCTCTACATAACTGCACAGAGTCAACTGGGGAAAGAGAGAGAGAGAGAGAGAGGGAGGGTGGGAGGGAGGGAGGGAAAAAGAGGGAGGGAGC
>WEKX01011235.1:21918-45103 GCA_013390025.1 Pitta sordida
CGCTCCAGTACTCCACAGACCCCGCCACGGGATTCCCCTCCTACATGGTAACTACCGAAGAGAAACCCTCTCCTTCTTCATTAGCATCCGCATTCTCATCCTCATCATCTTCAGCTTTTCTCCTCACACACTCACCATCAGACCTCGACACCACGCTGCACAACCGGGAGCCCCGGACCGCCGCCGCCTCCGCGCTGCCGGCGCCGNTTTAGGGGCTCCAGGGGCTTTATCCTCGTGTGGTTTTATTAACTTTCAGTGTGTTTTGCACTAATGGTTTAACTGGATTTTGCGAATGAAAAGGAGCATCTGTTTGCGATCTGTGAGCTTTGCTGAAGCCCAAGATGGTTGTGGTGGCCGCAGTTTCGAATTTCACTTTCTTCTTACTAGTTTGAGGAGCATTTGCAATTGCGTGTTGTGCCTATTCTGTGCATAAATTATATAAATAAAACTATAAAATATATAAATAAACTGCACGTCTAGATGGTTATATAGTTTTATAAACACACACGCACACAGAGAGTCAGACGCGTATATAGACCGTACACACAAAGACCTGTACCCGTAATTTGAGACTAGAGCCGCTGTCGATACCCTAGGAGCAGGGTAGTTTCTCTCCTTGCAAAGTGACAGGGAAACTACTTGCTTTCTATTTGTAAAATACAGTGCATAAATTGTCGTGCAGTCCGTATTCGGGGTGGTATAAAAGATCTGAGGGTCTCCCTTGCTAGTTTTTCCTGATGAGAAGCAATAGGCGAGTGTCTGGAAGTTGCAGAGAGGTTGCGAACTATGCGGGATATTGGGCGATGTTGAACCTGTGACTCCCTGATCTACGGGGTTCAGAGACGTGCTGAAAGTTAGCGAGTTTCTTAGCGATATCTTTAACTTTTCTTGCATTATGCAGACTTAAATAAGAGCAATTTAAACGTTAAAGAGCGAATTAAAATGCTAATTACATCGCATTTGAACAATTCGAAACGGTGCATATCTTCTGATTTGCAAATTGGATTTGCAATGCATTAGTGCAGTGAATTGCTAAGTGGCGGCTTTGTTGTATTTTCTGTAGCAAAAAAGGAAACATCTTTTGAACCTTTGAGAGAAATGTAGATATCAAGACACTACCTGTAGGGCCTTTAAAATGTCTATGCGGTTCAAAAATTATATTGGGAAATATTCAATTACAAGGAGCTGAAATTAGTCAGAAAGACTAAAACGTCGCCGATTTTATGCGCGTGTGCCTGTGTCTGTGTGCTGGGCGAAGAAAGGAGGGGGGGATCGTAACTTAATGGCCTTTGGGTGCTGCTTCTCCCCCTCATAGAATATGGATACAAGACACCGACCCGGGGAAATACAAATATAACCGCCGATCTCGCCTTGACAACTCACTAATGGCTATCAGCAATAACAAATTGCCAACCCCACCGTTTTGTTCTGTCCAGGGCTCCCCTTACGACGCCCATACGACGGGGATGACTGGAGCCATCAGCTACCACCCGTATGGCAGCCCTGCCTACCCCTACCAGCTCAACGACCCCGCGTACAGGAAAAACGCCACCCGCGACGCCACGGCCACGCTGAAGGCCTGGCTGCAGGAACACCGCAAGAACCCCTACCCCACCAAGGGCGAGAAGATCATGCTGGCCATCATCACCAAGATGACCCTCACCCAGGTCTCCACCTGGTTCGCCAACGCCCGCCGGCGGCTCAAGAAGGAGAACAAGATGACCTGGGCCCCACGGAACAAGAGCGAGGATGAGGACGACGATGAGGGTGATGGGCCGAGGAATAAGGAGGAGAGTCCCGAGAAGATACCCGAGAGCAATGAAACGACCGCGGAGGACGAAGGTAGGCGCGGGGTGACCACGGCCCCGGAGGTGTTGCCCCGTCCCGCCCCGTCGAGTCCCCCGGGAGCTGGGCAGCGGTAGGGGAGGGGGCACGGCATTTAACAAAGGCGCGCCCCCGAACCTGTCCCGTGGCCTCCGGCTGCTCCAGGCGCTTGTTGCTGCGCGGGGCCGGTGGCCGAGGAGGGCGGGAGGCGGTGGGTGGAGGTGCCGCGGTGGACGGCGGCCCCGTGGAGGGTGCGGGGGGTGCCGTGGAGGGGCCAGCCCTTGGGCATGGATGTTTCTTGGAATGGGAAAAGGCCGGGACGGCTAGAGTCTGCCCGCCCGCCGCGGTGTCGCAGTGGTGGCCCGGCTGGCTTCTCTCCTGCTCTGTTTTGCCGCCTCTCCTGACTGCCTCTCTGTGCCTGGCTGGCCCCCGCAGGGATCAGCTTGCAAGTCGACTCGCTGACGGACCACTCCTGCTCCGCCGAGTCGGAC
This sequence comes from Pitta sordida, assembly GCA_013390025.1. Classification (NCBI taxonomy): domain Eukaryota; kingdom Metazoa; phylum Chordata; class Aves; order Passeriformes; family Pittidae; genus Pitta; species Pitta sordida. Next base: position 24,234 of record WEKX01011235.1, read on the forward strand.
GGCGAGAAGCTGCCCTGCCGAGCTGGTGACCCTCTCTGCGAGTCGGGCTCGGAGTGCAAGGACAAGTACGAGGACATCGAGGAGGAGGAAGAGGACGAGGAAGAGGAGGAGGAGGACATCGAGGAGGATGACGGCGGCGGCGGGGACCGCGACCAGCCGGCCAAACCGGCCACCTCCTCTCCGCTGGCGGCCGTGGAGGCCCCGCTCCTTGGCCACCCGCACGCAGACGCCGCCCGCAGCGCCAGCAAGGCGGCGCTGGGCTCCCGCGCCTCCCCCGGCCCCCCGATGCCTGCCAGCAAGCCCAAGCTGTGGTCGCTGGCCGAAATTGCCACCTCGGACCTCAAGAGTCAGACCTTGGGCCAAGGCTGCCAGCCTGCTCCGCTGTCCTCGGCCACCCCCGCCTCCGCCCCGCACAGCGCTGCCTACTCGCCCTCTTCCCTTCTGGGGAGGCATATTTATTACACCTCACCTTTTTATAGCAATTATACAAACTATGGGAACTTCAATGCTCTCCAGAGCCAGGGAATCCTGAGATACAACTCCACAGCAGTGGCTTCAAACGAGGGACTAAGTCAGACTGTCCTAAACGCCAGCTCTGTTCACAAACAGAATAGTGACTCTTTGAAAACGATCACCAACCAGCTAGAACATTACAGGCCCTCTAGCTATGACTCTAAGAAAGGTAGGTGATTTGTTTCTACTGCTTTCTTCCCCCTTCTCCATCGTCCTACTTCCTCGATCCATACAGGTTCCCTATTCTCTGTAAATACTGAAACCTTTTCTGAAGAAAACAGCGAGCGCACTGGCACTACTTGCCAGAGCGAAGACGCGCACTCGTATAGCCTGGGGATTAAAGACATGTCGCCGTCGAATCGGCACCGACCTCTAAGAACCGAGAGAGGAAATGTAAAAGGCGACTCTAGAATCAGTCTCACAGGCTTCAGGTGAAGCATTAAAAAGTCATGTTTTTTAAAAAAGGATAACTACACACAAAGCTATCTAGAGAGCATTGGTGTAATTGCCTTTTTTTTTTCCCTGACAAACTGGTTTGACTCTTTTTGTTTCCGGTATTCTCACGAGTTGGGTTGGGTTTTTTTTCAGCTTTGGGTTCAAATAATTGCTGACCTTGGACATGAAATTACCTGGAGCGTGACATTTTTTAACTGGTTGGGTTTTTTGGGGGGGGGTTGTTTGTTCGGTTTAGGTAGGGGTTTTTTTTCCTCCCGAAAAAGTTTTGCATTGATATAGTTATCAGCTTATTCAACAAAATACTCGAGATACAGTAAATTATAAAATATTGGCCAACCTTTTGAGCGACCTAGCTACGAAATCTGCACCAGTGAGGGTTGGGACCTACACAGACTGTATAATCTAGTTAGCTGGCTGTATCCTGTGACTAACTGACGGTTATATTTTGACAGATCCCACTGAAGTCTGCACAGTAGGAGTACAACCATACCTATAGAAGTGCAATCACACAGTAATGCAAGTAAGTGAGAACATTTTCTATTACACTGATCATTTGGCATGAAGTCTGAGACATGCTGCACAGTTCTAGACTTGCTTAAAGTTAATTTATTGCTTCATTACTTAAGAGCCTGATTACATAGTAGGACACCATTTTTCTGCTGTTTTTTTAAAGCCTCTTATTACGACTTTTCTATCTCGGGTTTGTCTTAATTTTCAAGTCAGGTCAGGCAGTACCCCCACTTTGCATACTCTTCGTTTGTGTGAGACAAAGCCGTAGGGACTATTTAAGTTACGGAAAGAAATCTTCAGGAGAAAAAAAAATCTGTGGAAGTATTGTTATTTGAAAAATAGGCACTTGTGCTCACGTGGCAGTGCTAAAATTTTACCTTCTTAATGGGGCCTCATGCATTGGCTGCGTATTTAAAATGAAAAGGGACAATTGTTAGAGAGCGACATGTATCTTAAGCAAGGTGTATTATCTGTGACTTGCCTCTCGCCTAGGTAGAAAAGGCACTTCGAATATTTCCACTATTTAGAGATAATTAAGCAACAACAAANCCTGACTGCCTCTCTGTGCCTGGCTGGCCCCCGCAGGGATCAGCTTGCAAGTCGACTCGCTGACGGACCACTCCTGCTCCGCCGAGTCGGACGGCGAGAAGCTGCCCTGCCGAGCTGGTGACCCTCTCTGCGAGTCGGGCTCGGAGTGCAAGGACAAGTACGAGGACATCGAGGAGGAGGAAGAGGACGAGGAAGAGGAGGAGGAGGACATCGAGGAGGATGACGGCGGCGGCGGGGACCGCGACCAGCCGGCCAAACCCGCCACCTCCTCTCCGCTGGCGGCCGTGGAGGCCCCGCTCCTTGGCCACCCGCACGCAGACGCCGCCCGCAGCGCCAGCAAGGCGGCGCTGGGCTCCCGCGCCTCCCCCGGCCCCCCGATGCCTGCCAGCAAGCCCAAGCTGTGGTCGCTGGCCGAAATTGCCACCTCGGACCTCAAGAGTCAGACCTTGGGCCAAGGCTGCCAGCCTGCTCCGCTGTCCTCGGCCACCCCCGCCTCCGCCCCGCACAGCGCTGCCTACTCGCCCTCTTCCCTTCTGGGGAGGCATATTTATTACACCTCACCTTTTTATAGCAATTATACAAACTATGGGAACTTCAATGCTCTCCAGAGCCAGGGAATCCTGAGATACAACTCCACAGCAGTGGCTTCAAACGAGGGACTAAGTCAGACTGTCCTAAACGCCAGCTCTGTTCACAAACAGAATAGTGACTCTTTGAAAACGATCACCAACCAGCTAGAACATTACAGGCCCTCTAGCTATGACTCTAAGAAAGGTAGGTGATTTGTTTCTACTGCTTTCTTCCCCCTTCTCCATCGTCCTACTTCCTCGATCCATACAGGTTCCCTATTCTCTGTAAATACTGAAACCTTTTCTGAAGAAAACAGCGAGCGCACTGGCACTACTTGCCAGAGCGAAGACGCGCACTCGTATAGCCTGGGGATTAAAGACATGTCGCCGTCGAATCGGCACCGACCTCTAAGAACCGAGAGAGGAAATATAAAAGGCGACTCTAGAATCAGTCTCACAGGCTTCAGGTGAAGCATTAAAAAGTCATGTTTTTTAAAAAAGGATAACTACACACAAAGCTATCTAGAGAGCATTGGTGTAATTGCCTTTTTTTTTTCCCTGACAAACTGGTTTGACTCTTTTTGTTTCCGGTATTCTCACGAGTTGGGTTGGGGTTTTTTTCAGCTTTGGGTTCAAATAATTGCTGACCTTGGACATGAAATTACCTGGAGCGTGACATTTTTTAACTGGTTGGGGTTTTTTTGGGGGGGTTGTTTGTTCGGTTTAGGTAGGGTTTTTTTTTTCCTCCCGAAAAAGTTTTGCATTGATATAGTTATCAGCTTATTCAACAAAATACTCGAGATACAGTAAATTATAAAATATTGGCCAACCTTTTGAGCGACCTAGCTATGAAATCTGCACCAGTGAGGGTTGGGACCTACACAGACTGTATAATCTAGTTAGCTGGCTGTATCCTGTGACTAACTGACGGTTATATTTTGACAGATCCCACTGAAGTCTGCACAGTAGGAGTACAACCATACCTATAGAAGTGCAATCACACAGTAATGCAAGTAAGTGAGAACATTTTCTATTACACTGATCATTTGGCATGAAGTCTGAGACATGCTGCACAGTTCTAGACTTGCTTAAAGTTAATTTATTGCTTCATTACTTAAGAGCCTGATTACATAGTAGGACACCATTTTTCTGCTGTTTTTTTAAAGCCTCTTATTACGACTTTTCTATCTCGGGTTTGTCTTAATTTTCAAGTCAGGTCAGGCAGTACCCCCACTTTGCATACTCTTCGTTTGTGTGAGACAAAGCCGTAGGGACTATTTAAGTTACGGAAAGAAATCTTCAGGAGAAAAAAAAATCTGTGGAAGTATTGTTATTTGAAAAATAGGCACTTGTGCTCACGTGGCAGTGCTAAAATTTTACCTTCTTAATGGGGCCTCATGCATTGGCTGCGTATTTAAAATGAAAAGGGACAATTGTTAGAGAGCGACATGTATCTTAAGCAAGGTGTATTATCTGTGACTTGCCTCTCGCCTAGGTAGAAAAGGCACTTCGAATATTTCCACTATTTAGAGATAATTAAGCAACAACAAAACCCGCCTTGCTGATGTTTTTCAACTAACTTTTTTGTTAGAAGAAATTAATCAAGTCAATTTTTTGCCTTACTTCCTTGCCCCCCCCCCTCCCACCCACCCCCTCCGTTTAATGGTGTTAGAGTGTAATTCAAGGATTTTTGGATGATCTGGTTTTTTCCTTGGTCCACAGGTAGGTGTCACAATTGCTTTGAAAAAAGTCAGCAAGCCATCATCTCTCCCCGAGCTAATATATATAACAAATCTCTAAATCCGGATCACATCTGGTGCCACTGTATAAAAGAAGACCACAGAGCACTATTAAATCTTCAAAATCTAATTATTAAACCAGAATTTTGTTGGACATATGTGAGTTTGCTGGTATAGTATAGTTTCCCCAATGTATGTGTGACTTTTGAAAACAGATCTGTTTTTCTCAGGATATCTTGAATTGATCACTTCATTGCCACGGTATCTATTTGATAGGTGTGCTAGGATTTATTGTAAAATTTATTTGTAAAAGATGTATACAGTAGAGATAATAAAGATGTGATTGGAGAACTTGAGTCCTTAAAAAGTGGAAACAAATTTGATATTTATTTTTGTAATGATATAAAGCTTCTAGTAATTTATGCAAGTTGTATTGCAATGGAATCGGAACTTTTTGTAAATAAATTTTGCCTGATTTTTATTTGAAACGTTGATGGTTATACAATCTTTGGTTGTTTAACGAGAATTCTTTACTAATTTATATCTCTAATTGTAAATAAACCAGACTAGTCTGCAACAACTTTGTGTTTTTCATTCATTTTCCCCAAAATACTAATTTATAATTTAGAAAATGAGGAAAGTTCTAATTTCACCAGTAGAGTTTAGACCATAAAATGAGTAAGCAATTTAACGATGTTGCAAAGATATGCTTTGCATAAATTAATTCCTTCTGGGTTGTTCCGTTATACTTAAGCTTTAAATACACACATATGTGCAAATACGCATTTGTATATATACATGAATATGCGTAGAGTGGGTGATGTGACTATATGCATGTTTCTTATAAGCTATTTATATTGTGTGTGAGGTAGCTCTTTATTTGAGTTAGTATCCTTTAAATCCACCACTTCTAGGGGAAAATACTATCATCAACTATGACTTGTTTCTAATTTCTTTGTTTCTGCTTCTGGCTGAACTATGCAAAGAAAAAAAAAAAGAAAAAAGAAAAAAGAAACCAGATTAAAAATCCAGTACTAGGGATTTTTGTGTGTGTGTGTGATTTCCTCCCCTTTTTCAGTAAGACATATCTTTACAATCACATTGGAAAACCACTTTGTTAGGGCTCATAAGATCAGCCAAATGATAGTTTTAATTTTTAGTAAGAAAATGAGAATCCTCATATAATATAATTTCAGGAAAGAAAAAAAGGTCATTTATTTTCCCCAAAAGATAAATTGAGTGAATATAACTTACGGTTATAAAACAAGAATAATAGCTTCTTAGATTGCCCTTTAATCAATCATACACTTATTTTTCAAGAGGCTCATCTATTTTATTCCATGATTAATAATGTTCCAGCGTGAGAGCATTATTAGATCCCAGCAGGGGAGATCCTGAATGCTTTTAGCTGCTTTGGAATGGTCAGTTGGGGTTCATTATGGTCTGATATTGAACAATTTATAAAATCTTGTCTAAACATCTGCCAGCTCAGATAGGCCGATGTGTCTGAAGATGGGAAATTGCTGGACCAGTTGATATTGACAAACGGATCTCTCTCCAGTGGCTTTTTGTTCAGTGAAAATTAGTGGCCTCTTGCTCAGGTCTTGTTAGAAAGGGCATTTGAAAGTGATCTTAGATACTTCAGGCATCAGCCTTGGGAATGTTAACTGGATAAAGAGCCATTCTAGTCTGCAGTCCGGAAATACTATGTGATTGTATTAAATAGGAAGTTCTTTTAAAAAAATACATATATACAATTCCCATGATCCATCTTCCCCTGCATACATACTTTCCCCCCACACCCCCTCGCCACTGTTTTGTAATTTATTCCTATAAAAACATTCAACTGACTGAGAAAATGCATGTTTTTCAGCTGAATTGGCAGAAATAAATAATATTATTCTGGAAAACTCTGGGATCCATCTGGCTAAATATAAACCATGGAAGACCTTTGTGGCTGGAGGCCTACTCATACTCTTATGTTGTTTGTAGAATAATGCTTCTTTGCTTCTGTAACATCCTCTTTTTATTGAGGTAGAATGCAATATATCTGCATGTAATATATAGTACAAATAGGCAAACAGCTAAGAAGTAATTCAGGTTTTTTGTCTCCACTTTAGCATATGATATAGATGCAAGTATTTACTATAATCATCCTTGACCATCTTTATTGTGCACTTCAGGAAAATTTTACAGCGGGACATTTTATATCATGGGAGATGTTTGAATGAACTTTCCCCCATTCTTGCTCCTATTCCATTCACCCCCACCTCCCACACTTATGTTTCGGGTCTCTGTTGGACACAGCGTACATTTCAATTGGTGAAAAACCAAAAGCTGTGGCAGAGATTAAAAAAGGCTAACGACATTCCTTTGATGTTTATACGCCCAAAGACTTATAAAAGATTTCCATAATTTACCCACCCTTGCTAGTATTTAAACCTGGATTTCTTTCTGGAAAGAAAAGTAGAAAGACTCGGAAAACTCGCTTTCAAGTATTCACTATATATGTAAAACCCAATGGACTTCTCTCATCCTTTGAGAAATTCACGAATGGTTCATGGATGCAGACGGGTGCCACTGAAATGATTTGGCATATAAACTCATTTTTTAAAGAAATTAATGGGCAAGGACTGCATATTCAACGTCATTTGAGATTGAAAGTAGGAGGAAAGTGTAGTCCTGCTAGATTTTTGGCATAAGCAATCTGATTATTTCAGCATAACAAGAAAGAGGAACGAAAGATAAAATACATCATTTTGTGTATGGTTAATTTCACAACGATGTTAATCAGCCTCCTGCGATTAAAATTTCACACCCCTTCTATATTTACACCCTCTTCCCTACACCCCCCTCCCATTGTTTCTATGCTCATTTCAGAGGGGGAAAGGCAAACCTTTTCCTCTTCGGGGCCAGAAGTTCTATTAGAGCTGATTTATTGAAATTCCGGCTTCAATCTCAGGTGAGATCCCGGGGGGGAATTGGCGCTGTCGTCAAATTGGAGGAGGGTCGCTTTCCACTTCGCACTTCCTGGGCTGCTTTTTAGCTCGCTCCCTGCAAATGTCAACATTTGTTCTCAATAAGAGAGTTATTGTTTCAGGAAAGCTGCTCACCAACTGCCTTTAGGAGCAGAAAAAAAGCTTCGCCCACCTTTGTTTGGCTGGAGGCGGGGGGAAGGGGTGGGGACGGAGGTAACCCGCAGCTTAGGCCGGTAGCGGACAGTCAGGCAGACAGACGTGGGAATTGCTGGTGCACGCCAGTTCGCAGCTGGCGAGGAACTGGTCAGGCAAAGGGGAAAGTTAACATAAAGCACAATGTGCATCTGCCTTTCTCTCCCCGCTCCATTGGCATCTTTGCCCCCGACATGCTCAGGCCCTGAAAGAGAGAGATAATATGCAAGGGCGGGGAAGGGGGGGGAGGTAGGAAGTAACAAAACCACCAACACAACAAAAATAGGACGGCCCTCACGAATTTCCACTCGCGGAGGTGGCCTTCAGGTTTTGGGGACAGGGGGAAGGGGGATTTTTCAGGTGAAGAAAGACATTGCAAGGTGCACCGCCTGATTCAGCCCTCGCTGACGGCACCTAGCTCCCTAACGGGCCATCCGCAGGCTCCCGGCACAGGGGGACCGGCATCCCCGCGGCAAGAAGCGGGAGTGGCCGGGGCCGGGCAACCCGGAGCGGAGCGAAGCGAAGCGAAGCAGCCCGGCCCACCCCGCTCCAGCCCGCTCTGTGGTGGCCCCCTCTGTGTCCATCTCCCGGCAAAAAACCCACACCCGTGTCACCACTGAAACTTTCTGGCTCCGTCACGTTACATCTCACTTGGAGGCGTTCAGTCTCAGCGTGCCTCTGAGGAACCGTGGCAGGGATGAAATCAATACCGGGAGGGTTTTATTCCCTATTAACTTCTGAAACAAACAAAAAACCCTCTCCTCCCACCTCTCTCCCCCTGCCCCAAACCACCCAGGCGGAATATATATATAGGTCGATTCTTTGCCTTCTGCATTCAGATGTATGTCGGGTGCTTAGGCAAACTTCTCACGATCCAGGTAGTCGAAAAGAGTCTTGCTACTGCAGGAATTGAATAATGATGGTAAAAATACTGTTGTTAACAGTAATACGGTACTTCACATTAAATAATGTGATGTTCACCACTCTGTTTTTATACCGGTACCTAATAACTTAGGTATGTTTCCAGCTTCTGAAGACATAGAAGTGAGGAAAAAAAAATTAAAACCCGAAAGGATGCACGGTGCATAGCCAAAGCACCCATGCATATTGCACCCTGATTAGTATTCGGCGTCTCTGAAGCAGGGACTTTATTGATAGTACAGAGGGAAGGCGCGGTCGGCGGGACACACGCTGGCTCACAGGTAGCTCGTAGCCGCAGGCAGGGACCTGGAGGCAGGTGAGCTCTGGGGCAGCGTTTTACCTATAAGCGTAGTGCCCGAGGTGACAGCCGGGCTCCCGCAACCTGAACTCGTGCTCCCACTCCCCAGCCGTGACTCACGGAATAATGTCACCGTTTCACATCCAATCCCGACGAAGCCGGCTGAGTTTACCCTGAACACAAGTATGGGACGGAGGGACGCTGCCACTCGGCTTCGGAGGTGGCCACCATTGGCTTGGATCCTTTAGGGATTTAGGGATCGAAAGGAAAGGGCGCGGAGTGTCAACTCTCCCCTGCCGTTCTCGGAAAGGCAGGAGCAAAGGCCGGCAGAGACAGTGATTTCTGCTTCGTTCGGGCTTGTGTCATCCATGACAGGGGATTTAAAAATATTCCCGAATATATGTGTGGGGGAAAAAAAGTAGTCCTATTGCTTCTCGCACAGTGTCTGTGTGGATACTGTTGCTACTCGGACTCTCAAAGAATGTCCATAAAAAAATAAAAATAAGTATGTGCATTTTTATGGGGCGATAAATCGCCAATTGATTGTGTATAACTTCTGATCAATTATTAATCGTTAGTGTCAACAACAGGGTTATAATTACCTTCAGTTATTTAAAGGGATATTTATTTTTTCTTCTCTCTGATCTGGTAATTAGTTAATGCTCTAGAGTAATGAATTCAAAGCTGATTTTGTAATGATTGAGACAGGGTTTTTTTTTTTTCCCTCTCTTTTGGCATCTCCCCTCGCGGAGAGGGGGAGGGCACGAGGAGGGAGGTGTTTCCCCCTGTTTGTGAAAGAGGCCATGTAAAGGCAAATCACTGCGCGTTTCACTTTTCAGATCATAAATAACGATTCTGGGAGTAAAAAGGCGAAATGACAAACAAATAGAGTACAGCTGGGATGAATAAGGCCGATCAAAGTTAGTGGGGGCTGACGTTTCCCGCAGCAGCCGCAGGTCTGAGTCCCATAAAGGTGCCAGCAACTCTTACCTCTCTTACTGAGATCAAGGGAGAGGGCGAGCAGGACATTTTAACCCCCTGACATCTTCCCGCTAGCGGAGGAGGGGAAAGAAAAGAAGGAAACTGAATATTTCTTGTTTGGGGGAATCAATGCTTTCACCATTACCCCAGGGAAGGAGCTTCCCCTGGAGTCCGTGAAGCTCCCGCCCGGCCTCGGGTATGATGCGTGGGGAGCGGTGCCGCGCAGTGAAGGGCTGGCTCCGCTCCTCGGAGCGCCAGAGGCGCAACCTTGTGTGTTTAAGCGATTCCGAGCCCATCTCAGTCCTGAGGACGGGAGCAAGAAATAATGACTACTTTATTTTTCCCGTCCGCTCCTTGCGGAAGCTCGGCAGAGCTTCATCGTGAAGAAAAGTAGCAGAAGAGCAGCCCACAGGGATTGTGGCTGCCGCCTTACTTACTGCTGGGTCTTGGGGTGTGGGTAACCCCCTTCTCCCCCAAGCACGAGACTTGACAGCTTGGAGGAGGTTACTACAGAAAGACCCCTTCAACCACCCTCCCGCCTCGAAGGAGGTGTGTGGCGCTGAGTCGAGGTAGAAGTTCCATTGCTGCCTCTCTTCTCGCTTTCCTCCAGACCTCCACTTAATTTAGCTTCAGGTCAGGTCTCGGAGCCAAAAAGTGAGGGTTTTGGTTTGTGGTGTGGGTGTTTTTTTGTTGTTGTTGTTTTGTTGGTTTGGGGTTGTTTTGTTTCATTTTTTTTTCTTTTTTTTTTTTCCGCTTTGGGGCTCGTTTTACGGCAGATCTGAGCGAAATGGAATAAGTGGAATGACATTATATGTATTAGTAATACGTTTATGTATAAGAATGTTTTCCCCGTGCAACAAAATTGCATTGGGAATTGCAGTGTAAAATGCAAGTTTTAAAATTAATTCATCCTGACAGGTTTGACATCGCCCGGCTCCCTTTTTCCTGCAACTACGTCCGCAAATGAATGCCGCTTCCAGAATGTATGTTTTAATTTGTCACATCAAGGCAATAAAAGGGAGCGATATATACTTAAGCCAGTTAACGTTGTAATAACAGGTTTAAAGGAGCAATTAAATGGTAGTGAGTCGCAAGTCTGACTTTCTATAGGCATTACCACATCAATGGTAACTTTTAGGCACTCTAACTTAGCATGATTGTCTCAATTAGTTTAGCTACGTGATAGTTATTGTAAACTCTTTGTGAGTAATCAATGTTACGCAAGCTTATGAGAAGAGGCTTTAATAGGGGTGAGCAACAGCTAAGTAACACGGATCTCCTGTTTCAGAAAATCACCTTTCTCTCTCTACTTTTTTAACTCTCCTCTTTCTTTCTTTCTTTCTGTCTTTCCTGCACCCGAAATAAAGAAATGGTAATGTATAGCCTTATAAATCTGTTTCCGAGATCGATGTAGCTGAACGTAGATTTACAGCCAAAAAAAAAAAAAAATGCAGCTTCTGACGCAGCAGATCAACGACAGAGCCGCCGCCTCCTAGCGCGGATGGCGAGGTATCCCACCTCGCCTCTCCGAGGCTTTAGTGGCGTGTATCATGGCTGTTAACTATCACGATTAAACCCCGAGCCACAAACAACCTTGAGGGATGCTCACATCAACTGCTATGCGTGTGCATGTCTATTAAGGGTGCCTGAGCGCCTCTCTGCTGACACCGGAGCCAGTCCGAGTCGGAATGTTGCGGGGATAGACATGCGTGCGCGTGTAAACCTGAAAGAGGGGTATGTGTGCGAGGAGCGGAGGGAGGAATGAATGTAAAGCGGAGCTATAAATGCCATATAATGCGGAGAGAAGGGTCCCGCTGGAGCAGCGGGCACTTTGGTAACTTGTTAATTCTTCTTCACTTACAGAGTCTCTCGCTAAATGCTGAGCCATGGGTGGCTAATGTAAAATACGAAGGGTTGAAAATTTAGCGGGACCTGAGTGAACTGTTTAAAAATACTAACAAGTATGTGCTGTTTTCTGTCACGTCGAAAAAAAAAAGCGAGAACGTATAGCATTAAAATTTAAGATAAACATAATGTAGGTATATTTCTGTTAGTGAAATTATTCTCATTAGTCCTAACAATGTCTCACCATTAGACAAGGCTGGAGTCAGCCTCAGCCACAAGATTTCAGATCTGTAAGCCTTTTTTTTTTTCTTTTTTTTTTTTTTTTGCATGTACATTACATTTCTGTCATGCTTTGCAGTAGAACACGATATCCCCAAAGAACCCAAGGAAGAAAAAAAATACTCTGACAGCAACCATTAGTTAAGAGTGCAATGAATAAACCCCTTGCACAAGAGTATCAAGACTAATTAAGATTCTGTTTAGCAGCCCTGGATGGAATGTTAATGTAGCTTTGGCTAACTGGGAATAAGCAGGGGGGAAAACTGCATTTTAAGAGGAATGCTGGGGTGATAACATCTCTCACTTCTTCTGTCCAAGGTCTGCCCAAGCCTGTTACAAAGTCATTATCTCAAATTACTCCTGTACTTCATTTTTAGAGGGTTTGGGCAAGATCCCCTGGCGTTGAAGCGCTGCCTAGAGCCTCACAAAGCCAATACTCTCTAAGGGGATAAAGGCTGAATCAACCCACTATCTCTGCCTTCGAGAGTTTGCTGGTACTAGCTTCTTGGACAAATACAGCCAGGATTCTGGAAGCAGATTAGGATCTATTGCTGGCGTCTCCTCACAAATCCCTAAAGGGTTTTTGACCCTTTGAAGTTTCGTCTATTTTGCTTACACAAAAGTTTACATGATTAAGTCAGGATTTTACAAGGCTCAACAAGGCAAATTTAGTCACCCCGGAACACTCAACACCAAAACAGAGTAAAATATCCAGTTGTCCTGCTACTTGTTTAGCTCTAGAAATACTAGCATACTGTCATATTTACAGTGATTAGTTCAGTAAAAGAGAAAAATAGTATCTGCAAGACTACTTTAGCAGTGGAGGATAGAAAGTCACTCTCCCTCCCTCCTAGATTGTTATTATTATTATTCATTTTATTTTCTCAGACTTGGTATAACATTCCTTGCCCCTCTCCCTCCCCCATTCCTAATGATTATAAATGCAGCTATGTTTCTCAGAGAGTGGATGAAATTTCCTGAAGACCTTTCCAGTGTTTCGAATATATCCAATCTGCCTTGACTCCTCCTTATCAAGGCAGCTACATTTTTTCACTGTCGAGCAACGAGCCCCTCTAGTTCTCTCTGAAGTAAACTTTTGCAAATGTTTTATTTGTTAAAAGCAGCCTTGCATAATGCAAATTTTTTCTTGGAAGGAGAGGGCTGGGAACTGACAGTATAAACAGGAGAGGAGGAGCAGAGCTCTTTCTGAGGGAATAGCTACCTATTTAAAGAAGTCTCCTGCAGTCAGAGCAGGAGGGATGTAGCTAGGGACTAGGGCTGCATCTGGCCCACCATACTTGCATGGCCTTTTGTGGAATAGTCTCTTTTTCTCTGTCTTTTTCTTACTTTCTCCCTCTCCCATGAGAGGAAAGATTGCTCTGCTAATGGATTGCTCCTGCAGAGTTATTTTCAATAAAGAAAGGACTCATCAATTCAATCCATCCAGGTTCTTAAAATAATAATAATACTTATGATTATTTTTATTTAATACCTGACAAGCTGGAAATTTTCTGTAGCTGGATCAGTGAGTAGCAGGGACAACAAGAGCAATCAAACAAGCTGCAGATTTATCTTCCTCAATTGATTTATAATTGATGAATGGATTTTCTTGTGCAGCTGCAGTGTGGTTAAAACCTATTGAAGAGGTAGGTGTTATTTTGTAAGGGAGACAGTTAGGAGTAACTGGGTGCATTTATCAGCAGGAGATCTGAGCAAGCAACATGATTACATTAGCTGTTAGTGGCTAGGATTCAACTTTCCATAGGCCTCCACCACCTGCATTCTTGTAGGTGACTCACATGGAAATGGGTTCCTGTGGGCTGCCAGCCACATCGGGGCATTGATCTGGCACGGAGCTTCCCATTGATTTTGGTGAGGAGTGCTTCACCCATTTCAAAAAGGCAAGCCATGCACTGCTGCTGCTCTGACAGAAATCGGTCAGGCCTGGTTTTGCAAGACAAAGGGGGAGCAAAATCTTGCAGCATTTCTCTCACAGGTTTTAAGGAAGTGGAAGGGATTTTCATACTGTTAAAGATAAGTGTATTTCCTTTTTCTGGTATGACTTTTCCCCATGCCTGTAGGGATGTACCTGGTAGTTAGTGCATTTCCAATGTGCCTTAAAGAGAGAGAGCTTTAATGTGGGTACCAAGAGATGTGCAAAGCTGTTATCGAGCCTCCGGATAGTGGGTGTTTCCCACAGGTCTGGGTGAACTTTAAGACCTGGTCCCTGAGCGGGTTTTTTTCCATATGTTCTGAATTCACATTGTAAACCATCTGGGCTTCCGCGTAGTACCTTGTTTTTGTGTTGCTCATTGTGGGGGGAAAAATAACTTATCAGAAAGGACGAGCCTCTAGGCATGAGGACCTCCTCACACCCTTTGTAAAGGAATTTAGGGTCATGTTCAGGGAGACAAGGTGTAAATGTGGTAGAAAAGTCCTTAGCTTCTTATTGCTTGGTTTAAGAATTGTACCCTTTTTTGACCTTAAACTCAAGAAATCAGATACTGTCTTTCCTTGTGTCTAGAAAGCCTTCACCCTTCCAGAGGTGAGACATTTGTGCCTGACCATGTTCGTGGTGCTGACCCCATGTATACCAGCTTCATGCTGGTATACCCTCTCCAAGCAGGCCTAAAACCTCAATGCCTTTTGGGAGGTGGTCACCCTTGCCTTCTCTAGCACACCTGAGATGGGGTTCCTGCTGGTGAGATAGCATAGCACAAACCCAACACAAAACATTTGGAGCAAGGATAGAAAATATTCCCAGCAGAGTGACTTAACTTCCAGTTAATGCAGCCATGTCTTTGCACTGCCTCTCACTTCCTAGTACTGTGTCCCTTGCCTTATTTTTTTGCACAGCCTCATTAGGAGAGAGGGAGTGAGCCCCTCCTGCCCCTTCCCCCTTCTTTAGTCCTTACTTCTCCATGAGAGAGGGGGTACAGAGACTTTCCTAGAGAGGCGGGCTCCAGCATATGGACATTATCTTCCCCGAGCTTGGAGTTGTGTGTGCCTGTGGGGGGAGTAGATTTAAGCCACATTTTGCCACTTTCTGTATTTCATATTGGATATCAGCACACAGAAAAGGTGGCTTCATGCTCAGGGAGAGAGCTGCTCTGGACATAGCACTCCACAAGCAGGAAGCTGGTAGGACAGCTGTGGAAATGCAGGTGAGACCCTGTCCCACTGACAGGGTGGTGAGAGGGAGTGCGAGGGGGAAGCTGTGGGATTTAATGCCTGTTTCTCTTCGTGCTTGCTACTCTGCTGTCTGAAAAGAAGCTTATTCTGAGCACATGTTTCTTCTGGAAAAAAACCCAACCCATCCCCAAACCTCTAGTGCTGTGCTCAGATCTATCTCCTAAAGACTGAGATTTTTTTTGGGGGGAGGGGGTCATGTCTTTTTATTTTTAAACTTCTTTCACATTACATTTTATGCTGTAAGTTTGGGAGAGAGTTATTAATTTATAAAATCGTGAAATGTGGTATACTTACCTCATTAGGCTGTTCCATCATCTGTGTTCTGGAAGTAAATAAAACCCCCAAAATATCAACTAAACGAGTATGAGATTTCCCTTAGAACACTGATATCTCACTTGACTTTAAAATATTATTAGTATCAGCAGAGAAAATGCTTAATTACATTTCTATTTCTTTATGTTTAGCTGGTGTTAATATCTGTAAACTAGATCTTCCCGCTTCACTACCCCACACATATTTTTTAAAATTCCTGTTAGAACTGCAAAATGTGTTTACAGAGTAATAAAAATCTACCTTATTTGAATTTTTCCATTGTAAACAATTTGAATTGCGGAATATTATTGGTAAAGATGTAAGAACACATAATTTATATTTCTCTATTTATATGCTGCATATGGGAAATTTGCAATATCAAACAAATATTTTTTTTTTTTTACATGTTACAAAGCACTATATAGCAGAGTTCTCAAAACTATCTTTGTGCAAAGCCCCTTCTGAATTACAAACATATATAATTCTGCTTCAGCTAACTTCAGTGGGGGTTAAACACTCAAGAAGTAGTATTCAAATGAACTTTTCATTGCCTATGATAGCGAGAATGAAACTATAGTCCTGCAATTGACACAGTAGGAAAAAACATTTACAGAAACTAATAAACTGAAGAAACTACTCTATTGAAAGCAATTTTTTTTTTGTTTTAGAGGACTAGAAACAGTAAATATGTCCTTGGAAATATGGTCCATGATATCCTTGAATAATCCATACAGCTGAGTCCAATTTCTGTTATTGTATCCAGTCCTAAAAACCTGGTACAGTGGAACAATTAATCCTTGAGTTATTTTAATGCAGTATGCATATAAGCTTATTTTTATTAGTGGATTAGGTTTGTGATTGTGAAGATAATAAGTCATGGTGTAAATCCATCGTAAATTTGTTTGCAAGCTAATGAAAGGATTGGATGGCAGCTAAATCTGTACGTTTTGTTGGGGTTTTTTTTCTTCTTTCTTTTATTGTAATCCCTTCTATAACGCCTGCGAATACTAAACACGAACGTGTTAGTTACTTGTGTGAATCAGTCGGTAGTACAGCTTCAGTCATCTTCTTCCATTATCTCAGTGTCATCAGAATATTATAATGAAAGTATACATTGAATATGCAATAAAAATCAGTTGCGAGAAACAGCTTCTTTTAAAATATGTCAAATCTCTTGTAAATAGTGATAAAATAGTTTCTAACATTTTCCGATTGCGAATTAGCTCTTTCTGCATTTAAGGATAATAGAAGAGTTCTAAAATCCAAAATCTAAAATGCACAGATAGAATGCAAGTCTATGTAATTAAACAGAATATTTGTTATTTGGGAAATGTTATATTTTTCGTGGACAATTGCTGCCATGGATATCCACCTTTGTACAGAACGAAGAGAAGTTCAGTGAAAAGAAACCCACTGTGTAGTCATATAAATTATTACTTTATTGTAAAACATGCATAAGAGGACAAAAGTAAAATCCCACATAATTTGTGTGGTATGCACACTGCCAACTATGTGACTTGAAAAAATAAATTATTTAAATGAATTTTTTAAATTGTCTATTTTTTTGTACAATAATACATGGGATTCCTTGACTTGAATCATGCAGTGACCAAACTCCTGGCACCTTTGGAGCCCAAGAGTCTGATGATCATACCTCTGAGGCACTCTAGGCATGTGTCAAGAAAAGCTATTGTCCTGAGATGGAGCTGAGAGTGTTCTTGGATTTTCTTGCAGAAATCTTCTGTGATGCACTTCTCCATCTCCATTTCTATGTTGTAGCTTCTTTCTCAGCCTGTGATTCCAGATGCATCTGGTTAGTATATCACAGATCAGGTGAAGCAATTGTAGTTGATGTGTGGGGGTCATATGTAAAACCCATATGTAAGAGAGGAGGGAAGGGGGAGAAAGAGAGGGAGAAATCACTGCCTTGCAAATGTGCAAGGCACAAACACAGTACAAAGGCAGTACATTGGGAATCAAATGGTACGAAATATGTCAGATCTGATATTTCCTTATGTATGTTATTTTTGCATTAAAAAAAAATGATAAAAGTAACTTGTGCTGTAACTAACTCATATTGCCTACCATCCTCAGTAAGAATCCTGTATCTTTTGTATACACCTCATCAGTTAAACTGAACAATTGATATATTAGGTAGTGTCAGATGGAGGAGCTGGGACTATGCTGACTGCTGGGAGCCTAGCCTGACTGGTTTGTTTTTTCATCTCATCTGTTGAAGCCATTAGGTATTTCTGGAACAGCACCTACTGGTAATAGACATAGACTTCTTGTTCCTTGTTAGACAGTCTTAGTCATCACAGCAGCTATTTGATGCAGGGAGTAAAGAGGGACAATTCTTCGGACCTAGTTTGAAGCTGGGAAAGTAAATACCTAATATTGAGAACACTCTCAAGAAAAATGTGATGCATTTATACACAGACAAGAAGAGAGGGAAACCACATTTCAGTCAAAATCAGAGCTTTGTAATGTTCAGCCAGGATTTGTCTATATACTGAGAAACAGCTCTGAACTTGTAATATAATGTTGGCAATGCCCAGGCTAAAGGAAAACTATATATTTGTAAAATATGGTTCACACTGAAAATGTGGTAAATTACCGAAGCACTACATAGTTAGATATGAAACACATTAACCTCTCCAAATTTAATAATCCATGAATCGATCCAGAAGGATTTAAAAGTCTACTTTAAGGGAATATAATTGCCTTTATTTAAGAATGTAATTTACAGATAAAGTAGATAAACCAGGATGAGGTTAGGTTTTCCATCAATTCACTTAATAGTTATACTTGTAAATTTTGTTGTACTCTCTAAGCCCTTGGAATGAAACAAAAAATATAAAGATAAAATAATGAAGATATTTTATATCCAGCTATTCAGAGTTTAATGCTATGTATAAGGAGAATAGAATAAGCTTCACAGTAATTTGAGAAAAAAAAGTCTTAAATAAGGTGTTTTTTTAAAAAATTTCTTCTAAAAGAGTAAGTCAGGCTTTGTGGTGGTAAATAACTATGTGCAGCAGTATTTCAACAAGTCTGTTCAATATATAATCTGAGCGCTGCATATATGAGCACTGCAAGGTGTTCAAGTAATACTCATTTCAGAACTTTAAATGCATTTACATTTTTACACGAGTTTTAAGCATCTCTTGTGTGAAAACAGTCCCTCATGTTTCTCAAACGACATTGGTGAATTTGTTGAGAGGAGTTTGACCTGATTAGTTTAATGGGAATTTAGTAAAAGAAACAGTCCATGGATTGGATGTGATTACGTACTAACACAGGTAAACAGAAAATACCTTAGAAATACATGCAAAAAGCCAATACAAGCAGATAGTTAAAAATAGTTATATGTTCAATGAATACTTAAATATATATATGCCACATATGGTGCTAGAAATGAGGTCGCTATTTAAAGATGGATAACATTTTCTTATGCAAGATTGGAGTGTGGTTCTTATTGTTACATGTAATCCTTAGGACAAGAATTTCTTATGACTGATGTCAGTCTCACATTGCATGTCTTGCTTTCATATAACAAGAAAGCTTCAATGAAACAGCTTAACTGTTTCCAGGAATGATAGCTATATATTGTTTGGTTTGCTAATGTTAAAAATCTGTGAGACCTTACTGAAAAAACTGCTTTCACAGAATCACAGAATTAGTAAGGTTGGAAAAGACCATAGAGATCATCAAGTTCATCCTATAATATATACTTTATATACTTTAACCTATAATATATACTTCAGAGTAAATGATGTAATTTTAAGAAGGAAGTATCTTGAGGCCAAAAAGAGGTGCATTTTTTTCTTTCCTTGTAACAATACACATCCATTTGTCAAAGTTATAATTTGGTGTACAGTCTTACCTCTGCATTTGCTGGTTATGGGTCTCATGGGTGCTCCACAAACTGCCCAATCCACGAGCATGAATATGCACATAGGCCAAGCTCATCTCCCCGCCTCCCTGGAGCACTGGGGAGAATTTTTGGCACCTCCTCACAGCCTCTCACAGAACACAGGAGCAAAGGGAAGCCTTTCTGAGGCCTATCCAACTGGGGAGACCACAAGAGAATCCCTGGGCTTCCCTTTGGCCATGCTGCTTCTTCTGCCGCCACTGCCGCTGGCTGCTGCCACTGTGCGTGATTGCATTGCTGCTGTGGTGGGGAAACTTGCTCTGGAGTTGCTGGGGCAGGGGCTTGGCAGTCCCTGTTTGCACTCCACAGGCACTCCCTGGAAAGGTGCTGGTAGGGACAAATGCTTGAGAGCACCTAATGCCACCTGAGAGGAGAAGTGGCGGAACCCCCTGATCCTGGCGCATACATGCAAGCAGGGCAGAGGGGAAAGGGGAGGCTAGCTCCCTGTGCAGGAGGCTGCAGCGCTGCAGGAGTGCTTTTCCTGGGACTATGTATATCACCAGGTACGGTGGGTGCCGGGTGTGTAGCCCTTGGGGACACAGAGGGCTTAGCACTTGGACTCCGCCACAGTTACCACACCTATCGGCATTGCCTCCTCCACCTATAGCCATGGAAACAGTAACACAGGTACACAGTCACACACAGGCAGTCCCTGTTCTCACTCTACAGGTGCTCTCTGGAAAGGTGTTGGCAGGGACAAACACTTGAGAGCACCTCGCAGCAGGATATCCCACTCTTGGCATGGGTTGTGCCACGGGAGCACACACCGTGTATTACAGTGATCCCCTGATACTCGCGGGCTGATGGGTCTGGTTCGCCTCACGCAAATCATGAAATCCGCAAAGATAGCAAACCGACTAGGTAGTTGAGTACGCCACGCCCATAGCCACGCCCCCTCCCCTAATAAGGTCTGGAGGAGAGTGAGTCCTGAGAGTGGGACTTGTTTCAGATATCTGGCTGTGCTCTGCCAAGGCAGGCAACCGCTGGGCCGGGGGGAGTGATTGCCAAGGACGGGACTGGCACGGGGCTAGGGGGCAAGCGGCGGCGCGAGCGGCAGTGCAGTGTGTGAGCAACAGGCACAGGGATGGGATCAGGGTGGAGGGGAGCAGGGACGGGTCTGGCTGTGCGAGCAGGGAGGCGGGAGGGTGGGTCGGGGCCAGTGGCAGATCAGACTGAAGTCGCGGTAGGTCCTGCGCACGTGCCCAGGTCGTACAGCTCGCGCAAAAATCACGCGCGAATACTGGATCTCGCAAATCCCGGATCGTGAATATGCGGGGGCTCACTGTATAAACCTTGCCCACCACATAACCTCTGCAACACTCATAATGGAGCGAACTGAGGCTGTGCCCAGCAAGTGAGAGGCACCAGCTGCCCACCCTATGGGGGCATGCTCTGTGAATAGCCAATTAATGTTTGCTGAGAAATATTCTGTGAATCTGTGAAGACATGAATCAGTAGGCACGAACATGTGAGGTATTACTGTAGTTGATATGATAGCTTATAGTTTAATTAATTGTAGATTTCATCTGTAGTGTATCTTCATGAGTGACAATTTAAGAGCAGAGCTAAGCATGTAATTCACAAGTTCACAGGTTCACAGGT
>WEKX01011238.1:0-13773 GCA_013390025.1 Pitta sordida
GATACAGGGAGGATTCACTGTATATGCTTTCTAAATTCTCTGATTTTCTAGCAAGTCTATCTCTTCATATTCATCCCCAATGAGACATTTTCAGCATTAGTGGGTCAAATTCTTTTTTGGTTTAAAGGCAGTGCTCCTGTGACATAGATTTATTTATCAGCATCATCTACATTTCTAAAAAATTCAGCTTGTAGACCTATGTAGATATTAAAATACTTTCTCTGATTGCATTTAGTTTATTAAATTACTAGATTTCAAACAGCTTAGTGGCCTTTTATACCCAGGATTAATTTCTCTCAATATCTTCCACAGTTGATTTGTAGATTTGTAGTTCTGGGAAGCTATATAGAATGCTCTCTTCTTCCTTATCTTTTCTTCCTTTCTCAGAGCATACCAAATTTTCAAATATTGATGCTATTTGACTCTTCTTATGTTTGTCATTGGAACTCTCAGTGCACTGGAAGACTCTGAAAAGCTTCACATAGTTGTATTAGTCTGTTTTGAGGATTCTTATATTTTCATGCATGTTTTAGTGCTTTTTGAAATATTTTCTAGGAACTATGAGCTCTTCTCTGATGATTCTTCATGAGCATCCACTGTTCTTTCTAGCTTTCCATCTTGGATGAATATGTATACTGCAATTACAGAAGTTTGTGTTTGTGTACACACATGTATATAAGTGTTTCCCTATGAAAGAATGTGTATAGTCACTCGTATATGTATAACACATTTAGAACATGCATATATGGATAGTCATAATGTCATATTTAGGCATGTAAAGAGGCACATAGACCCTAGGTGCCTGAGTGACTAGCTCTGTAAAACTATTACAAAGCATGATTTTCCTTTGGTGCTCTTTTCAAGGACTCCAGCTCATTATGACACTAGAAAGTCAAGTGTACAGTAGTATCTGTTCATCACTGTGACAAAGCATTTTTTGTCTTCTGCAAATTGAAGTTCATTACATTAGTGCTGATGTTCTCTCAGCAGGTGGTCGATGTCAATTATTTTTTGCTTCTGTGTAATGAAAACTGCTACATATTCATTTCAATTCTGTTACAGAGCTCTGAAGTTCTGACAAGCTGTGAGCAGTTCTTCAATCAGGTAAACTTATGAACAGCTTCCTACTAGTTGGAATCATCTTGTCCAGACTAACCTGGGTTTCTCACTACTTGTCTCTATGTTTGCCTCATACACAGTGGCTAAGTTGTCCTTTTTCTTTCTCAATTTTTAGGACTTGTTGCAGAAGACAGGCATCCAAATCTTGCTTGCTCACTTGCAACAGCTGTTTCCAAATGTTGGACAAGCTGATTTTATTTTAATAGGTGCATGCACAAGATAATTAATGTTGATTTGAGACTTGGACCATGTCCACACGAGCAACTTACTTGCCCTTGTCCAAGTCAGCACAAAGTCTTTAGCAGGCTGAGCAGAGTTCTGTTCCTCTGAAAATAACAGCCGTTTCCTCAAGACTAGCATTCAGGTTTCTGATATCTGTCACATGGACATGAAACAGACTGACCCTAATCTTGACTAAAGTACTTCTTAATTATACACTATTTGGATAAAAAAACCCCAAAACAACAACAACTCCAGAACTCCAGATACATATATATATAATATCTCTAGTTTAAAATCTATTGCAATTTTTCTAATATCTTTCAAAAAGTCTTAAAAAAAAAGTCTTCCAAACAATTCGTTTATCTTATGATCCATTAGAATTACAGTAACTTGTTGTGTGCTTATATTACACTGGTGACTAAATCTGTCAAAAAAGATCAGTGTCATGCCCATATAATTCATGCCCGTTAGTGTTTGACATAGCACTCCCTCTACTATGTGCACATACACTTCCAGTGACCAGCGTGGATGTAGCACCAAAATTTTGAAAGACAAGGCATAAAGAAAAGGTTATTGAAAATATTTACTTCATACTCCTCCAAATAAGTCACCAGAATTAATTTTTATTGTTGAAAACAAAAAGTGTGTAGCCCTGTGGAGCTGCCCCTGTTTACCAGAATTGGTTATCTGGATTTATTCAGTACTGTGTGTATTAGGTAGGTTATTTGTATTTGTTATCAGCAATATGAAAACATCTGTCATGCTGACAAGTTTAATGAGAAGGTAGCATGGAAGAAAAGATTGCCATCTAGAGATACAGTTAGTTCTTTGGGAAAGAAGACTGAGTTGCATAACTTGTTCATTAAAACACAGAATGAACAGCTCACAAACTGGGTGAGGTAGGAAGTCACCTCTGGAGATTATCTGGTCCCAGGCTCTGCTCAAAAAAGGGGTCAGCAAGGGCAGGTTAGCCAGGAATTTGTCCACTTGAGTTTTTAATACCTATAGGTATAGAGGCTCCACAACATCTCTGGGCAACCTCTTCCTATGTGTGACCACCCTCCTATTGAAGATTTTCCTTATGTGTATGCTTTATTTTGTGCCCATTTCCTGAGAAAAGTCTGTTTCAGTCCTCTTTACTCCTCTATTAGGTATTTATGATCACTCAGCATTCTCTTTTCCATGCTGAGCAGTCACAGTTCTTTCAGCATCTTGTATGCCAGGTGCTCCAGTTGCTGAACTCCTTTGTTGGACTCACTCCAGTATGCTCGCATCTGTCTTGTACTGGGGAGTCCAGCACGGCACCCAGCACTTAAAATGTGTCTTTCCAGAGCCAAGTAGAGAAGGAGCATCACTTCCCTTGATCTGATATAAGCACTCTCGCCTAGTACAGCCTAGGTTACTTTTAGGCAAAGGCACACTCATCGCTCATGTCTAACTTTGTGTCCACAAAGGACACCCAGGACCTTCCCTGCCAAACTGCTTTCCAGATAGGACTTATACTGTTATATGGGATTATTACTCCCCTGTGGCCAGGACTCGCCATTTCCCTCTGTTGATCTTCAAAACTTTTGGTCTGTTTCTCCACTCTTTTGAGGTCCCCCTGAATAGTAGATGCATTAGTCACTCATTCAAGATCTGTATAATCTGTAAACTCCCTGAGGATGTGCTCTGGCCATTTTATCTGGATCGTTAATGTTAACGCTGAACAGTATTGGCACTGGTATACTTACCTGAGAGAAGATCTGTATGATGATATTCATTGCTTATGCAAAAAATTATATTCAGACCATTATTAGAAACAGTATACCTATCTTGATTGTCAGATCTAAATACTTCCATGATTTTTTTGTCTTTTTCCATTTCAGCCATTTTTGTTAAAGCTCTTCCCTGTTGATGAAAGAATATACTGTCCAAAAATCAAAGCCAAGTGATTTTTAAACTAATTATCATGATATTGGTCTTAAGCAATGAAAATTTTAAATAATATTTGTCATGGTCTTTGTGTTGGACTTAGTTTCAGTAAACTTAGTTTATGTTTTCTGTTCTGAAATTCTAAGTAGGTGGTCATTGAAAAGGCACATTATTATCAAATGGTAAGGAGATAAGTTATAGTTTATATTAATCTTTTAGTGCTGAAGACTTTTATGCTTATTTTGCTCAGTTCTGCAAGAAGTTCAATGATGTTTCAGTAGTGAAACTTCTATCTTCCTTGTTGTTTGCACCCTTTTATTTTTGTGCCAGTCTGGTCCACCAATTTAAAGAGCAGCTTTCACTTTCTGCTCTTTAATATTCTCTTTCACTGAACCCCTCTCATTCCCACTCCTTGACAGAATGAAATGTCACAAGTCATCTTTCCTCTGTGACTTTGTAGCCTTAATAGCCCACCACAGAGTTGTCTTCCAGCCACAGTATTAGCCTTCTTTCATTTGGTAATTGTTTCTGTTTCTTTAATCACTCATTGCTTTCTGTATCAATAATAGTTCTTAAGATTTCAGAAGGAGTGGAGCAAAATGCAATTTTTTTTTCCTGCAAGTACATAATATGTTTATGAACATGGATAAACAAAGCAAACAGAGGGATATGGAAGAAATACAGGAATAGTGAAAATCTAACCTATATTCAGTACAGCAGTAATTGAAACGTTTTCATGGCATTATTTTGTATTATGGATGTTTTTGTGTGTTTGTTTGCATGTGTGTGCTTATGCACACATATGTTATATTCTATGTGTATGTATATTTCTACATTTCAGTTAGGTGTAGTGCAAAGTTGAAAAGTGTGAAAATCTGAGTTGTTCCTAATTATTCCCTACATCTCTATCACAGCATGCAAGTGCAGTAATGAAGAAAGCCAAGAACTGTGCATGCCACCAGCAATATCTGTGCTAGGGAACTAATTCCGCTTGTCTCAGCTCTCATCTTTTCTCACTTCTTTTCAGCAGGTCTAGAACTGATTCAAAAATGGTTCTCCTGAGTGGAGGTGGATTTGAGAGGAGACCCTTCCAGGCACTGTGCTCATTCTTGATTTTCCTTTTAGGAAGTTAGAACTACAGATATTCCTGCATTCCCAAATCGCATCCTTTTGTGCCAGATTTGAATCATTGACAACTATTATGACCAAACATTTTTCCTCATTAAAAGATCACTGTAACGGGTTTTACCCTGGCTGGATGCCAGGGGCCCGGACGGTCGCTCAGTCCCAATAATAAGGTGATATACAAAGGGTGGTTTGGAATCAGGCAGTTTAATATAACCACAAATAAAGCAAAGCAAAAGCCCAAGCAGAAGCAAAGCAAAATAACTAATCTCTACTTCCCATCAGCAGAGGTGTCCACATCCAGGGAAGTAGGGCTACTACGTGTCTTAGAAGGCAATCATCAGGAACAATGAATGACCCTCAGCCTTGATCCCTTCCTCAGCTTTTATATCTGAGCTGGCGTCATATGGTATGGAATATCCCTTTGGTCAGTCTGGGTCAGCTGGCCTGCTCGTGCTCCCTCCCAGAATCTCGTCCTCAGTTAAGCGGAAGGGGCAGTGTGCCCAGCTATAGTCAAAACACTGGTGTGTTATCAACACCATTCCAAAACACAGCATTGCAAGGACTGCTATGGGCTCATACAGACCCAATACAATCACAAATAAACTTTACCTTAAAGCAACTTTTTTAAATTTTAAGAAAGGACCCTGTGTTTATTTCTCCACTTGAATCATAAATTTGGAAAAAGAAACATTTCAAAAGTACATACCAGTTTATGAGACTACATTAAGTGTAGTAGACATTAAAAATTATTCTGTTTTACTCCTTCCCTTCACTCTTAATCGCAAATTATTAGAATGCATTTTCTTTGACCTTTTCTTCACTCTACTATTTGATGACTGGTGTCTATTCCTTTAAGTATTAAAATTATATGAATAAAATTTATACAAGTTTTTAGGGGAAAAAGCTAAATAATGATAACATTCACTTTTAATTTTTAATATATACTTTTATGTGACATATCTAACTATTCCATACATTGCTGTTTGATAGTTGTAATCCTTCACAGTAACTTTCAAGATATAAAAGGATAAGCACTTATGGTGTCCTTCCTGCATTTCTTCACTCTAAGTTATTTATTACATTAGTAGAATAAACATTAAGACTTCCTTTAACACAGAATTTCTTTCTAAAATGCAAAACCCAGAATATTTCAAAATATTGTTATTGAAAATGGAAGCTTCTTTTTCTTAGAGAAGAGGAATCTGAAGAGAAAAGCTTCAAGGTTCTGACATATCTTAGATCACTTCAGCTAAGTCATGCCTCATGCAATGCTATCAAGATAAATAAGACTTCCTATGGACTAAGTTGCTGAAGTTATTTTGGAAAAATTATTCACCAAGAACTTCACGGTTTTTATGGTATTTTAAGGCAATGATTTAACAAATCTCAAAGGCATGGCAATTCAAAGTATTGATCCAAAGCATGGAGATTTAGCTAATTATATCCAAATATTAGAGGCTGATAAAGTTTCAAAACAAGCCTAAAAAGTTAGGTGGATTAATTCAAGTGATCTGTAGCATTCCCTTCTTGGGTGAATTTTAAGGCACTGTAAAAATGCCTATTACAGCAATGACACCACTTTGCCTCCTGCAAAAACTGGAATACATATAAAGCCTGAGGAGAAAAAATATGCATATTAGGAGAATATAGCAAATTTCCTGGAACTGCAGTCCCCTCTCATGTGTTCATAGGTTGGACTCAATGATCTCTAAGGTCTTTTCCAACCTTACTGATTCTGTGATTCTGTGATTCTGTTCAGAAATTTATTTTTATCATCATATTGCTTTGCAGGTATTACTTAATTTTAAATAATTCGGCTGTAATTTCAACTTTTTTACTTCTTTAACTCTTTCTACTTTGGGAAAATATCCTTTTGTGAGAGTCAAATACCATGCATGTATAACTGCATTTAGAAAAATCTACTTAGAATGGCGATACTTAATGAAAGGAGTACAGAACTTTGCATTTCAATTTCAAGTGCAAAAGTAAACCCTAGTTTTGGCAGTTAGGAGAACAGCATAGCATAGAGCATTTGGAAAATGTTACAAATAAACAGAAAACTAAAACCCTTTTTTTTTTAAATCTCTGAGAAAATAGCTTCATTTGTTTTTAAGAGTATTTTCAAAAGTCCTATATACTTAAAAAATATATTCTTAGCATTCAAAGGCATAATATTGTAAATTCTTCTATACTGCTGTACAGTCAGTCCTTTTGCACTTTGCGCCCCCCATATTGCGGCTTCACATCTTAGCGGCATGATTTTTTGGCGATTAAGGAGGCCACTTTTAGCAACTGCGGATGTGCGACCTGGCATACATGAATATTCAATTAGGCAGTCACGAATATGCAAATCAACCCACACGACCACTGTTTGTGGCGGACACCCTGCCGCTTCCTCTCGGCCCCAAAACAGTGGCAGCGTCAGCAGCACCACCACTTTCCCTGGCCTCAGAATGATAGCGGCCGTGGCAGGACCGCTCTTCTCCTGCTATGATGGCATTCGGAGCCACCGCTGTTCAGTTATGAAAGATTTACACACTCAGGTGTCTGAGGCTATGGAGAGACCAGGTCTACCCACCCCGAGAGACACTGGAACACCTGTGTGGCAGCTCCCCGCATCCGTGTCCCTGGCCGAGCCGAAAACGGGTTTTTCCCACCGTCAGGTGGCTGTGGGCACTGGGAAGGGCCGACACAAACACTGATACATAGCAACACAGTGCCAAAACAGCGCTGGGGGGCTGCGTGAGGGTGCAGGGCAAATTTACATGTTAATGAGCTGCCATTCAATGCAGAAGTAGGGCTTTGCCGCACCTGATTAAGACTGCGAGTCCGTGATATAGGAGACCCGACTGTACTGAAAAACATCCTTGTTAAAGAGAGCCTTCAATAAATGCTAGTTTGAAACTGAGCCTGAACAATGACAAACCTTAAAGCTACTCCTCCACTGCCCTCTCCAAAGTAAAAAGTGAACAACTGTTCTGCCATTATCCACCCTTGCCTGAAACCCATATTGAGAAAAAGTCTGAAAAATTAGTGAGGGATGAAACAATTTCTAGATTAAATTTGCTTTTTGGTTAAAGAAAAGAGAAGTAGGAGAATAAACATGACATGTTTCGGTTTTGTCACATACGCACCAATTACAAACAAATTTAGCTGCTGGTGGCCAGAAACCCTAAGGATCTTGTGATGTGTATTTCCGTTTGTCTCTAATCCTATGTTAAATGTGGTGCTGAGGTCTGTTAAACAGTGATAAGCTTTTTTTGCGCTGTAGGTCCTCTGAGACCATTGTGCCTAAATGCCATAAAGACCTGGATTAGTTTTATGCATTGTTATAGTGGTTTAGATACATTTTAGCACTCAGTTTTTCCAAGGGAGAAAGACACCCTGACTATATATTAATACTGGTATCACTGTAGTGATTAGCTGCTCAAATATTAAAAAAAAAATCAACCAAATAATAATTCAGAGTGGCTTTCTGATGTTCATTCTTCACTGTGTCAAAAGAATTTTGCCAGTCTGAAAATACAGGAAGTTTACAAAAATTCACAGAATTGATTGTTGATCATTTTTTGTGTACAAACCTTTGTAAAGAACTCCCCTTTTTTTCAGGCCATATAATGCATTGGTTCAGAAACATTGCTTCTCTATTTCCTTTTTTATTTATCAGAGCAAGAACCTTCTCTTCTTTTGGCTAAATATTTATTTCCCCATTGGCATACCATTCTGACTTTTTAATATATATGGAATCTGAGATTATATGCACATTAATTTGCTTTAAACACTGCTGCTAGTTACTAAACTAGAAAGTTAGCTGGTGCCTAGTCTGCTCTTTCTTCCCCCCCTCCTATGCATATCTGGATACAGCTGGCTACAGATTCTTTTTTTGTTCCTCTCCAAAATTGGATATATCATACTTAAATCTAGGAGTCTAAAACAGAAAGATAAATCTAAGAACCAAATATCAAAATTTAGACTCTGCTACTCCAGACCTCATCTTGAGTACTGTGTGCAGTTCTGGGCTCCCCAGTTTAAGANGTGATTTATGGATGTAATGCCTTGAAAGACTATAGCAGCTTCGGCTGTAACAAACTTCTGGTGAGCCACTCGCTAAAATATGAAATTTTATTTTGGGGATTGTCCTTTGGCAAATTCCAAAATATTAGGGTGTACCTGTGTGGAAGCATGTCTGAAAGCACAGAGGAAGCAGAAAAGAACCAAAGCATTACTGGGTATGTGCACTTCCCTGTCCTTGGTTATGCAACTTTCTTTGAAGTCTACTGCTGCAGATCAAGGCATTAACATAGAAATGATAAGTATTTTCATAATAACATGACAAATGTTTTACCATAATGGTCATCATGTGCTGGAGATCGAAGAATAGATTTGCAGTGTAACTACCGAAAAATCAGGCATTTGGCCTAAACTCACGTCTTTCTTTTTAATATATCATTCAAGAATTAAGAATGCACACAAAGGTGGATGCTAAGAAGAGTGACTCTGAACGCCCATGACAGCCCACAGTCAGAACACCTGAAATATCGGAGGTCCAGTGGGATATAAGCCCTCAAGATCTGGACTGTGCTGTGTCAGACAGCTTGACAAGTATTCTGTGGGATTTTTTAATTTATTTGCACCAAATTTCATATCAACCAAGACATGCTGCTGATTAAGACCTTAGCTCCACAAACAATTGAGCTATTGCAACAATTCACTGCTGTTACTGAAGTCCTCCTGTATTCGCTGATATCAGTCCCAAAGTCCAGCTTAATTTCTATGATTTTGACACTACTGTTTCTGAAGAGTAATTTGTCAATGTAAAACTCAGATATATGCTGATAATTTTACAAAATATGAGTGACAAACTGTTGTTTGGGTTTTTTTTTTTTTCAAATAAGAAATGCTTTAAATTCATGGGAGTTCTAACTGAAACTAAAATTATTCAACCTGCAATTGCATAATTTAGAGTTTAAGATATGTAGAGCTTACATAAAAAAAGTTTCAGAAATGAGTTCTGTTAAAGTATTCTGCTTTTTCTGTCGAATAATGCATCTTGAATTTGGAGAATGTTGATAGCTGCTGAGAATTTTTTTTTTCTTTCTGGTATTTATGTTGAACACTTCTTATATGGAATGTAATTCTTAATGAGAAAGATTTTTTATCAGATAGGTAAATAGGTAATACTTCATAAAGGTTATAGAATTTGTTCCAATTTAATTTTAGCCCTACCAAGCAGTTCCTTTGTTATATGAAATACGTGAGACTCTAGAATACCATTATTTCTTGAAGCAAATAATAATACAATTTCCATCCCTATTCAGAAGCAGATCTTTTACTCAGATACACACCACCATAACTACAATTGGCATCAGTAGCAGCTGTGCATATGTAACTAAGGGCAAAGCTTGGACCTTAATCAAAGTAATTTTCTGCTGCAAAAATATCCAGTTTATATTCCATTTATATTTTAGATGAGCCATTCAGTTATCTTTCTTTCTTCGGTAGCATATCATAAATTGTAAACCTTCAGTAATTATTTGTTGTATATTATTCCATTGCATTGCCAAATCAATTAATATGTATTTATATTATTCTGCTAAAATCAGTCATATGTTCTAGGCAACTCTTGCCATTCTGAATGTTTATGAGACAATCTAAAAATTAAGCGCTGTAACCCAGTAATTACCGTATTGACCTTGCTAATGACTCATTTCAGGTTTCACAGTAGCTCTGCAAATCCTCAGGATTTTTCAGACTTTTTCAGGACTTCCCTTAGCATTCTTAGAGCTATGTTTCACATTGTTTAACTGTAAAAGCAATATTTTAATGACCTATTTCCTAACGGCCATTTCCTAATTTATTTTACTTTTGCTGAGCTTTGTGTAACCAAGTAGTATAACCATAACTTTTGTGTAGATAATGCTCCTATGGAATTATTTTATATTTAGTGAACTATTTATGACCTTATCATAAAGATGCAGCATTTTTGAATAAAAGACTGGGAGTGAAGCAGAGCCCTTAAATGTGAGGAAACAGCATGCAGTGTAAAGAGTATGCAGTGATTATGAGAGACAGAGGTGGCACATGGTGATACTAGAACTCCTAGAGCTATAAAGAATTTGTGAGTGGTCAAGTATCTTCTGATGAACAAATACAGCCTTCAGACCTGAGTAAAACCAGTAACAGGAGAACAAAGGACAAGTATGTAAGAGGGAAAGATGTTTGTTTGACCTAGAGGAAATTGAGATATGATGCCTTCCATTCAAAAACAACAACAACAACAAAAAAAAAACAAAACAAAAAAAAACAACCCAAAAAACAATAAACAAACAAACAAACAAAAAACCCAAGGAAGCAAAACCCAGCAAAACAAAACCACAAATGGGTAGAAAACCTCTGTTGGAAATATACAGCTGATCAGAAATGAGGAGCAAGAAGCTGTCAACATGATGCACCTCTATAATGTGTACTGTCAGACCTATAGGAGCAGTGGAGAGCAAAGAATAACTCCTCAGGAAAAAGTAGAAGCTCTAAGAAATTTCTGTATAACAATTATAACTGCATTATTATTGAGAATTTTCTCTGAAATCATTTTCTTCCCCCCTCTTTTATCTTCTAGCAATTTCTATTACACAACTAATAAATTGTTGATATCACATAAAAGGTGGGAATTCTTTTCTTCCTTTTTCCTAAAGAAACATTTTGAGCATAGCAGGCACATCTTAATGTTCTTCAACGAAGAAAGCAGCTCCTATGTTGAAGTGCAGATTATTCCATCTCCTCACACACTTGAGGAACTTCTGAGTCTCAGAGATACTATCCTGTGTAGAGCATTTCTTCATCCTATTCATGTGTGAATTCTGAACAAGTCAATTTAAACAGCAAATTATAGCATTACATTTTTCAATTTCTTGAATAGATACTCTTTTCTAAGGGGTGAGAAGAACATCCATGCTCTGTGCTTGCTTCAAAATAGCAAATATTAGATGACCTTGGAGTTCAATATATTTCTTTACATTTTTATGTCTTGCTATAGAATAATGATCTTTGCTATTAAGATCACAAGATCTTATCCTGATTGTCTTATTCTGGACAAAATAAAACTTAGATGTTAAAAACAAACAAAAAAAATAGCACCTACAACTGCTTGAAATAATTGTTTTCTTCACAAAATAGACTCTGTGATATAGGTGCTTACAGAGGAGAAGCATTTGTCTAAGAAAGAGAATCCTCATTATCTGTGATTATCTAATTTTATTTATGTTTTATAAGATGGAAGATTCTTAAAACCCTCTGTTTAATATTCAGTTTAACTTGTGAAAATACTCAACTATAACAAGAAAAGCAAGATGGACCTCTGCAAGAATAGGTCCTATAAAATTTAGGCATTTGGAGAATGATGGGGTTTTTTTTCCCATTGCACATAGGAAATAGCATTGATTTATCTGATTTGAGTTGAGTCTTCCTAGAACTGGTAAATTTTACACAGCAGTGAGATGACTAACTAAAGATATTTTCCTAGACATTTACTGAAAGAAATAATACCTAGAAGACTGACAGACTTTAGCTATCCTCATAAATTATTTTATCTTCACTGTAATGTCTTGAAATCCAATTAGTTCCTTGTATCTATTATAACCAACCTTGTATCTATCATAACCAAGTAATACTGAAAACATCACATAATGGCTTTTAACAGGACACTGACTTGCAACAAAAAACAACCTAGCAAGCACATGTTTGGAACCTAGTTCTCATTTTCAGGGAAAGTTGTCAGTCACGAGCCTTAGTGCACAATTGGAGTGGTGTTACAGTGGGTATAAGAGAAATAAAGATATTGGAGGTGCCTCCCACACCTTCAGCAAGGAGGACTGCAAGTTGCTACCCACAGCAGGGGTTGTAAGGATATACAGATGTTCCCTTCCCATTTGGGAAAAGAAATTTCAGAAAGATTGGGCATATATTCAGGTGTCTTTTATCCAATGTCTCTACATGATAGCTGTACGCAAAGGAATGGTAATAATGCTTGTAAATAACTTCCTGTGATTTATTTTCCTGTACTCATCTTGAATTCTTGAGTCAGATTTTTTAACTTTGACAGTTATTTATTGAGTTATGAATGGCAGCATAACATTCATGCTGGAGGCAACATTTTGCGTCTCCAGCAACCTGCATATGTGAAGACCATCTATGGGTTTCTACTTTTTCTAGACCATAAGCTAAAATATACAGTCTTGCATTTATTTTCTTCTCTACTTTTCAAAAAAAAAATAGGTACTTGAGTTTTAGCTTTTACAAAACAAGAGTTTGTATAATTTAGTGTGAAAGGTATTTGCCACTTCTACCTTTCCGTGGAACTTCTTATGTTATTAAAAATGTGTTCATGCTGTCCCAGTATCCTTAAGGGAAAGTCCTCTCGAATGTCATGAAAATAATTGCTCTATCCCTTCATAATATTTCAATCATTATGAATTAAGGAATTTTACTAGCTATCATTAAATCTCTTCTTACAAATTTAAATATTCATGCCAATTATGGCAACTATTTTCCATATTTTTCTAAATCTTTATTGTGTCTGATCTAAAACCTTAATGTAATTTTTGATAGAAAATGTTGGACCATGTCCAAGCTAGTGAAGATAAATAAGTAGAAATGGAAATGAAACTCATAGAAAACACTATTATCATAATCTATTTCCTATTTGCATTTCTGTCCATCCTCCCTCACTGTTTAAAGATGTTTTCTAATGAAAGAAAACAGCACATTGAATGTCAAGAGCTGAACAAGAACTGAAATTCATTTTTAGGATGAGGAAAGTGACATGAAATTGAATAGAACTTTTACCATCAACATTATTCATAAGGACCATTTGTTGATTAAACTATCTGTTGTACTCTCAGCATGTCATATCACATCAATCATGTATGAATTTAGATTAAAGCCAAAATAAAAAAAAATAAATAATTATCAAGTTTCCACGTGTACCATCTGAGTGCTAAATTTAAGCTTTTGCAGTACTTCAGCAGCTGCATGAACCTATGAATAATTCATTTCTCCATGAAATAGCAGATTAAAATTAACCAACTAGTTGCATATTTTAGCTAATGTTTAGAATTGAGGGATTATAACTAGAAAATTCACCAGATACTTCCTAATGAAATGCAATTATTTTGGGCAACATTTGGAAACATCTACTTAATCCTTAATACATATATACTTTAGGCAAACAGAGGAATTGAGCTAAAATTCAGAATTGCAATATGAAAAAGAATGAAATAAAAAAGAGAAAGAAATGAAAGGAGGGAAAGGAAGGAAGGAAGGAAGGAAGGAAGGAAGGAAGGAAGGAAGGAAGGAAGGAATTCAATCCACCATCAGCAAGTTTGCAGATGATAC
>WEKX01011238.1:13964-32767 GCA_013390025.1 Pitta sordida
GAGAGGGCACGGCCTCAAGCTATGCCAGGGGAGGTTCAATCTTAACATTAGGAAGCGGTTTTTCACAGAGAGAGTAATTGCATATTGGAATGGGCTGCCCAGGGAGGTAGCGGAGTCGCCATCCCTGGAGGTGTTTAAGAGAAGACTGGATGAGGAGCTTAGTGCCATGGTCTAGCTGGGGGGTGTAGGGCTGGATGACCCTGGGCCCCTTCCGGCTCAGAGTGGCCTGCTAGACTGTGAGGGATCTAGGTTGGTGTTACGCTCTGGGATGTGCTCTCGGTCTCTGTACGGGTGTTAGGTGGTGAGTTGGACTAGATGATCCTTGTGGGTCCCTTCCAACTCATAATATTCTGTGATTCTGTGATTCTGTGATATGTGTAAAAACCTATGCAGTAAGGCACTGAAAGAGGCTGATTGAAGGAAGTAGAATCAAAATTTTGCCTCTACTTTCATTCACAAATATCCAATGCAATCAAAGGGATAGATTTTATGTCTCAGCCATGTGTTCTCAGAGGTCTCCCCTCTAGACACAGGGTCCCCTGTAGACTCAGGATATGTTTGGCTTCAACTTACCTTATAGATTCTTCAAATAGCTGAAACAAAATTTGCACGTACTAATTTCAGTCTGGGAAAAATGAAAAAATCATGGCCTACATATTTTTCTAAGAGGGGCAGCAGCTCTCAGGACTGATCTTGGAGCAGCAGTTTCTCTCCTCAGGTCTTGTCTGAGTCACAATTATATCCATACCTTTTACAACACATCCATAATGCACCGATACTCCAATGTAAGGACTTTGAATTATGAAATAATATCATACCTCAATATTCATGGATTATGGGTCTTCTGGGGGTCTCGCAAATTGCCTAATCTGCAAATTACATTAATGGGGTAACAACCTGTGAATACGTGAGGTATGACTGTAACTGCCAACGTTCAGTAAACAACATCATTAATGACAGTAAAAAACAGTATCAAACAAAAAATTGATTTCAAACATTTCAGCTAAGACTTTTCTTTCCATCTCCAGTATTTATCTCTGTATCAACATCAACCTCTATGTATTTCCAGATCTCTATGGTGTCTTTCAGATATTGTGTTTCAGTGTAAAACTACTTTCCTTCCTTTAATATAATTTCAACTTCCTCCTAATAAAGATATACTTCACATGTTTTCATTAATATTAACTTTTGAAAATGAAGAAAATTCTCTTGTCATCTAGAGCCCATCTAGATGATAAGGAAAAAAACTTCATCACGCTGAAAGAAATTTATTTAATGTTACTGTCATCCCCAAGATACACTATATTAAGTGGCATACACCTGGAGATGTGGAGGTGATAAACAGTGAATCAATAGTCCACATTGTCCACACTTCAAATATTTTGCAGTTGTTAGATCCTTTACTTTAAAAAGCTCTAGAAGAAACAGAAGCAGCAGAATAAAATTATTAGGAAGAAAGGTAAAATAGAAAGACAAAGGACACTTTTCCCATAATAACAACAGTAATACTCAAGGAATAATTGACATAAGCTAAAACACAGATCCAATAACTTTTTTTCATGGAGGGTGTCAGAGCACTGGAACAGGCTGCCTGTGGGGATCTTAGTTTCCTTCTCTGGAAATGTTCAAAACCCACCTGGCTGTGTTCTGTGTCATGTGCTGTCAATGACCCTGCCTTGGAAGAAGGCATGGACCAGATGATCTCCAGAGGTCCCTTCCAACTCTAACAATTGTGTGATTATAGTAATTAAAAGAAGAAATATTTTTTTAAAACATTTTTTATTACAAAATATGCAATTCATGCTTATTGCATCGTATTAGGATGGGAACAGGTTAGGTAACAGGTTTGGCTAGATTAAGTAATAGGTGATAGGTTGGACTTGATGATGTCTATGGTCTTTTCCAACCTTACTGATTCTGTGATTCTATGATTCTGTGATCAGGCATTTAGAAAAATAATTAACTCTTGATATAGAATGCACAACTATTTGGTGTTAAAACTCATACTATTGATATGGAAATGTGCAAAGCAAGCTATAGGAGATAAGTCAGACTTTCTCTCATTTTGCAGATTTAAGCGGAGGCTTTCCTTGCAGCTACTCTATGAATGTCTAACCCAGAAACCTTATTTCAAATTCAGCTTGGAGGTGAGATGAGAAACAATTGTATTGAGCCAAACACTGTGTGCTCTCTGCTCTGTTGTTCTGGGATCAGGGAGGAGAGGGAGAATTAAAAAATCTTGGCTTTGCTATGAGGTCAAAATAAGCATCTAGGTAAGATTTTCTCTCATGCAGGGATTAAGGATATGGCTGTTGGCCACTCTGAACTAGCCCTTTGTCCCTAAAGTAGATATTTTTGCAAGATATTTAGAGTTAAGTATGGTGCAGAAAAATACTGCTCAGATTTCTCATTCCTCTACTGTCATAATTTCAAATCTGAGTCCATTAGTTCAAGTCTCCTTTTTCTTTCCTGCTAAACTTGAAAAAACCTGTTGTGATGGGAACAAACGAGCAAGGAAAACCTACCTAAGATAATTTTACTTGACTCCTAAATTATAGTCATGTTGGATTTAGGAATGCAGCAGAAATCCAATGGGCCATTTTTCCTTTAGTCCCTGTACATTCTCTGTTGTCTTTTTTTTGAGCATCAAAATTATACAGAACTAATCAAAGCTAACTAAAAGTTTACATCAAAATATTTTTCTCTGACCTGCTTTGAGCTTAAAGCTATCTTACCAGGTTGAAAAGGAGTCAAATTTAGTTTATCCTGTTAGTCCTAATGTTACTATGCTAGATTTTCACTGAACCTGCTGTCATTTATTTTTCTATGTAACCTGGAAAACTCACTCATTTTTGCTTTATATAAATAATCTTCAACACTAAAACACAGTAGTACCATTTAATTCTATATTCTCTTCCAAAAAATGGAAATTTTCATTAAATCCAATGAAAAATTGGACTTTTTGTTCCAAGATTAATATTATAGTCTGATGGATTTTGAAGAAAATGAAATTTTGAGATGATTAGCTAAATCTACAGTTTTAATTAATCACAGCCTTAATCTATTACAATACTTATGCATACATCAAGTTTTTAGGCGTGTGAACATGAGTTCACATAAGCGAGTTCTTTAGAAAAGATAGCTGTCAAAGTTTAAGGTTAATTTTTAGAATACCCTTGCAGTTGTATAAAATTATGCAAAATTGAAACTTGCAAAAAATACAGAAGAATGTTTATTTTATTTTTATTTTTTGTTGTTGGAAACATCTAGGTATTATAAAGGTAGGGTATTAACAATAAATAAAAATCTAGATTACTCTGTTTCAAAGAACTAGAAATGTGAAAGGAAACTGAGAAATTCTGCTCTGATTATATTTCATTGTCTTACAGTATACCCACAGAGGGACCTTGATTTAGTGCCTGATACTTATTCTTTAGCCATGTTATAGAATTTTCATCAAGGCTAGGGTGATATCACCAGGTTGAGCAGAGATATGATGAAATTCCTATTTACAAGAAAAATGGTTGTCCCTTGTCTACTGAGGAAAAAATAAAAAAGCCTTGACTGATACATCATTGTCAACCTTTTCTGCCATTGTTTATTCCTCTCTGTTTTCTGTGGAAGTCCCTCAGACTCTCTCAGTTCATAAATCATTGGTGATTCTACTGCTTGAAGATACTGGAGCAGCATAACATGTTCAAAACTTTCTTATGCAAGGCCTGTAGGAAATTTGCTTGAAAACAGATATGTACACATTAATGAACATCTCTTTGTTACAGGACGAATATGTGCAAAATACATTAAGTGCATTGATACCTATTTCAGTGCTTTTTGTTTTGATCAATTTAATAAAATACGAGACACACAGGTATTTGGATGCTGAATTTTTGAAAACCTATTTTTTAGTGTTTTATCAGAATATGTAGACAAGTGATTGAAAAGATTTGGTTTTGAAGGCTGTAAATTTGCCCAGTCAATCTAGAGGAAGAAGAAACAGTTTTTAAAAAAAAGCAGTTAAAGGCAAAAACCGTGACCCCCAGGGTCTAGCTAGTTGACATTGCTCCAAAAGGATGGAGTAGGTGACCAGTTTAGAGCTTTTACAGCCATTTAAGCCTATGTAAGAAGAAAAAGACAAAGGAAAAAGGAAAGAAGCTTGTGTAGTAAATAAAAGCCATGAAAAAGGGAAAGGTGATACAGGGGCCACAATATATAACAGCAAACGAGTAATCTCACAAGTCAAAAATAAAGGTATGTTGTTTTCAGATTGTTTGAGTCTCAAGCCTTTGTAAGCAGCCTTTTTGAAGAAGGCTTTGTAGGCAGCTGGCAAGGCCCAGAAGGCCCAGCCTCTGTGTCAAGGGTATAAAGGTTTCCATTATCCTAGAGCAATTTTGGAAAAGTTTTATTGTGTGCATGTGTGTAGCAGTTATGAAATTCATAAAAGTTATCGGCTTTGCGGTTTTGCCTAGTAGTGTGGAACATATTTTAGAAGATACAGTCGGGTCTCCTATATCGCGGACCCGTAGTCTTAATCAGGGCCGTACTTCTATGTTGAATGGCACCCGTGACACTGCTGCCGCCCGCACCACCACCACTGCCGTCCACGCCACCACCCACGCTGCTGTCTGCACCGCCGCCGCAGCGGCAGGGGGCACATGCACAGTTGTGAAAATGGGCCTCCTTCATTGCTAAAAAATCATGCTGCTAAGATCTGAAGCCGCAATATGGGGGGCGCGAAGTGCAAGAGGGCCGACTGTATTTATAAATTATCTTGTAAACAAAATAGATTGAATATATATTCACAGGTTGAATAGTTGCCTACTAGGGGATAAAAAAAACACCTTCCAGTTTCTAACTCACTTCAAACTCATGTGCTGTTGTGAATGTGTATTCTCATTCTTAGAGCCTTGAACTGTGATCCATTCCTGCACAATTTGACGGCGCCAGTGGATATCACTTTCCTTGCTCTTTTCTGGAGGGCAG
The DNA here is from genome assembly GCA_013390025.1 of Pitta sordida. Taxonomy (NCBI): domain Eukaryota; kingdom Metazoa; phylum Chordata; class Aves; order Passeriformes; family Pittidae; genus Pitta; species Pitta sordida. The sequence goes on from WEKX01011238.1 coordinate 18,945, forward strand.
TCCAGTAACAAAGAAGGTGACTCTTGACACTTAGGACAATGTTCTAAATGTTCTGAAATGTGTAGAGTAGCTAGCACAAAAAGAGCTTTAAGACATTGTGCTTTAAAACATTTGTGCTGGGTTTTTTATTTATTTTTTAGTTTTGGTTGTTTGGTTTGTTTATTTATTATGGTGGGGTGTTTTGTTGCTGTTGTGTGGATTTTTTTCTTATGAGTAATTTACTGAGATGTCTTGCTTTTCTCAATAAATTTGTGGTTCTACATACTTTTAAGAAAGAACTGCAACTTCCTTCATCATATTGTACAGTACTCTCTGTTCAAACTTTTGTGTTGCAGAATGAGCAGCATTCCATTCCTATGTTTTTGGCTCTTTCCCAACATAAAAATCTTTCTGTACAAGTGCTCTTACATATCAAGACCCTATAAATGTGCTGGATCCTACAGTGTGATCTGTTTATTCCTATTATCAGCAGTTGTCTGTTGCTTAAATCACAACAAGATTAGAGATCTGCTTTATGTTTTCTCGCCTTCGCCTTTTATAGCCAAATATACCCATACTTTCTATATCCACAATAACTTTAATAACTTTTTTAATTTATTGAAAGATTTTAAAAGGTTCACTGAAAGACTTTTTTGTTTTCAACAAGGAGAGTTGTTCAAAAATGCTAGGCACTGTAAGGAGGTGCCTGGGCTTCATGACCATATCTAATTTGTACGACGCTTACTATGTTACTATGGGGAAATTGTTTATATACATAAAGCCCAGCACACCATACTTACTTTCACATATGCTAAAAGCCAAACTCCCACTGCAGGGTTCTTAATAGCAATCAAGCTGTTCAAATAAAGTTTCTTTAACAAGACTCAGACATCATTTCCCTGGTATGGATGGGCTTAAGGAGCATGGGGTAGTAGCACTTTTTGGAGTGAAACTCTCTTTGGTGGGAATTTCTCACCTCATTTTTTTCTTTATGAATTAGATAAATCTCTTACTTTTGCTGAAGTAAAGTAGTGATGTCACATTCTGGGAATCCTTTGGCTGTTGGTATGCCAGACTGTGTCTGTTTGGGAATGGAATAATTTGGGGTGATGCAGATCTCTGCTTGCTTTGTGAGGCCACTGAAGTTACAGCTTTCAGAAGAACAGAACATTTCCCTAAGCTGCTCAGGGTACACAAGGAGCATCACTTATCTTTTGGTGTGATGCAGTGTGCTCTGTCAGTATGTCTGTCATCTCTACTAGGGAGAGGAGGAACAACAAAGCAAGATGCTGACTTTCCTTTTCCACCTTCCCCTTTTCTGCTTAAAAACAGAGAGCAGTGCAGAGACCTTGAGATGAAGAAGTATAATTGTCTCTATAGGCAGTGCCAGTGTTAACTCCTGTGGTACCTATTGTACCTCAGTTTGGTTCTCTGCCTGTAGAAATGTTGTGTCCCATGACTGCAGGGCATTCTATCCTATGGGAATTTAATTTCAAAAATACATTGTTGACATACAGGCACTGATGCTGTGTTGTTGCATGGTCCCTGAAAAGGCAAAGGCTTGAGTTTTCTAGCCCTTTTTTTGTGGTTTCCCAACTCAGTGAATGTAATATTGGCTTACTTTTATTGCTACTGGATTATACTTTCATAGTGAAGCACAGGTGCTCTCAGAGGTTTCTTTGCTTTCTACCAAATGACTAGACTTGTTCACACTAATGGTTAGCTGCTAGCCATGTAACACCCTGAACAGATTTCTGTACAGTAATTATAATGTTCAGACGAAATAGATTTTTAAATTACTGAAATGACTTGCTGAAATGTTGAAGGAAATATGTTGGAGCTGAGAAAACTTTCAGTATATGCTTGCATTTCTGCTTGTAGACTGTTATATTTTTCATTATATATTTATGGCTTGAAGTAATAATATTTTATATACAGGAGAAATAGTTAATTTGCTTAGATGAGTCATGCATTAAACCTAATGTCATAGAATTTTACTCCTGTGTCCATTTCCTGGGAAACGCAAGTCTCTTGTTCAAAAAATTCTTATACTGAAATGTCATTTTACTGAAGTCTGCAACACAATTGTCATTTTATTGCTTCTTTCATGCCTGCTAGAGAAAGCACATGGAAAATATTAAGATACAGTAATGTAAACACTTTACATTGACCTCTTTAAAAGAAAAAATCAGTTTACTGCTAGAAAAAGCAGCACACAAAAATGTATTTCTACTGAGTCATTTATGACTCCCCTGTAAGTGTTAGACCAGATTGTAATTCCATTTGTACAGCAATATATAGAAAATACTGTATACACTATTTTTCAATTGATGCACAATTTTTCTATTGATCCTGCTGCATCACATCTTTGGACTTCCTATTGATTTTCCCAAGGAACCACTTCACATGAGAAACTAAGGAAACAGAAATGGAGAAAGCCTGGGGCCAGATTAAGAGTTTAAGAACCTTTTTTTCTTCTTTTTTTTAAGAGAATTTATAAGAGCAGCAGTCACTGGTAGTATGGCTATGTGCAAGTCACGATACTCCTGAAACTGAGCTAAGGCATCAGGGGATATATGTGCCATCAAAACATTTATTTTTTTTTTTACAATATTTAGGTCTTTTTTTTTTTTTTTTTAATGACATACGAAACAAAGATTCTGAAAAAGTCTGCAGCATTTTCTAGAAGACAATGGTTTTTTGGAATGGCCCTGTTGGTCAGGCTTACAGCTGAACATGGCCAATGTAAGAAAAACATTTCTGAGTACTTCTGCTTCCTGCTACACCAAGTTGCTTGGTCCATTCATGTAAACTGACTAATGTACATAACATTTGAGGAACTATGTAAAATTTGAAATTATCTAAGTCTGTTAAATACAAATTGCTAATATTATACAGGAATTTATCATCTATAAGCGTTGTTCATATAAAAGGTGCTTTGTCAAACTCTTAATTGGACAAGAAACTTTGACTTACTGCAACTAAAGACTCTTGAACTCTGTAGCTTAGGCACATATTGCAAGAATTCAAAAATGAAGCCTGAATCCTATATTCCTCACATATGATGGTCAGTATGAATGAGTTGTCTTCTTTTTTATACTCTTCCGTTTGGTTAACAGATTATTCATTCATATGCATTAAAATCTGTCAATGTTATAGACAATAAAATAAAATCTTTACCATTTTTTCTGTTACATGACACTTGCCGATATCCTTTTCTTAATTACTTGATAGATTCCATAACAACCGTCTGTATTTTAAAAGCCTCTGTTTTCTAGTTTTAAACTTATGTCCTTGTATATATACTTGGAGCCACTATCCAAAAGCCTTACACAGAGGATGTATTATTTTATAGACCAAAGATCAAAATGCTCATGATTCAATATGCCATAGGTCACTACATTTCGAAATGACTGCATATTTCCTGAATGATGCGTAAGTCTGAAATACATTTTAGGAGCTGACAGCACATCAGCTAGTTTGGGGAAAACACAAAGACCTCAGAAATGCTTTGAATGATAAATTATGAGGTTTAGGCAGTATACATTTCCTTTGTCATATGCTCGGTGGTAAACTGGATTTTCAGTTCTCTGTCACTGTTTAGTATTATTTTGTATTTAATATTGTCCATGAGGAGTTCTTCTGCAACACTTTTGGGCAATATTTTTTATTTTTATTGCAGTTCTTAATGACATTTTGATAGGTTCATAATGAGTCAGAATATTTTTTTATGCACTATGTATTTCTTCTTTCAAAGGGATAAATGTGGTTGCCTGACTGCTCTGATGTGATAAATTTTAGAAATCAACAGTTATAACGTCTCTGTGAGTTACAATCCCTTCTTTCCCTTTGCCAATGCAAAGTCTCATGAGGTAGAGTTTTTGTTGTGTTTGTTTGCTATCAGTATGGATTCGTTGTTTGCTTTCAGTATGGGGGACCTGAGAGTAAAAGGTTTTTAGGTCACTTTTGTACTGAAGTTTATACAAAGATTATGACTTTGATTATCATTAAATAGCTCAACTACTGCTGGTTTTTTCCACTTTTTATTTTTTCCCCTAAGAACAATATTTTTTTAAACTCTGCATGGACTATTTCAGGATCATGAAGGAAGTAGAAAGGAAAAATTAAATTTAATGTAAGGTTTGGGGTTTTTTCTATGCAAAAGAAAATGATGCCTTTTCAAGATGCATCAAAAATGTATTCAGTCTTCAGTCGCTGTAAATACTGCCTTTAAAAGCCATTTGATATTCATTTTCACCTGCCTTGTGTATCCTTAAGGATTAATATGAGTTACATTAAAAAAAATCAGTAAGTTATTAATATAAAGATATTCCATGAAATATATACTTATGGAAAAACCTTCTTGCCATAGTTTGACCCTGACTGGATGCCAGAGACCCACCCCAACTTCTCCTGAAGGAGAAAACTAGAAAAAAACAAACTAGAAAATAAAACTGGAACATAAAATAAAACTGGTCACAGGAAAAAGAAGCAAGGCATACTACAAGTAAAGAATATAAAGGGTTTATTTTCTAACTAACAAGATCAGAACTGCAAAGGAAGCATCATTTAGAAGGCAACCTTTCCCCCCCACCCCTCCTTCTCTTACAACAGATGTAATATTCCCTTTTTCACCAGGAGACAAAGGGGGAACATAGGGTAGGGGTAAACCAGGCAAGTTGGTATTTCTGACCAGATCCAGGGTAGGAACCATCTCTCTGCCCTTCCATAAAGTTCTCTCTCTCTCACGAGAGGGAAAGGTCTTTCATGACCCCTCCCAAGTGAGATCTCGACCCGAGGATGACAGTTCTTCTGAAATTCTCTGTTGTCCAAAAGTCACAGCCAGGATTGCAGCTTTTAAGTACTGGCTTCTTTCTGCTTCATAATGAGCCCACCCAAAGTACACTGATCCTATCACAATGCACAAAAGTCTGTCCAAAGGATCTCTGCCGAGCTCTCTGCTAGCTCCAGGCTTCTGTCTCTGGGCTCTAAAAAAACATCAGCAGTTCGTCCAGTTTTTACCTCTCCATCTTCAGTCGTGGCTTAGATGGATTCTGCAGTACTGGTTCTCTCTCTCTCTGGTCCATAGGTGTTCACTATGGTCGGTCCAATTCACAAACAGCAGCGGGATGCCTGGAAGAACATCTCTACCCCTTCTCTCGTGGGCCTGGGGGCCTTCAAATCTCTCAGCCTCCCGACGCAGGTTCTGAGCTGGCACACATCATCTTACTACTGAATTTTTTTCCTCTCCCAAGTATGTTATTCACAGAGATGCCTCCATCTCTATGACCTTGAAGGCCATGGCAGCATGGAGAGAGCCCAGGCAAGAACTGAGCTGTTAACCCCCTCGCTGCCAGAGCAGCAGAAAACCCCCTAAACCATAACACTTCTAAACTTTGCTAGTTTATACTTTTAGCCATATTGTCAATGCAGTTCTGTTACATTTAGATGTGCACAAAATTAGTTTGCTTTCACCTTATAGTAAATGATTGCTTTTTGGAGCTATTGCTATGTATTTCCCATTAGGAATTACTTGCACAAATATGAACTTTTATTAGTTTTCATAATGTCCTGGGCATGCATTGATTCATGATTGCCAGTCATGTGATCCTTAAACTTCCTGCGTCTCTTGGGACTAGCATTGAATCTGTGGTTTTCCACCAGACATGCAAAATCACGATGCTGTGTCTAAAAGTTATTTTCATTGTAGCCCACTGTCAATCCCTCAGGGAAGGGATTAGAGGACTGCGTAATCACTGCTGTTTTTCTCAAGTGCTTATGCAAAAGATTGGTTTAAATTGCTACTGATCTTTAGCTGGGAGCAACATGAGCTGCTAAATCCACCCGTCTCAGCATCCTATAGAGATGACAGCATTTCTGTGGAAACAATCTGGTTTTAGGGGGTTCTGTGCAGTATTGTGTGGACACACCTGGCCTGCTTCCATGTTCCCAGGCGATTCAAGGAGAGCAGGAGCACATCTATCTCATTCTGTGTTTTCAGCACTAGCTCACACAGAGCTAGCTTGTGTCTCTACATGCTTGGTGCAGGCCACCATCATTTGCTTGGATCTCAAATGTGCCAGATTAACAGTCCGCTTCCAGAGCTCAGACTCTACTCAGAGGAGGCTGTTTTACAAGAGTTTGTTTAATTTTGCATTTCACAGGCAGTGGTCTATGGCTGAACAATAGCAAGACTAAAGAACATGGTTGAGCAACAGCCATGATAAAAATCATACACAACTTCTGAGAGTGTCCATGAAATTATTTATTAATGTTGAAATGTTGCATATTAACATTTCAGAATTTATTTTATTTAAATATTAATTATTACTTTAGATCTTTCCAATTTCTTTCCAGATTAGTCTTTCCATAAGTTTCGAAACATATGCTGGAGGAAGCTCTCATTATTACTAATCATAAATCCTCTTGAACCTCTTTCTGTTCACAGTAATTGTGAACTTAACATAATTTTGAAAAATTTACTTCTTCAACATTTTTTGAAAATGAATTTGTACTGTTTTGTTTTGTTGGAGTTATGGGTTTTTTTAAGAATAATTTAATAATCAAATAGTTCTATTTGAGAAATATCAGAATTCTGTTGTGATATAAAAGATAACCAGCTAATATTATGTGCTTCTTTTTAAGTCTAATAAAATACTGTAAAGTAAAGAACATTGTAACATAACTTTCTGATGAGTATTCTGTGCCACTCAGGGACATTCATGCTCCTGCAGTATCGACAAATTCAATTGGTAAAGAAAATCTAATCAATGTGTTAAATATGTAATATTTTCTTTAGTGTAATAAATGATATTTTTCTACAGGTAAGATTATGTTCTTAAGTTTCAGAGATTAATCATGTTTCTCTTTTGTTGCTATGCATTAAACATGATATGTTTATATCCTTTTGACAATGCAAACCAGATTTGTTATCCAACTTATATTAGTTGTGACATTTTTATGGATAGAAATTGTGTAAGATTTCATCCCACATAAGACGAAAAATATTTTAAGTATTTAAAGGTGTTTGCAGTGTTCTGATTTTAGTAGGTGGCATTTATACAAATTGATACGCTCACAAATCCGAATATATATATAGTATATGTGTACTTACATACACAAGTATATACATACATTTGCACAGATATGTGTATATATACTATAAATATACATAAGCACCTGTGTGTATTTTATATAGCAACACCCTTGTTATACCTTATTTACATGCCTGTAAGAGGAGTCTGTGAGTGCACTAAAAGATGCAATAAGATTTGTCTTTAAATTACTTTGATGATATCTTGATAATTTTCATTGTATCAGTTTTCTCAGTTGGTGTCATCACACAACAGTGTGAAAGTTTTTTCTGTCATGCTTAGGTAATGCAGGTTGACAAGCCCCTATATGATGAAGATCACACATAAAAAACACTGAAAAAGCAGGAGAGAGCATCTAGTCTGTGCCTGTAGATCACAGTGTCAAAGACTCTGTCCCCTTCTGTCATGAGGTGAACTCAGCTTGTAGTATGTTACAGAAAGACTGCTGTGGATAAGGCTTCTAGCTGTGTCAGAGATGATTAATGAGACAGATAAGGAACATCCTTCTTTTGACATTAAGAGGCAGATAGAAAAGAGTGGAAGAGTGAAGAGCAGGAAAACATTTGTATCTGAGAAAATAATGAGGGTCAGCAAAGCTGTGGTCTCAAATTAGAGTTGTGTGTTGGCCCATTTGTCATTGTAACTTGACCCCTTGTATCTGACAAAGGACTTTAATGGGGAGATGGTAAAAAAATATCCCCTATAGAGAAACAAAGAGAATGAATAGCTTTACTGGAAAGAAGCAGCCAGGAAAAAGCAGAATGTGAGCAAAACCCCCAGAACTAGGTGTTTCTCAGAATAAGTCATTCTTTTCTTCAGCTCTGAGTTGGCTTTGTGAAGAAAGGAACAGAAAAAGGCAAATGCCTTCAGCAAGGCTTAATTAAAAACTTACGTAAAAGACTAGTATCAGAAATAAGTATTGCTGAAAATAGTTTTACAATATACATAGCAAATTCTGACAGCACAGGGAAGTTCATGACCAACCCCCTCAGCTTCTTGGAGGGGGTGGATCAAAAGAACACAGTCAACATAAATGTCAAGGGTCATGATGAGTCTTCCTGTTAATGAAGATATACCATTCATGCTGTAAAATAAAAAGATCATTCCTCATTCACTGAAGTTATTTAAATGAATGCTTTGGTTGTTAGTAGACAATTTGTAGGCAGAAAAATATTTTTTTAGATCCACAAGTTTTTCCTAAATAAAACCATGGAGTAATTTGCCATCTGGGTAGAATGTATCAGATCTCACGAGCAACTTGAGTGACGGAGTAAATTAGATTAAATATCTTAGTTTGGGAGCATGCCGCAATATCAGTTAAAAAGTAAAATTAGTCCTAAGGATGCTGAAATATTAGTACTACAATGAGGGAAGGACTTCTGTATCTGTATAATCTATATACAGTTATACCTCCTCATTTGCAAGAAACGGGTCGTGTCAGAGCTCTCGCGAAATGTTAAATGCACAAATATGCGCAGGTCATTAATTTGCATACAGGCCATGCCATCAGTCCACCCCCAGCCAATCAGGAGTGCTGGGGAGCCTTTTCAACTCCTCCTCATGGGCTCTCGAAGCACAGGGGAGGAAAGGGAAGCATTTCTGTGACCCCTCTGCCTCGGGAGCCCCCTCCCCGAAGAATCCCTGGACTTCTCTTCGGCCATGCTGCCACTTCCACATCTGCAGCCGAGGCCAGGCTGCTCTGACTGAGCATGCGCTGCCACCGGCAGTGCAAACCTCACGCTGCTCCTCCCCCACTCCTCATCCCCGGTGGCCGTCCCCACACCGTCCCGGCCTCATGTCATCCCGGCCCGCCAGGGCTGTCAGCACGGCACGGCCACGGGGTGGGCATATCCCACTGCTGCACCCACCCAGCCACTTCTGCAGCTGCCACCTGGCTGCTGCCACCGCATGTGCTCACTCTGCCTCCGCAGTGGGGAAGGTGTGTCCCTGGGCTCTAAACGGGATGGAGAAACCACGTGCCCTCTCCGCAGGGCCGGGGCAGTCCTGCCCCACAGGGAGCGTTGGCACTGCCCCTCAGCGAAGCAGAGACACTGTGCATGCGTTGGCCAGGGAACATCACAAATTCCTAAAACCGAATTGCAAGAAATTTTCCTCACAAATCAGTGAGGTTGTAATGGAGGGGTCACAGTGCAGTGAGGATATACTGTATAGTCTAATAATCTATTATAATTTTATGGAGTGGGGAGGAGCAGTAGAGTGTTACATGCATGGCCATTGGTTTTGGGTCTTGATGGAAGCCCCTTCTTTATTAATTTGTAATACATTTATACCCCATCATTTACAAGGAACAGGTCATGCCAGGGGCCTCACAGAACCTCAAACACGCAAAGACGCACAGGTTATTAATATGTATGCAAGCCACACCCATTGCTCCACCCCCTGGCACTCTAGAACACTGCAGACAGTTTTCCACTCCTTCTCATGGTCTCCCTCAGCACAGGGGAGCAAAGGGAACCATTTCTAAGTGGCTGCTGTGACCGTGTGTATTCCCAGCCCAAACCCCATGCCGCTGCTCCCCCTCCAGCCCCCCCCCCCGCCATCCAGCCTCGGTGCTTGCCGGGTGTCCCTCAGTTCTAGTCAGCATTCTTGGAGCCTGGAAAAACCTTAACTTTGCAACACTGCGACACCGTGTGCCGCTTATGGTGAGGGAGGGGGTGTGTCAGTATCTGAGTTTCTTTCCCTTTAACATCCATCGATCCTGGTAGAGGCAGCACTGCCCGGGCTTAGAGTAACAAGGAAAGGCATGTCTTGTGGCAGTGGTGCGTGGGTCTCAGCGGAGCACACAGGAGACACACAGGACCGGGTCAGGAACTGTGGCATGGTGCCACAGGGCTCTAAACGCCATTGCGTGCTGGAGAAACCGCACAACCCTCCCACCCGTGCCACCGCCCTCCCCAGCCATGCTGCACACCGCCCACAGGGAGCACCGGCACCATCCCTCGGCGAAGCAGAGGCACTGCACATGCATCGGCAAGGAACCCTCACAGATGTCTGAAACTGAACTGCGAGAAATTTTCCTCGCAAATTCATGGGGTCGCAATGGAGAGGCCGCAATGCAGCAGGGATTCACTGTAATCAATAAAATATAATTATTAATTTAGTAACATTTCTACTAGAATGTACCAACTACAGTTGGTAAATACAATTTTATTTTTTGACATAATTTAGTAAATTTTAATATTATGCTATCTAAAGCCAATAAGGAAAATGACCTATTCTTTCTAAAAAAACTTTATCTTTCTTCTTTGAATCTGAAAATAAGATTATATTTTTATTATGTGTGCTGAATGTTTCAAGAAAAGATTATGATTAGTTTAAAAATATATTTTGATTTACAAAAATCCAGAAAAAATTAATAGAGCAAGAAATTAAGGTATTGGAAAACATAAAAATGAAAAATTGTTGGTAACTTATGAGTTGGATAAAACTTGAATTTCTCTCTATAGTTCATTTGAGACCCTCATCTGGAAATGTGTAGTACTGTCAAAACATCTTAAAATGAAGATTCTCCCAGGATAGTTTATTTTTAACATATCACACATAGCTACTGATAATGTAATTGAATCCCATTTGTTTAGCAAGCTGTTTTTTGAGCATGAATTCTTTTCTACTCATCAAACAGCAATGTTATATAAGTTTAGTGCAGCAGATAAGTAACTCCTATGAAATACAAGCAAAAGGATAGTGCATTTTAAAATAGCATTCTCCAAACCAGAGATGCCATTTCCAAGACAGAAAATATGAGTGTACTGCTTTCACAGTTATAATGGTATAGCCTATCATTGCAAACTGGTTCATATAAGTATAGTTGATAAATAGTCTTTATTTTGGTTTGGTATGTTTATCAAATGGATCATATCAAAATAATTTTTGTTAGACAACAGAAAATATTGTCCAGCAGAAAAGACATTAAACACTGCTGTTGCTAGTTCTATCTACTTGCTCCAACATATCACAAGAAAAGGATACTTAAAATAAAGATTTCTTCAGCCTTCAACCTGGCCCCTTCTGAGCCCTATGTGCCCCTCCCACCACCATCTACCACCAACTCCCCTCCCAATCAAAAAAAAAAAAAAAAAANGTGCCCGAAGGTCTGTTATGAATGTGTGACACTATATAGAATTGTTCCAACATGAAGAAATAAAAAATAATACAGAATGAAGATTAGGTCTGTAGTGCTCATTGCATTAATTTAGAATTTTGTTTCAGAAATTGGGTCACTAATACATACGTCACAAAATTGATATCACCAGTTCCCTGTGTAAGAGGGAAAAAATTCTTTTTAATAATCTTTTTTTTTCTTTCTTCTTTATTATAAAATCATTCCCAAATTTTAAAACCATAGAAATATCCTCAATTTTGCCTTTTATTTTTAGAAACTTCAGAGTTTCTTAATTTTCCATTAGACTTTCTTGCATTGAAGGTCAAAAAGCTTCTTGAAATTTCTATTCTAGGATTCCAGTTTAATAAAACACAGATTCTGTAGACCCAAAAGGTAAAGCACGAAATGAAATTTTATTTTGCAATTGTGAGAATAAAGCAAGGGATGAATTCTGGAAATGTGCATGAAAATAGGCCTCTGAGGGTTCAGTGCAAGAGTCTACATCACAAAGTATACTTCAGCTGTAACTTTTACAACAACCTATTTGGAATATTTTGGGTTCAGGTTCATTGAAAAGATTTGGGATGGAAGGCAAATAGGTGGACAGTAGTGCTCAAATTCCGTGTTATTAGGATATTCCTTCCCTTAGTGAAATCTAGTGTTTTGTCTTTATTTCCACCAGTCTATTAAGACATACAAAAGGAGCTCATTGGTCACAGCTTCTGCTGGGGAGAGGTGAGGATTGTGAAGCATCTGGAGGCAGTTCATGGAAGAGTGGAATGACAGACCTGAAATGCCAAGGTTTAGCTACTGGAACTGGGTGTGAAATTGTTCTGACATACTGACACTTTTGACAGTGAAGCAGAAGAATCACTAAATATACAAATTAGAAGAGCAGATCTTGTGAATATGTCTGTGCTAACCGGAATTATTTTCTTGACTGTTGAAAATTACTTTTTCTCTTCTTATTTCCTAAAACGTATTTTTATTTCATTGAAAGAGAAAAGTGACATAATATTTAATTATGTAAAAATTATAGATAATATGACATAGAAAATAAGGGGATCAGAGTAACACCTGGAAGTTATTTGATGGTTTTTAAATAAAATAGTATTTATACTATTACATCACCATGTAATCATGTTATACAACTCTGGCATGATATTATTTTTCTGTATACATAATTAAACCCTGAAATAATATAGAAATAACAATAATAAGTAATGCATCTAAATATTTTGGTGTAATAAATTGAAAAATAACACTTTCCAGAGGCTGGAAATAAACTTTGGAACAAAAGAAAAACTTTCCAATTCATACTCTATTCTCTGTCTCTGCAGACTGAAAGTGTGACAAATATTTCCACATTAATGACCATCAGGTTTCTTGAAAGATTTAGAAAATTTAAGATTAAACAAAGCTGCATAAGAGGTCAACAAACCTGATGACAATACTGTTAATAAACAGCACCTCCCATTAAAGTTTTTCTCTCTTTTTTTTTTAAAATTAATAAAGAAATTAAGTAAAAACTTTATTTCATCATATGAATAGCCATCTATGGAGAAAAATAATATAGAGAAAATACATGGGAGAAAGGCATAGAGTCAAGACCTACAAGCTTGTGCCAAAGTCAAACAGTAAATAGGGACTATTTTTGTTAATACTCAATATATATGATATTATTATATAATAATATATATATAATATAACTCAAGAAACTTTCTGCTAGTTATTAAATTTAGGAGATAAATAAATTATTGAAGTGTAACGTCCTGTAATCAAGATGAGATTAAATCAAATGAGATTTGGCCAGATATGCAAAGGGTTTTTTTTCACTTAATTTCCATTAATATGTGATGCTGCTCTAACGGGGGAAAACAATTGGTATCCTTTGTAGTCTCAACTGGCTGCATTTAAAGTGAAACCTATATTTGCAGTTTTTATTTTGGAATTCACTACAGAGAACAAAGAAAATCTAACTGTACATATTTTTAATTCCGGAGAAATTCCACTTGTTTGTTACAAGTTGCTCTTCATCCATACCAAATATACTTTGACCTTGATTACAAGATACCAACTTCCTCTTCCAATGCTTCCAGACAATTATGATTTGATATTAAGTATCTTTATCTGCATCTGCATATACACTCTGCTATCCAAGATACACATTTGCATTTTCCTTCTCTGGTGGAGTCGCCATCCCTAGAGGTATTTAAGAGAAGACTCAATGAGGAGCTCAGCAACATGGCCTAGATGATGGGAGACTCGGATGGATGGAGCGTGGTAACCATGGGTACCCACACTTGTGGGCCTCATCTCTGGGTGGGCATTCGCTTGGGAGTTGGACTAGATGATCCTGTGGGTCCCTTCCAACTCACAATAACCTGTGAAACTGTAAACAAGATTTCAACTCTCATATTGAAACCTATAGATTTAAATGAAGTGATTATCTAACTTGAATGAGAATCTCTCCATAAATCCCATAGAAGATCCAGGGAGCTGAGTCAATAAAACATAAGCCATGGTCAGTGTAATATAAGCAATATATGCAGATATATTAATTAAGGTCATAAATGATCTGACTGCTTCAGCCCTTTCTTCTAACACATTGTCGTGGTTTGACCCTG
>WEKX01011248.1:0-22535 GCA_013390025.1 Pitta sordida
TTGCAGATCAAAACAGGTGACTCAGGCAAAAAACTATCCTGGGAAGCTGACACCAGCAGCAGCAGCAACAGTTGTCATGAGCTGAGAGGAATGCGGAGCTGGCAAGGTACCAGGGGAGGGTCTGGGGGGTTTTCTGGGAATTTCACCCTCTTGGGTTGTGTGTGTGTGTAGGGACCAGCTGGAACGTGACAGGTCTCAGGAGAGGAGTGAGTGGTGCCATCAAGAGATGCCAAGGACTCAAAAACCTGGAATTCAGCCTTCTCCCAGGTGAGCTGGTAAAATATAGAGTGGGTGGGTTATCTGCAAGATGCGAAGGAGGCCTCAGCCAGAGGGTGGTGAACAAGGTTTTTCCCTCAGGCTGGCAGGTTGTCACCAGTGGGATCATCCAGGTATTGCTATTGGACCCCCACTGGTCAATACAGAAACCCAGACTGGTTTGGGTTGGAAGAGACATTAAAGATGATCCTGTTCCAAGCCCCTGCCATGGGCAGGGACACTTTCCACTATCCCAGGCTGCTGCGAGCCCCGTCCAACCTGGCCTTGAAGAATTCCAGGGACGGGGCAGCCACAGCTTCTCTGGGCAACCTGTGCCAGTGCTTCAATATCTTCACAACAATCTCAGTGGTGGAGAAGTACCTTCACCAATTTGGTTGATGACACCAAATCTGGGTGGTGAGCTGGACATGTCAGAAGGAAGATCCACTTTAGTACAGTGGTAAGCGTCCCCACCTGTCGTGTGGGAGACCCGGGTTCGATTCCTGCCAGGGGGCCAGTGTTAAGAGTTGGACTTGATGATCCTTGTGGGTCCCTTCCAACTCAGAATATTCTGTGATTCTGTGACAAGCCACCTTTTGGAGAGAATTGAACAGACTGGAAGAGACTGGAAGAGTGGGCTGGCAAGGACAGTGCAAAGTTTAACCAAGAAATTCTGCACCTGGGATGACATTTCCAAAGAGACCAGAACAGCCCCTATCCCCTCAGGGAGTGTTAATCTGGGCCATCATCTCTGGTATGGCCATTGCATTGGTTTAATAAAGACATCACACATCCTCTCTTTTTTTTTTTTTTTTCTGGGAATTGTGAGATTAAGCCTGAAGTATGAAGGAGGATGGCAGATGATGAGTTGGAGGAAGGTTTAGAATAGAAGTTACTCCCACAAGGGAAAGGAATGGGGATGATGGGTGAGGGACGTTATAAATATTGAAAGTCTTACCTCCCCATTCAGGAAACAGTAGAGAACTGCAACAACAAAACCCTGAGAGAGTGGGAGAGAAAAAAATAATGTAACTTAAATCCTGAAGGAATAACAGAAAATAGCTGGAGGCAAAAAAACCCAACCACCAACAACAAAAGGACCCCCCAAACCCCCAACAAACAAGCAAATTAACAAACCCAAATTCCTAATATACAAAATGGACATAAATGAACACACACACACACTCTGAGAACTGTGCATGCAAAACAGATATAAAGAACAGACATTTTGCTCTAACAAAACCAGGATTTGCTGTATAATCACCTGGAAGGATCCCAGTCCCAATTCAAACACTAGTCTCTCCCTCTTACTGACATTTTCAGGAGAAAAAGCAAACACTGTGTAGTGAATTCCAAACAAAGGGATCAAGAGCAGAGTCGAGCGAGCCAGTCTCCTGTTGGAACACAGGGGAAGAACTTTAATGCAGCCTTGCAATAAACAACTTGTGCTTTAATTAAAGAAGAAAACATAGAAAATATTTTGCTGACTGACTTTTTGGAAATACATACATTGCATAATTATACAAACAAATATACAACATTCTCATTTGCTCCCAAAGAGTGATTTCACACACACCGTAGTTTGCTCCCACTTCTTCACACTGCTACAGTAACAGCACATTAATGATGCTTAATACTCTCTGATGTTATTTTGATTTGCATTATTATAAGCAGGAACTTTTTCCTATCATGCCAAAAAATGGAAGAATCTTGCTAAAGGATTCAGACTGCTGCCACAGCACAATTATAAACCTCTCACCCAATTGCTTAATCCCAGCGGAGTGTTTGAAACCACGTTTTTTTGCTGATTTTTTTTTTCTTTTTGCCTGTGTGTGTGAATTTATTTCTACATAGCAAAAAAAAAAAATTCAAAACCATAGAAATAAGGCTAAAACCCAACAGCCATATAAATAATGCTAACTCCCACCCTCTATGTTCTTGTTCTTATACTCACAGCTATTCCTCAAGACCTTGATTTTGGTCTCATTCACACTGTTGGAAACTTAAGTAAGATTCCACTGTTTAACTAATTTCTACTGTTTCAGAATAAAGAGGTTTCAGAGGGAAATCAGGCTCAGTAGATATGAACAAAAGGGCTGGAAATGAATGTGTGATGAACCTGTCAGCACTTAACTGGTGAAATTCCCCCAGAGCAGGGGACCAGCCAAGACTTGTGCGTGTTTTGGTCATTGTCAGTTGTTGATTGAACAGCAAAATAAAAAAAAACAAAACTAAAGAGGAAGTGAATGTTGACCTGAAAATCAGGCAAAGGCTTCAAAAAAAAAAAAAAGAAAGTTACCTAAAGTAACATCCAGGACATTTACAAATGGAAAAAATATCATTGATTACATTCAAGTAAGTCAAGAAGGACAAAGGAAGGTAAAAAGTCAGGAAAATTTTTTCAAGAGCTAATTCATGCTCAGCAAAACCCCAAAATGATGTGAAGGTCTTACTGAAAGTGAAGAACTTAATGAATACACCTCCAAGAGCTCTGTGAACATGCGATGGTACCTCCAGGAAAATGACCTGGCGATGGGACATCAGGGCACTGCTGGTGTCTCTCAGCCAGACTTTGTGCACTGATGGTGGTAAATATATTAAATCTCCTGCCTGGAGACTGCACTAAACACACCTAAGCCATAAACCTGAGGGACACCAAACCTCAGGTTTTGGTGAAAGACCCCCCCAAAGCAGAGAACAAGTTTCTTGTGGGTCATCAAGTTAAACATTGGCCAAAAGGTTTGTTTTTGTTTTTAAAGAGGGTAACAACCTGAGAATAGGCTGATGAAGAATTTACAGTCTTCAGCTTTGGTGATCTCTGGGAAGATTAAGCTATACAGGAGTCATCCAGTGTAATGGACCAAATAAGATTTTGGGATCCCTTCTAGCCTTTTTTCTCTATGGACATGTAATCAGGCTAATGAAAAGAAACATATACTATAATGCCATCTCTATAAATAAAAAAGATGTAAAGAACGTGCTTTAAAGTACTGATGGAATTAGAAAAAAANTAGGCTGATGAAGAATTTACAGTCTTCAGCTTTGGTGATCTCTGGGAAGATTAAGCTATACAAGAGTCATCCACTGTAATGGACCAAATAAGCTTTTGGGATCCCTTCTAGTCTTTTTTCTCTATGGACATGTAATCAGGCTAATGAAAAGAAACATCGAGGAAAAGATGATAGAATAATGCCATCTCTATACATAAAAAAAGATGTAAAGAACATGCCTTAAAGTACTGATGGAATTAGAAAAAAATTAAATTAAAGGTAGTAAACTGGACAAAGAAATGTCACCTCTCAAAATCTGTTACCCTTTATATTCAGAATTAATGCCAACAATGACAAGAGGAAAAATGTTGTTTTGATCTAAGTCAGTATAGAATTGTCTGTTACTATGTTCTAACTCGCTGCACTCAGGGGAGATTAATTTGGGGAAAGATACACAGGAAGTCTTTTTCTATTGTCAGCTTTCTGGCATTAATTATACATCATTAATCATGTAATTACTTTGTAGCATCCTGAAACAATGCCATCATCAACTTACTTGAAATGCTGCCTTCAATTCTGTCATGAAAGTCATGAAGAAAACACATTAAATATAAGAAGCCACACGTTCTGAAGTTTATAGATTATTAAGATTAATAAAGAGGAAAAGAAAATTTCAGTGATAGGAAAAAATGAGAGATACTAATGACTGTGTGGATGATGATGAATTGGTTTTTTTTTTCAAGAGAATTAGGAAGAAAAAAGACTTAAAGCAGTCTCTGTGAGGCATGTAAGAATTGGGGAATGAAAATCTTAAAGGATAGAGCAGAATTCTCAGGAATGTAACAGCCAAAGATATTCACCCTCTTTTCTTTCCACACTCTTTCAGACAGGCAAGAAACTTGGGGCATGGATCTAGAAGTTCTAAGGACAATAATCACTCAGTTGGGATTAAATTGGTTGTTTAGGAGACAATGTTCCCCAAATTATCCTGGAAAAGCTTGTTTGCCTTCCAACATGTAGAGAAAAATCTTAAGGTTACTTTAAAAAAAGCAAATTTCTTTTCCGTTTTTGTTGAGCTGAAATTCTATTTTTCAGCTGTTGTTTCCCTTAAAAACAGTTAAGATTTTCTCCAATGTCTTGGCTTTGAATGTGGCCTTTCCATGAAGTCTTGGTACAAGGAGACACAGATAAAGGCGTCATGTTTCTTTCATTCCTCTATTGAATTATTAAAAAAAAAATCATAATACTAAAAGGAATAGAAAGCAGAAAGATTTTCTACCTTTGACCTCTATCTGAAGACACCATGTTTTTCATTTTTCCATTGCACATCCACACTTATTAATGAGAATGCTGAAGTGTGTCTGGATTTTACACAGAACAAAACCAGGCATGAATTGGAAACTAAAATACAAGTCACAGTGAATTGCTGAGTAAAATTTCCAGTTATTTCTACTAAATATTCTTGTGTGTTCACATATTGCATTTTAAAACAGGTTACTGATTAAAGCTGTGATCTAAATAAACACAGCAACTCTTCACCAGATAGTAAAGACAAAAATAATTCATGCAACTGCATAATAAGGAGAAAGGACCACTGGGTTCTAAATGGTCTAAGTAAGTTCTTATGGTTTCTGAGAAAGGGACATAGCAAAGATATCTCTCTAGATTCAGAACCTGCGGAAGCAGATGTAAGAACTGCTGAGATGGGTGTGTGAGGATGGCATCTAGAATGAATGAAGGAGACCACCAGAAAACATGTGACTTCTAGATCTGGGGACCTGACACTCCAGAAGTTATTGAGTAAGAAAATGTGGGATTCACATTCTGTATTTTGTCTCTGGGAGAGAGGTGAAAATGGTAGTTTAGAGGTTACTACTCCATCAGTTCCAGTTATCTCCATTGCACTGATGATGGGTCTTGTGCCATTTCTGCAGCTGCTTCTGTTGGACTAATTGCAAGGCTCAAAAAAAGCCGCTGTAACTATAAAGGATCTGAGACATGACACTGACCTTAAACTAAGGACAAATACAGTATAACTTCAACTCTGGCAAAGATTTTGTTGCTGTGGTCTTAGAGGTTCTCACCACTCAACTTTTTTTGCAAAAGATCACAGACTGTCCAAAGAAACAAAAGGTCTGCAAACCACAGGTTTTGAAGAAAGATTATGCAGTTGATCTGCTAATTAGTCCTGCCTGTTTAAAATAAGAGAGCTGTTCAGTTTAAAACCTGCATGTCCAGTAAAAAAATTTGATCAAACATAAACTTTTGAAGCTAAGACAGCAAGGTCTGCAGTTATGTAAAGCACCATTCATCTCACCAAGGTTTGAACATACATGATGTAGGTGTGGGTTACGAAATTATTAAAATAATGTCTCTAAAGTCAAGGCAGAGAAAAATGCACTTTAAAGGCCTGGTTCTTGCCTGCTACAGATGTTTCTTTAAGAAGAGGTGACTCCTGTTGTAAACCCTATGGGTATGCACTGAATGAACCTGTGGATGTATTTATTGACACCTTCATGCTTTGAGAGATCTGCAATGGTGACATCTATTTTTAGATTTTAATTAGTCAAATTAAATCCACCCTTACACTCCCTTTATTGTCTATAAATAGTAAGAGGGACTTTCTTCAAGGACAAATCATCTGCCCCTAAGGAAGTTCTTTTCACACTTGGACTGAGTTTGTCAAATAACTTGCTGTCCTGTGAAGTTTAGATAGGAGGAATCCAATTTTCTGGCCAAATGTACATATTCATCATGTCACTGATAAAGATGTGCAAAAATTAACCACGACAATATTTCAAGGATAAAGAGCAAACCATGAAGATACAGGATGTAATTAGTAATGAAATGCTGAACATGGCCCATATTTAATAAACTGAAGTATATATTTTATCACAAAAACACTAAACATAGTTAACATGACTTTCAGGAACCTCAATAATCTCCTTAACAGAGACACATATTTTCCAAAAGCTTAATTAGGCCTTTAGGATCACTTCCAAAATGCTTCAGGTAACACCTAAATACAAGATGTGATTACAGCTTTTTAATTTTCCCATGTATAAACTACATTTTTACACTAAAGACTTGAAAACTGGGAAGCTTACCAACACTTTCGTAGTTTAACACACAAAAAATAAGTTTGACTACCTCCTGTTTAGGCTGAACTTTCCTTGCCATAGACTAGCTAGAGAGTTGTCAGAATTCCATCTTTCTGAGACAATCTGAAATTCGTTTCTATTCAAAGGCCAAACTTGAAGTTTGTGCTGCATCCAGGTGTTGTTGAGGTAGTGAACCTCATATTTCAAATTATCTCCTCTTAAATGTAGGCCCTAGTTTATTTCAAATTATCTCCTCTTAAATGTAGGCCCTAGTTTCACCCAACTGTTCTTAGTCTTCAGCTTCTCTCAATGCAGAAGATGGACTTGCTGACTGTTCCTCTATTCTCCATTTCTATCTGCTTTTGCACAATGTCAGCCTATTGACTGAATATTTTGAGCATCTTCATTGGTCCATTTCTTAAATACCTTGAGGAGATGTACAAAATCACCTTTATTTCCTGGGTGGTTTCAAAGATAACTACTAACCATTCTTCAGCAAAATCCTGGACTGCTGTGTCTGGAGTGTTTGAGAGTGTTGATTTGAACTTATAAAACTGCTGTGAAATTCAGGAGACATCATCAGGAAGCATATTGTACAGTAAATTTCCAAAGATATGACTCATCTAAATAAAATGAGATGGTGATCTTGGAGATCTTTTCCAACCTTAATCCTTCTGTGATTGTATGAAAACCTGTGGGTTTCTTCTAAAAGTAACAAAGAGTGGACAGTGGTAAAGGTATTAATTCACGTTCTCTAAGCTGAATAACATTCTTTCACTCTTTAGATACCTCACTCTCCAAGATACCACACTCTCCACAGGCTAAGATTTGACAATTACTTCAGTGTTGGACTGAACTTGATGATCATGGAGGTCTTTTCAACCTTAATGATTCTATGATTCTGTGGCTTCTGACTAGACACAATCTATTTTGTATCAGATTAACCTCAGCCTTTCCTCCCCCCTGGGTATTTACTAACAAAACTTCACTCAGTTCAATGAACAAAAGTTGCTTCACACCCACTGAGAGCCTGATTGACTCAATCTTGCCTTGTTCCTGTTTTTCTAGCAAACTTTCAGGTGAAATATTTACTCCCAGCTTAAATGTGCTCACATCTGCTGTATAATAAAGAGCAGCTATTAACAGTTTCTATACAGACACTACCCAAAACCATAAACAGCATCAGCCATAATCACATTAAAAAATAAAATAAAATAAAACAACCTCAAAATCCTCAACCGTGGTGCACCAGCAAAAGCACAGAACAAGAACGAAAAATTCTACATGCAACCAGAACTCAAGGAATGCTGGTTCTCTGCCTCCTACCCCTCTGCTCTTATCCATTCATTTAATTGCAACATGCGTCAAACAAACACAGTAATGTCACAGGAGTGCGTACACTTACAGGGTAATGGTTGATAGTTCTGACATCTTGCAAGAGTGCTGGTTAGCCCTCTTAGGCTTACAGTAGCATTTCTGAACGCAGCTGCTAAATATGACAAGATTAGCATTTTTTTCAGCATTTCGTGAACAGGCCAAGGTAGGTCACTTTCAACACATTTTATGAGACACGTCACAAGGATGGAAAGCAGACATGACAGAATGAAGTTACAGCACAAACCAGCTGCTTGACTGAAGCAAAAAAAAATAGAAATAAAAGAAATTAAAATGCATCGGCTGTTGCTGGCGATTCATGTGTTGATTCACGGACAAATCAAAAACTGAACAACCTGAAGGCAGGTGGGCAGCATTAGGCATCCCAAATACACACAGGCTTTGCAGTCTGGCGTTGTACAGGGGGTAACAGAACAAGATACTAAATGTAAGTTGACTGCATGCTTGTGGAGAACAGTCAGTAACATAAACTTGTAGAATGGAGATCAACCTAAGATGAAGTTGGATCAGATGTTCGTCGTTTTCATGTGTAAGTACCCAGTGGATCCCTTTTCATTTAGCAAAGGGTACCAAAGCAGTTTGTAACCCATTTTCCTTGATGATGGGGAGGCATTTCAGTGTGGAAACTGCATCTCTCTCTGGAAATTCGGAGATGCCACTTATTTTTTGCCACACATTACGGCAGTGTGGTCATAAAAGCAGCAGAAAAAGACACTGTGGACCAGGACCATGACCTCTACACGTTGTATTCCAGAAAGGGCTGCTATGGAGAACAGGATGGTCACATTTACAACTGGCCAGGGAGAGCCTAATTTAAATCAGTCACCAGGAAGGGAAATCTGAAGCATGAGAAGGCATTTGGAAGGATCTTGTAAGAGATTTTGTACTTGTTACAATGGGCTGAAAAACATGAGAATTGGAAATACGTATGGGTTTCTTATCGACTTTCAAGGGGAGATTTTGTGTTTTCTTTTCAGTACATGGTCATTTTGGTGGGATTCACCTCCAGAAAGGTTGGTTATTTATAGCATGGATGTCTAAGTAAAATAGACATCCTTAGTGCCTTGAGAATCATCAGAGAGAAGAGGTAGTCAAATGAGAAACACAGACTTATTGGCCAGGGTACCTCTGACCTACTTTATGTCCATTTTAGGGTGGGATGAACAACACACCAAACACCACTGAGTGCCCTGACTGAATCTCGACTAACTATAAAAGACAGTATGACGAATTTCAAAGCAGTTGCCTTCAAGGCAAACATCTAATTTTGTACAAACAAACCAAACTCTGTGTCTGTTGCTCTGTTAATATGCACAGCCTGATTTATGTTCACCTAAGTGTAAATGGAAGATGGAGGTTATAATATGAGCAGTGAAACAAAATAAATTGAAAACCTATTCAATTTCTCCCCACTTTCAACTCATTTAATTCAACCCCCATTACTAATGTTGTTTCATTTTGGATAAAGTCTGAAAACTGTGTTGTTATTAAATATTATAGTATAGGAGCTGGAAAGAATTCAGTATTGTGGCCTGTACATATCCAGCAAATAGAAATAGCAATCATGTTTCAGCTTGTAGAATGAATTTAATTTCTTGCATGATGCTAAGGAAAAAGTATGAAAATTACTCTTCCTTTTACAGCATGACTTCTGTTACAAATTTTTGTACCTCCTCTGTTTTTCAGAGCTGATTTGGGGATTAATTGTCAGCTAAAACTTGACCAAAATCATGGAGGGAAATTTTAGAGCAAAATTCACTTCTGCTATGACTGAGACTTTCAGGAGCAATAATGGATTTTGAGTTTCTCACTCATTTTTTTGTCACCCGATTGTTCTGAAACAAATTTTCTCAGACCAGTTTTTACCACAAGAGAGCTGCTCAGCTTGTGTTGAGAAGACTGTGCTTCTGCAGGCAGTTCCAGGTACAGAACTGGAAAATGAAGCATCTAAAAATCAATAATGACTCTGAAAACTCTTTGTTACGGGGTGCTGTAGGGAGTTGTGTTCTTCAGTAATATATTTACTGTTGTCATGGTAATCTGAAAAAAATTCCCATCTATATTTACTACTTATATCCTGTTTTATTTGACAGGGATTGATTTTATTCTAGTTTTTTCTAGTGAGCTGACCTAATGTGATAGTACTTGGTATTTGCTAGAATTATCAAATAGGAGAGATTTGATTTAAAAAAAGTTATCTGAGAATTAACTGCTGCTCCCCACCCAATGAGGGGATCTTTACAGATGGGTTCGTGATGGAAAATTTTGCTGGCACTTCTTAGGAAAACATCAATATTTTAGTGCTGTCAGCATTTTTTTCTGCCATCCTTTCTAATTTAGG
Source organism: Pitta sordida (assembly GCA_013390025.1). Lineage (NCBI taxonomy): Eukaryota > Metazoa > Chordata > Aves > Passeriformes > Pittidae > Pitta > Pitta sordida. The sequence continues at coordinate 10,083 of WEKX01011248.1, forward strand.
TGGAATCATCTTTTTTGATGTTACACATTGTAAAGTGTCACAAAATCTTTAGAGTACAGAATTTATAGAAATTTTCTTTCCTTCCTCCCTCCCACTCTTACTTTTTAAACTTTATTTATTTATTATCAAAACAGAGAAATTGGTGGAAGGAAAGGGAGAGAGAGAGAAGAGACAGAGGAGGCAGGAACCAGAAAGAAATGTGAAGGAGGAAAAAATTAGACAAATAAGAGAGGAAATTAATAGAAACAAGATCATGGATATCAAAACACTACACGAATCAGGGCAGGATCCTCAGACCTCTGTAGGCACACACAGGATGGATTTGGTCACATCTAACTCTACGTGTCAGAGACAAACCCAAACTGAACTATCACCTTCGAGTCACTCAGTCATGGAAAGAACTGGGACTTCCAGGTTGGGCTGGCCTGTGTGACAGAGGCATCTAAGACAGACAGGATGCATTGTCTGATGGAGGTGCCCTGGGCTCCCAGTTTGACCATAGACGACGACTGGACTGCTTAGATTGAATACGAGACTTTAGACAGCTAAAGGCAAACAAGCTGAGTCTCACCGCACGTATCCTGGGCATGGACTGCAGCTGCATCTGGGAGGAAGAGGGAGGGTGCTAGGGTGGAAGGGGAAAGAAAAAGTTAAGCATTCCCAGGGTTAAATGAGCGATGTATCAGACTGAACACCTTACGTCCGGCAAGTCAACGCAAACGAGAGACTACACAAATCTGAGGCAAAAGGAGCTGCAGTTCAGTTCTAAAGGCTTCGTAGACTCTTCAGAGGTACTTAAGAGAAGTAAAATGAACATGCTGATCCAGGGGAATGGAGTTATGCTGCATTATCCAGGCCAATGAAAATGGTCAAGGTTCTGAATTTAGGTCTCTAACAACACGTGGGGAATGACAGAATTTGTGGGTTTTCTCTGAATATGCTGAAAGGGAACACCTTGGGAAACACAATAAACGTGGGATTTGATTCATGCAAATCAAAAATGTGCCTCTTTAAGGATCTTTGTGCACCCTGCTTGAGTAATTCTATGTAACCTAACTACGAATAGGATTGGCCACCATGTATTAATAGGAAAAGGAATGCAGTAACAAATCAATGAAATAAAGTATTGCAAATACAGTAAAAAGTTAACCAAAGTGAAAGTAGAAAGACTGAGTGGGGGAGAGAGGAGAAAATTGGAAAAAGGACCCATACAATTTATTATTTCTGCCATATACCTACTTACCCTCAGCTGACACTGCTACAGCCCGGAGAACTTCTTTCCCCTGCTACCCAGTGGTTAAGTATTTCCTGAAGCTATACTTGTATCCTGGCCAAAACACCAACCACACTTACAACCCCCCTGGACTTACAGATCAGATGCAAAGAGTTCGGAAAACTGAACTCATTCTGTGAGCAGAAAACAGACTCTACAATTCCATCCCTCTGTAGTGTCTGCAGGTGTGATCCACCATGCCCAGGTAAACTCATTGACCCGTCTCATCCAGACACAAGACAAGTGCAGATGCTTTTCAGTAAAGTTGTCATTTAGTTCCATCTCATCTAATTTTTGAAGTTAACAGTACAGCTGTGTGCCTTTTAACCTTGTCACCCCATGCCAGCCTTGCAGCCAGTGGTGAGAAACAGACCACAAAGTGAGATTTAACTGATCTATTTTAAACATCTTGTTTAAAATGCAATACGTTGTACTAAGGATTTTATTCTCTGGACTGAGTATATTTCTACTAACTGTGGAAGGAGCCCAGCATGGTTGTTTTATTTAACCTGTGCTAGATCCTGTGCTGTCTTGTTAAAAGTAAAACCACTGTTGTGCTTTTCATGTGGAAAAAAAATAAAAGGAAACTGTTTCTCTAGTCTTTAATTGAAAACAAACCCCAAACTCTTAGTTGCGTTACCTAGAGCTCTACCTTCCACTGCTAACACCACCAAATCTAGAGGTTGAAGCTGAGTTACTGCTTGCAGATTAATGCTGTGGCTGAAAATGAATGTTTAACGAATATGAATTTGGACTGGAACATTTTGTTCTGTAAATCTGACCTTCGAGCAGATCTGAGGCTTGAGATGAAACAGAGTGGTCAAAGAGAGCCAAAAATCATGTCTACATTGTTCATTCTTGGCTTTGCTAACTTCTATGGTGTGGACATAAAAGGATGGAGAAAGCCATTGCTATACCCAGAGATCAAATAACGAAGAGATTAATCTTAACATTTCCCTGTGCTCTAGAGAAGAAACCCGTAGCAGAGAGCAGAATATTTCCATCAAAACCAGTCTTTAAATGAACTGTAGCTTCAAGGTTACTTGTCCTGATCCCTTCTCTGGATTAACTCTGGAGGTCCTTTTTTAGCAAGATGGGTTATTCCCACTGACTCCAGAGCACAGATTCGTGTCATGCACTATGGAATAATTCTGATGGAAGTGCAGTAGCACAACTGTAGTGTAGAATGCGATAGAATGTTTAATGAGAAAAATGTATCACATCAAATGGGATTCAAAGGTGGTTTGGGATATAAATTTACTGTTTGAAATGAGGAATGTGCACATCCAAATCCAGACATAAATATCTGGGAATGTGATTTAGCTCATTGCCCTCAGAAGAAAACAAGTGAGAAATCCCACAGAGAGTTTATGGTCACAGTCTGCCACAAGAAGTGGGCAGGTTAAAACCAGGTTTTGGTCCTGTTAGCTGACAGAGCTCAGCACTGGTATATTTACACTGAGCTTATATAATTTGCAGCTCTGAAGCTTCAGTGACACTGTTTTGACTCACTTGCCTTACACTGCAGACAAGGATTCAAGTTCCAACCTCTATAGTCCTCCTTAACGGAAAAAAAGAGCACTGCTTTTGGTTAAAAAGCCTGGGCTTGCAGACATTCAATCACCTGAACAACTCCAGAGTTTTCATTGGAAATATAAAGAGGAATTTCAGCTTGGAAACCTCTCAGTAATGTTACATATGCGCATCAAACTCATTAGTGTTACAGATGCACATCAAACAAGGTACTGTGATGTGAACCTCATGCACAGTTTTGGGTTGATCCTATATTGAGGTAGTTTATAGCTGTTTAAGCCACCTTTTTTGAGACTTAATTCAATAATAAACCCTGTAACCTGGTGGCCTCTGAGGTTGTACCTGCATTCTCCAAGGCAGGAAGAGTTTTTTCCTGTGAAATTAACTGATTGCCTACTTTACATCACAGAGTTCCTTTTACACACAGAGTTAGTTACAATAGGCTCACAAGAAGTTAATCTTTCCAGATATTAAAAAAAAAAAACCTTCTGCACTGGGACAGTACCATCTTTCTCATCCCTTCTATGCCTCAGGTTACGTACTTGCTTGGAGTACATCCCAATAACTCTTCAGATGTTAAACTAAACCCCCTGGATGTGAAGCAGGCTCTGAAGTGAGACACAATAAATCAATGGCAAGGAGATGCAGAGGCACCAAGGGGAACTCCTTTTCTTCTCATATGGTAGAGGCAAAAATGTGAATGGTAGCAAAAAAACTAAATGAAAGACTCTGGATGCTGGTGTGCATCGAGCTTTGATGCAAATTGAAAGCATGTTCAAGATCAGAGATGTCAGAATTAATCCCCATTTCCTGCTGTCTCACAGCAACTGCTGCATGACCAGTTGCTTCAGCTCCACCTTTATCTTTACACTAAGTAGCTGATTGAAAAAATAAGAGCTGCAAATTGATTTGGGCAGAGATAAAGTTGCAGATGTATCCCTTTCAGTTCAACAATGCATTCAAAACAGCAGATTTAGCTCTGAGCGATGTGGGACGGAAAAGGCAAACAGCCAGAACGATCTAATTTGTGTATTCCCAAGCTAATTCTCAATTTGAGCCTTCTGAAAATTTTTCTCGATCTTCAAAGCTGTTATCTTTCCCAGCAAGTAAGCAAGCTGCTCTGATAAGTGATACTGCACCAAATCCATGGGTAACTTATGAAGATGCATGGCCTTAGGCACTGGATGTTCCCTAACCTGCTCATCTCCATGACAACCGAAGCTTATCAATACAGATCAAAATTAGGTTATTCACTTTGACAAAGCGCAGGGAGTTCAGAAACATATTTGAGGTCTGCGTCTCATTGTCTTTACAAAAGCCACCTTATTTTTGCTAATCAGTGAACTTGAGTGTGCGGCAAAATTTATAACGTTACAGCAAATTTACTTAAGTGCAGCCACTTTCACATTACGGAAAGAGGCTTTACATTGTGCATGTCGCTAAAGTACTTGAGGTCTTTTAAAAAGCAATACTGGAACCATTTGAGGTGTATCAAGTGTTCCAGACAGTACCTGCGTAGGGAAAGATCTATATTTACACGGGCACCCAACGGACGTAAGCACTTACATACAAATCCCACAGGCTGGAGACCCTGGATGTTGTGAGCTCTGTTCCATCCCAGTAATGGCAATCAGGCCATGATGGTTTAGGGACTGCCTTTGAAAGACACTTAGATTTGAAATTTCCAAATACATGCCACTAATATTTCAATGGGAATTCATTATTTAGCCTTTAGTTGGTGCTTAAAACTCTTTGGGAACAGGGGTGTTAGGGCAAATGCAATCCTTGATAGAGCTGTTCTGAGCCCATCAGGCTCAGAAAAAATTATGGAAAAAGTATTTCCAGAAGGAGAATCTCACTGTTGAATAAAACCTGGCATTGTTCTCTCCCTCACTAACCTGCAAACCAACTTGATCTTTCCAGAGAAGGAGCATCTTTTAGTGGCTTCTCTTTTAACACAAAAATTGCCTTTTCCAGTTCATGGCTTGCTCTTATAACCGATGGGGGAAAAGTCTGCACTTCGCTCTCTTTAGGACACAATCTATGCACAAAGAACTCTCTGAGGCTGCCACAGACCATGGAGACAAGCAAAAAGTTTAAGTTCTTGAACATGAAACCTAGGCAGATTTCAGAATGTCAGCCAGCTCATCAGCCACAAAAATCAGCATCATATCCTTTCCTCTGTCCGTAAATCCATTTAAACCACAAAAATTGCCATAAAAACGCTGTACAGCCACAGGAACAAACAGAGTTTGAAGACAAAATCATCCTGTTTTTCAATACTACTGCAAAATAACAAATAACAGGAGTCAACCTCCACTGTAGACACGGACACCACCTGTGCAGGCCAAGACACATGGCCTTGAACTCTGAACTCCGAACTCCACTTTCTCAGGATTTCCAAACAACAAAAGCAGATTGTTTTTAGCATTGTATTCATCAGAGATGATCCTGTTACCATGAGAAATAAGTTTTGGGATCCATGATGTCAAAATCAGGTCCTGTCAAAGCTCTAGTAAAGCGTTTGTATGTAACTGGGAAAAGATGGAATTTCCTCTATAAATATTGATGTGCTCTCGGGAAAGTGGCCCATGAAATGACAAAGCCACTTTCAAAGTGGACACAGTTCTGGGTCTAATCTCATCATCAGTGTAAGAATGTAAAGGATACATATTGGATGAAAGGAGCGTGTTCGGGTTAGGAAGGTAGATTTGACAACCAAAGATTCATCTTCCTCAACTACCCACAGGAACCTGTGGGGTTTTGAGTATCCCCCTTTGCGCATCATAACCTCAGCTGTTCAATGGGAATAATGGCTAATGGATAATGGCTAATGGATAATCAAAGCAGAATAAGGATTTGGATTACTTTCCCTGAAAATAATTAAATCCCTGTGTCATAATACTCTTCCTAATTATGGTTGAGAGCCTATATAATCTTACACTCTTGATGAGTACACTCAATTTTTTTCTAGTCCCTACCTGAAAAGATTTGGCACAAATTAACACCCATCTCCTCCCCCCCCCAAAATATTCCAAAACAGAAACCAAAAAAGCCATCAAACCAACATCCAAAATAATAATTTGCCTGGGGCAATGTACATGAAAAGTTGTGAAGGAGCACGACTTTTCTAGAGCTTTAAACAAATCCATCAAGAATTAGTGTCAATCAAAGCAACAAGTATCTATTTTCCTGGCATTCCTTAGAAATGAGAACTCAGTCCTTGCTGATCATGCACTGACATCAAATGATCATCATCTGTATTTTCCACTGTATTTTCATGTGGTGGAAAAAGATTAACCCAGGGACACCATTTCCCCTTGGTCATGGGGTTTTTGGGCATTCCAGCACCCACCTGGCAGTACCTGGGCTCCAGAAATGGAAGCACCACACTAAAGAACACACTGTTCCATCCAACATCTGCCAATTCCTTGTCCAAAATGAGCCTTTTTGGCACAGAGACCCTGGCGATAACTATGAACTCTGGCAGTCTGAGCACTTGCAGCAAGACAAAGCAGCAGCAGAATGAATCACTGAGTGTCCAGTGGCCTTGGAGGTGAACTGTAGAGGAGTGTTGTTTACCAAAACATGTGTTACAACATTGTTTTTCCTGCCCTAAGCCTGTAGGGTGCACCATAGGTAAAATCATACCTACCTATGATATATGCCATGATTCTCCTTTCTTTCCAGCAAGATGCTGAGTGGAGGAATGACGTAGACCTGAATTAGCTACGTATATGTGGGGTTTATTTTCTTTTCATTGACTTTTCAACATGTGATACAAAATTTATGAAGAATCTGTTAAAGCAAAAGCAGAAACAAGCTTCCCCCTCCCAAATTACACTATTCGTGGTAAACTGGAAATAATAAGAAAATAAAAAAGAAGATTTTTTTTTTCAGTTAAATGTGCTAGAGCCTTGAAAATGAACGAATAAGCAAAAATTTGATGGGAATGTGTGGGTCTTTTGAATCTGTAGGGTTATTCCAGCATGCATCTACATCATGCACAGCTACGGAGTGCTGTGGTGGTTTATGGTGGTGACGGTGTCAGATGATTTTCTCTCTGGAGAGAATATTTCAGCAATGCAACAATGCTCATGAAAAATATTAGCGTGGTTTTTAGCTTTCAGTGGGCATTTCTACAGAAATATGGCTTTTCTGGGGAGGGGGGGCTGGTGAATGCACTCTCCCTACAACACCTTGACCAAAACCAGGATGCCTGAAAGCAGTTTCTGACATTCCAAGTTACACACTTGGATTGGCTGGATTTTTCATGGGAAAAGCAGTGAAGTTTTGCCAGGTCAATTTATTATGGAATTCCAGAGAAGGACCGTGATAAGCCCATGCCAGTAAGGTGGGCCTGCTGTGGTGCTCTGCGTGCTGAGCCAGCCATCACAGGGTTGTGAATATGTGTTTGCAGTGCCCAGAACTGTGAGCTCCCATAGGATTCATGGACTTCTGATATGGGGCTCCTTGGCTTTCATGGTGTAACTGTCCCTAAACAATCTGCTACTTCTCCAAAATATTGACAAACTGCAGTTGGAGACGGCTAAAAATTGGGCGGTTCTTCCTGTTTGGAAGCATGTTGAGTAAAATCTGACTGGGTGGAAAATACAAGTATTAATTCAAGACATGGTCATTTGTTCAATAAGACTAAATGTGACATATCATGAGGGGGAACAGCTTTAAATGGAAAGAGAGTAGGTTTAGATTGGATATTAGGAAGAAATTCTTAATGAGGGTGAGGCCTGGCACAGGTTTCCCAGAGAAGCTGTGGCTGCCCCATCCCTGGGAGCATCCAAGGTCAGGTTGGAGCAACCTGGGATAGTGGAAAGTGTCCCTGAGGGGTTGGAACTAGATGACTTTAGAAGTCCCTTCTGACGGAAATCGTTGTATGATTCCATGTTTATAATCATATTACTATTGTTCCTGATATTCATTCACTAGATGGAGCAAGAAACCTTCTGAACTATGTTAATAGTTGTCTTAATTACTCCAGGAATACAATCAATATCACTTTATGTTTCCCCAGCACCTGAGGGTCTCAGAATTCGCTCAGATCAAAATCTATTACCTTTGCATTACTGATCCTGCTTTGGTTGGATGCCTCATTTGGCAGGACTGACACAAGATTAACTGAAACCAGTCATGTTTCAAGAAAAAAACTTATGTCTTTGGCAAGTCACTCCTCACACTAAAAGATAATTAATGCTTGTGATGACTACTGGGAGGAAATATGAAAGGTTCTTAGGAAAAAATCCAAAATAATAATAAAATTAAAATGATCATTAAAAGGGTGTCTTCTGTTTCTTTTTTAATCCCTCCCTCGGCTGTTTAGATCTTTTGATGGTCCCCAATATTTTCAGCCATAAGGAGGAGTTTCTATCTAAAAGATCAGTGAAAGAAAGGTGGAGTTATTGCTGTCTGGGAGCCTGGCAGGTTTCTGAGCTGTTCAGTCTGGAATGGGAGCAGCAGCATGCAGGTAGCTCTGAGGGGGGACCAAAGGCATGGAGAGAGGTCAATTAAGGATGAGACTGGTAATGAATGACTGAACACAGAGGTTGATAAAATGGAAGTTTGTCACCACTGAAGCATTTTACTGCAGAAGAAAATTGTTAGGAATTAGCCACATTTCAGAGTCTGTGTCAGTCTAAAGGCAATGGCTGTTGCATACAATGTTTTAAGTTATTTGGAGAGAAAATCTAATTTTTTTTTTTTCTAATGGGAGTAAGGCAATCAGAATGTGCTGCAAATAACAGAAATGATTGTTTAATATTTTTAAGCAAATCTACTATTCTCCACTGGCTTTGGTTTAGGGTTAGTTAGGGTTAGCTTAGTATTAATTAAGCCTCAGTTTCCCAGTTCTCTTCTGCCATGGTCCTGTGATAGCTCCCAGTGAACTGCACTAGTGGGAGATTTTAATAATGAATGCACAGTGGAAGCAATATATAATTAACCTTTGAATTTAAGCCCATCCTTAAGGTTTTAAAAGTCAAATATAGGTGTAAGTGCTTTGCAGAACCATGACCACAGTGCCTACACAGTGGAAACAGGAGTAGATTTTTCTAATAAAAATAATTATTGAAAGGCCCTGAACGTGAACATGTACCGTATATATAAGAAGAAAATAAATCTTACTCAATGTCAAGGTTTTGGGATCTTTTATTTTCATTTTGTGATGCCAGAAGTCCCATCTGGCGAAAGGGTTACTCCAAAAAATGGTATTAGAATAAATCTCAATCCCTGCTGCAGACACAGTGTGATATTACCTTCATAAACAGGCTGAAAATCCTCGACCTCATCCTTCCTCATCTACTAAAGGGAAAGTGCTTAAATGTGTTGTGGAATAAAGATTTGGATGGAGAATTTGGTCTGGTGGAATGATGTTGTAATAGTTTGAAGCAGCAAAATAGAACATGGAAAATGCTTAATATGAGCCAGAGTCTAAATGCCACAGAGATTTCAAAATGGTGACAGAACCAGACTAGCATCTCTCTTTTTCCTTCCTTACAACAAGCTCTCTTTGTACAGGGTATGTGTGCGCAAATATTGACTCTGTCTGGTGTATATCTGCACAGAATTATTAATTTCATTGATTTTTATCATTCTTGTGTGACTTGTCTGCTGTCGGATCTGTTTGGATAAACAACACTCCACTTCATAGCACGTACATCAATGCAAGGTCCAGTTATACACACCCATTTATAAAGTTGCAAAGAAACATGGAAAATAATGGCAGCGAATGAAACAGAAAATATGATGTTTTCTCTTGGGTTTGGTGGCTAACTATACACATAGGAAAAACACCAGTAAAACCCAGTCACCATTTTGATCCAGGATGACAAAGATGTTGGATAATCTGGTTAAACCACTGGAATCCACGGCATGCTTTGCTTCATATGTGGGAGATGTGCAGCAGACACCAAAAATGCACTTAAGAGGTCACAACCTGCACATCTTGGGTGCCAATTCCAGGCTAAAACTCAGTGGGTGACTTCCCAGCATCACATCCATGGGGAGTCTTCATGCAAGCCCAAGGAAAACCATGCACACGGTTAACCTGGTCACTATGCCCTCTCCTGAGTTTCATTTCTGAGATATAAATCTGCAGGAATGAATTTGAAACCATTTATTTTGGCTGTGGAGACACATTCGAGGGCAAGATGCAAGGGCAGCACTTTCAGTGAGGGGATGTCTGACTACAGACATGAAAAAGTGATGCAGAAAATATCAACATTTCATGTAAATGCAAACTAGATAATAGTGTGAAAAAAATAAAAAAGAAGAAAATACGCTGGTGGAGGATGTATTTTCCCTGATAACTGTCATTTAGATGTATGACATCATTATACTTGGTTCTGGTCAAACTAATCACCAGATAATTGTATTTGTTACAAAATAAGGATCTCCTACTTTGCCCTAATCTCTTTTAATTTTATTTAAGGTTTTCATGGCTTTCTTATTTTCATCGGGAATTTGGTATTAAATCGAAGAGTCTTACCCGTATTTATGAGTGCTAGAAATTACTCAAGATCACAAAAAAAAAATTATTTAAAACAGCCAAATCAAATGTGTGTGATGTTTAGGCTCACAAGCCAACACCAAACGTGAATCAGAATGAAGACCATCTCCAATGACCAGCTTCTGTCCTCTTACGAGCTGGAAACTATCAAAAAGGATTTCAGCTTAAAAAACATGACACTCACAAAGGTATAAACATCTACAGGAAAATGTTAGGATTTGTGTCCATTTTGAATGAGTTTTAAGGGCGTATGTGGGAATTGTTTGGCTTAAGTGGAATACATTTAAGGTTACAAGAAACACGGACATAAGGAACTTCAGGGGATTTTCCTAAGAATTCAGGCCAAAGTTAATGAAATCTTCACCCCAAATCTCATTGATTTCAGAGAACTTTGGACCATGTCCCTGGAACGTATGAAGCACAGCAGACTGTCCCATGAGTGTAACTGTAATATTTATACCTGGTCAGTATGTTAACCTCCAGATAACTGACCTGGAAAAAAGTTTGCCTTATTTATTTATTTATTTTTTAAAAAAAAATTAGATTTATGCTTATTTTCTAAGCCTGCTAAAGAAATTTGAAAGCCGGAACTAAAATGAACTTTTGTAGCTGATGGATTGTAAAAATAAAAGTAAAAATCAACCAAAGCAGTTTAATAGACCCTGTGTATCTTTGTGAAAATCAACTTAATTCATCTGAGGTGCCTGTTTTACTTTGTCTCTTTTTCCTATGTGTATATTAGTAATTTAAATTGATTATTGCTTTATTTGTACTTACAAGTAAATGCTGGATTCATTGCCCCCGATATCAGGTGATTGGAGTTTCTGCACAAGTATCACAATTATGCCAATAAAAAGCACAAAGTTTATCTGGGGAGAAAAAAAGAGAGGAAAGAATTATGGCAATGACTTTTTTTTATTATTTTTTGAGTATGAGAATGAAACATTTCCAGTGTTTCCAGTGCTGGTTCCATTTAATTTGTCCTCTTCAAACTTCCATCTAAAAGTTTTATAGGATCGGGAATAATGGGATAAGATTACAAGACTCTTATCATCCATTTTCCAGGCAAAATTATCCCTTTTCCTGCAGCTAAACTGATTCAGGATTTCTGCAGTCCCAAGCACAAGAGAAGAGAAACATAAATGGAAGGATTTCAATGTTTTTTGTTATCAACCAGGGCAGAGAGTAGAAAGAAAGATCTCTACACATCAAAACTATGTAGCAAAGATCTCAACAGTAGAAGCAGCTTTAACTCCCATTCTCTGAACTAAGGGATTTTCATAGCAGTATCCAGCTGTTTTTTTATAAAAGAGAGCACTAAAATCAAAATAATGTTTTTTTCCAATGGTGTGGCATCAGATTTTGCTGTCACCAGCTCCTCAGATTCTTAAAGGCAGGAGAAAACAGTGGAAATTTAAGTTAGTCCCTTATGCAATCTTCTATCCCTGTAGGGAGACCAAGAACTTAACCCAGGTATGTGCATCATCCTCAGAAGGGTCTTCACTCTGGCCCAAGGACTACAAATGGATGGAGAAACACGTGCCCCTTGGAAGGTGTTTGGTTCTTTAATGCTATCAATAGAAACCTGGTGTAATTTCCCAAGCCAGAATTTGATCCTTCATGGAATAGGCCCGGAAATCATGGAAAATCACACACATGGACAAAAATCCTGGATCACTGTAAGAGTCGGTCAAAAAAGAAGAATATTGTNCTTGAGTGTTATCAGCTGAATTGCCTTTAATTTATGATTGCTGTACTTGGGGGACCTGCCCAAATATGTACTTCAAAGGAGAAGCACCAAAGCTGATAAAAACTACTGCATTCAGCTGAAGGATGTGAGCTGGGTGTCTGAATTGCCACAACTGCCACCGAAGACCTGGATAATGTTCTCCCTGGAGTATGGGAAGCATCTTAGGATGCCCAGATTTAGACACCTACATGTGTCAAGTCAAATAGATTTTTCAGATGCTACCAACCATATTGTTCTAAGGGCTCAATTCACTTTCCAAACTGCAGGAGTTCAACATAATTTTAAAATTTCCATATTCCTTTGGGATTGGCGATATTCAAAAGCCATATGGACACAATCCTGGGTGATATGTTCTAAGGCATCCTCCTTGAACAG
>WEKX01011250.1:3751-15856 GCA_013390025.1 Pitta sordida
TCGCCAACTAGATGAGACACCATTTACTACCACTCTCTGGGCTTGACCATCTAACCAGTTCCTGACCCAGCAGAGAATGTGTTAACATGATGTGTACTGGGTGTGAAGTGATATCTTCAAGTTTGTTTTCTATCCTTGCCCATGATAAAAATTAAGCCTGATCCTGGCTAGAGAGACAAATCCTCAGCCCACACAGATGGAAAATATTTTTAATGAATTATAAAAATTGAATCATTTGGGGAGGGAGAGAACAATGCATTTTACAATCAAAAATAAGGAAATAAAGATCATCTCTAGGATAGATGACTCCACAAATTTCTGTGTCTCATTAAATTATTTCTAACATCACTATAAGACAAAAACCTAGTTAGCCATCCAAATCAAGAAATGCTGTTCATCTCAGATTCAAAGTTCGCTGGTTCCAGACCTTACTTGTGATTCTCAGTAAATTCAATGAAAGCCATATGATTGAAAGAATTTGTTCTAAGCCGATTTCATCCTTAATGAAGCTAGAGACCTGGAAATGGGTATAACCAAGAGCAAAGATATCTGTTACAAGTGATCATGGGGGAGTATGGAGGCTCTGGGCCTGTAAGCCAGGACTTCACCATTTGAGTTAAAGAACAAACTACTTCTGCAGGGTTATTGCCATGAGGGAAAAATAATAACTATTATAAGTTTTTCAGGTAATCTAAATAATATTGGTTCGAGACTAAGACCATACTAAAGCCAGCCTGTAAATATTTAGTCTTGATTACTCTAAGGACCAATTAGTCTTGGGTCTTTAGTCATTAAAAAATTAGGTGCTTGATCCAACATCAGCTCAGGTACAGCCAAGCATGGCCTGAGGGAATGTGGTCACTGTGGTATTGCCCCAGATTTCCTACCTCTCATTCAAAGATTCACTGTAAGACTGGGAACTAGGAAGAGGGACATGAAAATGTGTAAAGAGCTCTACAAAACTTTCCCAGGGCCCCAGCCTATTTTTCCTCCCAGTTATTTCAGCAGCTCTGGTAGTTACTGGATGGCATAGGGATTTCATCAGCTGTGTGAACACAGGTACATTTATGGTTTTGTCCCTTTAACTCAGAACCTCTCACAGGGGTTGCTGAACATTACCAGCACATCAAAGAACAAGACAAGTAATATTACTGTTTTAGCATCAGCTGAGTACAAAGGTGATTTTTCCCTTATGTTGTCTGTTATCAGATGGTAAAGGCTGTAATCTGATCCTACTTGGCCTACAGTGAGGCTAAGACAAAAGAACAGTTACTTAAAAGATTTAAGTAACTGAAAGTAACTGTGCAAACCTGTCTTCCTTTTGAGCTGTTTCTACAGTAAGTCAGGAAACACTAGAGATACTTGAGACAGGCATTCCTTACCTGATTCTTAGTTGGGATTTCACATGAAGAAAATGAATTTATTAGGACCAAATAATCTGATTGTGAAGGTGTAGGTGAAAAACGGCCGCACATAACTTCAACACATAAATCTCATCTTCTGCTTAAGACCACACTGGCAGACATCCAGCTACAAAGAGGATGATCCATATGAGGAGAGAGCATTGTGCAGTAGAAAAGCTCTCCTTGACACTTGGTGGAATTGTCTGCCCCTCATGTCTCCTCTCTCCTTCCGTCTCTTGATTTCTGTTTCTCTTCATCAAGAAGGGCAGAAACCCAGCTTTCTTCCCTTCCCTCTCCCCCACCTCCCCAGTTCTGCTCTATTGGTCTTCCAAACATATTTCTCTGGCAGGATAATGTATACCAAAGCCTGCTCTATTGTACCTTAGAGTAAATCAAACTGACTTTAAAGAACTTATGTGGACTTACTACTTAGTCACCAACATTTAAAAGCAGAAAACTTGGTCCTATTCTTGTACCTGCTTGTTATACCTTCTAAAAGACACAAGACACAGGCATAAAGAAAGGAAAGAAAGGAAGGAAAGGAAGAAAGAAGGAAGAAAAAAATAAGAAAAAAAGGAAGGAAGGAAAGAAAGAGAAAAAGAAAGAGAGAAATAGAGAGAAAGAAAGAAAGAGAGAAAGAAATTGGACTTCCAGCAAAAATAATATAGAAATGAAGTTTAAGAAAAAAAACCCAATACTGTGACAAATTGAAAAATAAACCCAATAATTTTTCTGCCTGACTTTTAAATAATCTAAAAAAATCATAGGACCTGAACAATGCATATGCACACACAACCCACAGAGTACTTAGTTATATGCAATCCACATATTCAAATTAGTGTGATTTTCTGTCATGGGGAGATCCTTTTTTTCTATTGTACAACTTTTCTCCTTTTTACTGGAACAGACAATAGGGTTCTTTTCTTATCTCCCCTTCCCCCCCCACCAAAGTATGTGGCCAGGGGAGGGGCTTTCTCCTTTCTACTGGACAAACAACAGAGCATTCTTTTTTTTATGTTCCTTTCCTGGCAAAGCATGTGACTAGGGGAGNTTCTTTGAAAGGAGCTATTGAACTGACTTTTTTAAAAATCCAGAATGCTACAATGAGAACAAATAGTGTAAATACACATGCAAAAAAATCTTGATGTACAGAAATNGCAAGGCGTGTGACATGGAAGGGGCCCAAGTCCCTGCAACCACAGCTGCTGGGCTCAGGAGGGAGATTCATGGATCTTTAGGACTGAGGAAGCCTTGTTTTCACCTCTGATCTCTACTGCCACCATTTTGCCCAGGACCACATGGACCTTCGACTCCTCATCTCAGTACGGCCTTCCCCCTGCCGACTGCTGGATGTCTCTGCAGTCCCTTGGACATTTTAGGAAAGGATCACAGGCTGTTACTCCCCTGGTTTGCCTACCCNTAAATGACATTCAATGCTGTTCTTGAAAAACTTTAAAAAAGTGCAGATATAGATGTAGGTGTATAGTTTTTTAATGCTATTGGTTGCTTGTACTTTTTAACCAATGTATATAAAATCTACATAAAAAAATCTTCGTTAGAGGACCTCATCTCTTGTTTGTTTGTAGAGTGATTGGGTAATATCCAGAGATTTGACATCTATTCAGGAAAGCATCAGCATTTCAGAACTAAAGCTGAAGAACCATCTCTCTTGCTGCTAGATATACTGTCACACATCTGGGGTTTTGGAGGTCTGCCTCAGAGTGTGACTTTGTCAGAGAGTGCACTTTATTTTGAGTCTAGATGTTCTGAGCCACAGTTCAGAGTTTTTTATTCCACATGACAAGTAGAAATAAAAATCAACTTTACTAATACAAAAGGATTTGAAAAAGGAGTTCATACAGTCTGGACCATTTTAAATGAAGCTAAGATTGGTTCACACATCTTTCTTAGTCTTAAAGTCTGTTTAGACCGCTTGAAGATATGATTAAACAACAGGTACCAGTTTATGTTTCAATATTACTTTTTTATGCTGATATACAGAAAAGTTTCATAAGGCTGTACTGTTTTGTTGTTACATTCAGGTATTCCTCACTGAAAAGCACATCTCTGATGTTGTGCCACTTGTTAAGCATTGTGCAGCAACTCTCCCCCGTGGCTTTGGTTGAGTAGGGAAGGGAAATGCAACAAGCAGGCTGACTTTTCTGCCATGTGAAGCATTGTTGAAATCAGCAGAAAGGAGTTAAGAAATCTGTCTGACATCCTGTTAAAACCAAGAAGCTGTTACTACAGGAGGCCTCTTGACAGGGTATCAGAGTGCATACACTGAAACAAGTTTCTTCATGGGCAGCCAGATGTGTAAACCCTCTTCCAATGCCCCCACCCCTATGAGTTAGTTGATGTCTAATAAAAGATGGGTTTATGAGCATTAATGAGAACTCTCTGTTCTGCTTAGCTGCTTATTTTCATAAAATTTATAGGAACACAGTAGCGCTGGGACCTCTTCTGCCCCATCAGTGTTAGGTTAAATTACCCAGTGGGTTCAAAGCTCAAAGGGGGAAGCCTTGACAGATTGACTGATAGATGGGCCAGGCACACACATACAAACAGCTTGACTGTACAAGTCTGACTTCCTTTGGAAGGAAGGAGCTGGTTTTTATTGGTCCTAGCCAGAAGATGGGATAACTTACAGCAAATTGCCTTGTATTGCTATCTGAAGGTGTTGCTTCAATATCAACTCAAAGGCGAAACACCTTCTGAAGTTTGAAGGCATCACTTTAGCGTCTCCCTGGGCTGAGTGTCCTTGCTGAACTTGAGAAACTGTGATACCGCCACTAGTAAAGGTGGTACAGCTGTAAGTGTGCTGAAAGCAAAGTCCTCAAAGAGAAGGAGAGCTTTTCAGAAGCGTGCCCTTCATTTTAAAGGGCAAGGCCATGGCTTTGAGAAGCCAAACTATTTCTCTGAAGCATTATTTTTGTTTGTGCTTCAGGGGTATTTACTGTTCTAAGATTTTCTGGCATTTGGGTGTCGTAAGTAGAATAGATTTACATAAAAAGGGAGGGAGGGAAATCAAACCTTCAAAGAAGATTTAAAAGGACAATATCCCAACCCATTTTCTGTTTGGGGGATTTTATTTGGTCAGAGCTGCCTTTTGTGACCTGATATTTGTATGTGTTATACTGCAGGTTTGGATGGCTGCACACAGGAGATAGTATAACTGACAGGTGAGTGATGATGATTTCCAACAGCACAGAGGATGCAGGGAGGTCAGGAATGGGACCACATCCTTTCCAGCATGATAGCACCACCTTTTCCTTCTCTTCCTGCAGTGTCAGTAGGGAGATGTTCCCCATTCACGACAGGCTGGGCCCAGGCTGGGAAACTCCCCAGCCCCATGCAATCCTATGCTCTCTGATTCACTTTCTAGCACATTTACAGAAGTCAGAAGACTCATAAAAAGCTGAGGTGAGAACAAAATGAAAGAATAAGACCAAGTTTAAGTAGAGTACTGAATAGGATTTAGAAGACATGACTTCAGCTGCAAGCTATGTAGTGATGTGCTGTTTCCAAACTGCATTACTCACAGTTCCTCAGTTAGTTTCTTTATCCATACACTTGTACACGGGGCAAGGTGAGGAGGCTGATTACATCTGAAAAAGACTTTGAGAGCCACTGACAGAGATTCAGGAGGACTAATATCTACATCATCTAGCAGAGCAGCATCCATTTTAAAGCCATCTTTCCGCCCTTTGTGGATAAAGATGAGATGCTTTGTGTTGCTCCTACACCAGTGGGGATGAGAAGGAACTGCAGTTTCACTTTGCACCCAATTTTGGTTTTTTCCTAAAGTTTGGAGTGGATGTGTTCACAACTGGTATAGTATTTCAGAAATGTCTGCAGGAAGCAAAGTCTAGCTGTGGAAAGCTACAACAAATGGAGGACAGAAAAAGGAAAAAAAGAAAAAAACAACAACCACTCAGAAGCATACACACATAGGGAGAAACCCTTCTGCAAAATTTCTATGCCAGTTTCTACTATCTTCAAGTTACTCTTTTTAACATCAACTTGCCAAAATAAACTACAGTTTGCATTTTCAGTAGTTTCTTTTTTTGGCTGTAATTTTTTCTATGCTCTCATTTCAGCTCTAAATACATTTGCAGGAAGGGAAATGAATGTGTGCCCTTCCTGGTAACAAATCCACTAACTGTCTCTGCACTTCATCAGGCTGTGAAAGGCAGACTTCACACCCGTGAGAAACAGTACAGGATAAATCAGCCCATTCACTCTTTCCATTCATCTTTTGAATGTCTTTTGCATGTGTTCAGATTGTATCATGGTGTAGACAATACTGAAAGCCTCTTCAATATTCACTTTTAATTACTGGCTGTTACAATGCTCAGCTTTCAGAGAGGGAACATGACAGCTGAAGAAAATTCAAATAAGCAAACACCAAAATGATGGTTAGAGGATGGTTAAGGCATCTAGACGAACCCTTTCATGATGGTGTTATTCCAAATCCTAAGTAGTTTCGTGAGTATACACTGATTTCAAAACTCATATTTGTAATCTTTGCACCTCTGAAAACTCAGGAATTTTCACAGCGTAGAAGGAAAAACTTACTCCAATTAATGACCAGACTTTCTGCCCTGGTTGCAGAATGTCCTGTTGACAGTGAAAACAGTTGCTTACATGGAGAAGATGCTGTTAAGAGACTAGTTCATTCACTTTGCTTGTCTTTTAATGTGTGGAAAAAAGTCAGACAAAGTCACAAAAGAGAGTGCACATCACAGCTTGACAAACAATCCTATCAAATCTAAACATATGCCACATGCTTCTGCAGAGGTAACTGACCATTTGGATTATGTAATTTTGGAAAATGTAATTTTTCAAAGATATCAGCTGGTGAATGTGAGGATTTCCCTGGATTCCCATCTTTAATCTGAAGGCAACACATATATGATCTATTAGCTCTGCTGGCCCATGTGACTGCAGTGAGTCCAACCAAAGGCAATATATTTGTTTATGATCTGCCTGGAGCTGACAAAGAACTACATATTTCCTCATATAAAACCAGCAGAAGCGTGTTCTGTGCCACCATGTCTTTCTCTTATTCAGGGTACAGGAGAGGGGAGTTCATAGCAATCTGCTTGTCCCAAATTTCATGTGTGGTAGAGCAACCCTTGGAGGTTTCTGAGGTAGGATCAGGGAGAGACCTGCAACCTATATGCTGTTTTTAACTTTACTGGCAGGATCTTGAAAACAGCTACTAGGAATAATGGAAACCTCAGAGCTGTATTGCCGTCAGAGCTTTCCTTTGAACACACTGTAGACAGGAAGACAAACTTACCAAATAAGAGTCATGTGAAGTATAATATATATTCTATCCTGTCACTGCTAGGCAACAATACTTGTACTAACTGTCTCCCATTCTGCTAATTGAAATAACAGCAGCAGGTACATATATACCCACTAATATTACCCTTTCTCCTGTAGGCAATGGAAAAGGTCTCACACAGCATACTGCCTTGCACACTTAATCTGCAATGCACCCAAAGGGCCCAAGAGATATGACCCAAGAGAAATAACTCAGGCTGTCAGAGACGGAGCAGATGCTTGAACAAAAAACTTCAGGTTGGACCTGTAACTTCTTGCCTGTCTTTTCCCTCTGATAGCAGAAACAAGTGAGAGAAGGAGCCCAGCAACATCCATGGGCTCAATAACAATCATTACGGTGCCAGGAGACCCGATGGATAATGCAGTCCAAAAGCTTGGACGTGAACTAATATCATCGGCTTTCGTATAAATAGGGTGTCTGCATTTAATTAATAAATAATAGGCTGCAATGCTAATCTCTTTCTGCTAACTTTTCCTAAAGGTGCAATCTATTAATCACATGTCACTGCCATCCTGGTCACTTCTTTTTTTAGATTCAAGACAGAAAAAAAATAGCTAGAAATAAATGGATCCTAAATACAGCAGGGCAATTGAATAGCACAGCCAGCATTATGATCCACTGCTGATTTCAATCCTTAGCTACAAGTATTTTTCTCTCTAAGGACGGTTACAATACTTTAAATAGAGAGTGAAGGCTTACGATGTCATTAAAGGTCAGCATGCTACTAATGTCTACAAAATGGAGGATTTTTCTCCCCTGATTATTTGCCCATGGAAATTNCCCATGAAAATTCTGTCACTGGAAGAACACTGGGCATATCCCACCTGTTTGGCATATGGTCAGACTAGGAAGCTAGAAACTCAAGAAGAAAAAACATTTGTGTGGTTACAGAAATGTGGCAAGAAGGAAATGACAGCACCAGGGACCACATAGGAGGGTGCATGCAAATTGCTTCCTCTGCGTGTGAATATCTGCTTTCCAGGAGCCTTATTTTTTAGTGTTCTGAGTGAATTCTATTGTATCCATAAAAAAATTTTAACATTTCTACCAGTTCCGTTTTAGGACAATCACCCTGCTGTGCCTTTTCAAGGATCTCTTTAGAAAAATCTGGAAAATTTTGCCCCAGGAAAATATTGCCTCATATTTTGTGTGAGGGAAACTGGGGAGGGCATATGTATTTAGGTATTTCATTGAAAAATATATTCTACTATCTCTACTCATTACATATAATTGATGCATCCTTACTAATTGAACTGATTTGCAAAATTATTTAAAGCTTTTTGGAAGGTTCATTTATGCAATTCCAACCTGTTTGATATCAAAGTGGTATTGAAGCCTCAAAAAAGTCACTCTCTGGCTAAATTTCTTTATTCTTCAATCAAATGTGAGTCAGAAGCCTCAGCACAGACTGTCTGGGTGAAATTTTACAGTCAGTTTATGCAAGAGGTTAAGTGAGATCTAACAATTCCATCCAGATCTAAACCCTATTCATTTCCTTTTAATCTAGAGAGAAACACCAGAAGGATGGCTAGTGCTCCAGAGCTTTGGCCTTTCCTCTTAAAGTCCAAACTTCAATAAAGGAATATTAAAGGCTCTAATAAAAAACACATTGCCTGTAATACCAGCGAGGAGTGCAGGATCACTCACTGAGATCAAGGAAAGGCAGGGATATATTCATCTCATTGTGAACATTGGAGGTTATACTTGCATCTGTATTTGTTTTGTGTTTGTGATACATGATTTTTGACCTCTGTTTTGTTTTAGGTGTCTCTGTTCCATTTGAAGAGTTTGCTGTAAATATACAGTTGGTATTCAGAGACTTCTATGTTCTTCCATTCTTGTTTCTACAATACTTAAAGGTATATGTATATGAGATATAAAGATATATGAGAGCTCTGCATCCAGACACTACATCTGCTATTATCTATAAAGAGTAGTCTTTTAAGGAAAAAGATGGCCTGTTTGTTCAGTGTTGTACAATGAACCCAGTATGATGGTTCATAACTGGTGTCCCACACTGCCACAAGGTAGATAATAAATGATCTAGATTTCTGATGAAATATTTCATTTGTTTAGTCCAATCTCTAAAGCCATTAAACTCATACTATCTTCATTCCCCATTGCCCACAATTCCCCCTTTCATTTTCATTAGCTATCATAGCTATCATAATAGTAATAGTCATTGTCATTTTGGGGAAAAAAAAAATTCAAGAAAGCAGCTCATCCGATGTACCTTACACTGTGGTAATATAATTTCATGTTAATTGGATGGCTGCTTGGAAGTGTCAGTATTTTGTGGTTTATAATCAATGCATTTGGCCATTCATCACTGATTCATCAGAAGGATAAAATAAAGATCTGGAAGAATTAATTACTATTCATACTGCAGTTCATGGGCAGNATCTTTAATGCATGTATCCTTGCAGCACCAATATTATTTTATAGAAAGAAACTGAAGTCAGAGGAAGAAGTTCGGCTAATTTTACATCTACATATATTCAGACAGTCAAAGATAATAATAGTCACCAGTTAGAAATGGAGTGAAAATAATAGGCTGACCCTAAGTAGCCTTTTCAAAGTCAAGGAGAATATCTGTGGCAAGGCAAGAATTTAAGCCTCAGTCTTCCAAGCTGCAGTCTATTGCCCTGTGTAGAGCTTTCTCTTTCTTTGTGCAGGATCAGACTGCAAGACTGTCCTTAAAACTGAAGAGAAAGGAAACAGTCCCTCACTAATTGAAGCCAACTGTTTATCCTCCCTGGGGGAAAATGTTTCAGTGCAGTGCTGCCTTGAAAATTACCTCTCTACAAATGATATTACAAGGGGCCATATTCATTTTCTATCACAGATTCCAAAGCAAGCTGGTTTAAAAGATAAAAATATTTTTCTTAATTATGAAAACACATTTTAAAGACAGTGATCTTACAGACTACTTTTAATTTCAAGCTTTTGGGGTTTTTTGAGTTCATTTTCTGTTATAAGAATGGAGTGGTAGGAAACCAAAATACAAAGACAAAAATGGAAATTGACTTTAAACCAGAATTAAAATTGATCAGATTAACTTTATTGCTCAGGCTGCTTGGGATGCAACACCTCCTATTCTTCCCCTGGTATTATGAAACAAACACATTAATGGAGAGAGATGCCTTCTCTTTTTAAGACAAAACCCTGGCTTCTACAATTAATAGTTATTATATAGTAATTTTTATTCATAGATCTTGCCTAGGATTTCAGAAAAGTCAAATATCATCATTCATAAGATACAGATAGAAAACTGTGGCATGAAAAGGTGAAAGTTGTGATTCATCTTACCTCTCTTTAGGTGTCTAAATTGAAATATCTAAATCTGAGTTAATTGCCATAGGTTCATTCTTTATTCAGTGAAGAGAGAGAGAAGGGACTTTGAAGTATCATTTATCCCACCTGTCTAAGAATGGGCTGAATTACACTTTGGAGCCACCTCCCTCCCTCCACTGTCCATGGGATGGGTTCTGGAAGCTTAATACATAGTAAGGTGCTAAAGCTAGGAAAAGTGAATCCTACATCAAATACCATTCTAAGAATTGTGCCATAATAGCCTAATTTAAAATTTCTTCTGTCCTTAAGTATAAGGCTCTTAAAAAGACCAGATTCTGGGTAAAAACAATAGATACAGTTTACTCAGAGACCCAAATTATTTACATAGAGATTTTCTGCCTCCCAAATTGATTTCAAGTACATACTGGAAAATATACAGATAGAAATTGGAAAATGCTGTGTATGCCATAAAGAAAACTTTTCTTGACCTCCAGTATTTCTAGAGTCTTTAAACTTCTTGCAAACTGTGATATGATAATCTGGGATAACAGCGGGCAAGAGGCAAACCCCTTCTCACTGAAATTCCCACTCAGAGAAGAGAGTACAGTCTGCATCAAACTACAGGGTTGAACCAGTCTGTGTGCCAACAGCTGAGAGTACTGCCTACAGTCCAGGCATTTCCTAGCTCCTACTAACCAGAAATACTCTGGATTATTCTAGAGTCAAAGGCGTTTGTAAGCCTGCAATAAAAAAGTTACAGCTGAGAAGACACAGGTACGCACCTTATATGCTGGACACTGGACTAAGTTTATACTCTGGAGAGTAGTGTACCTGTATGAACCGTACCAGACCTGAAAACAACAATCTTATGTATCCAGATTCAGGGCTTGAAAAATGTTAAGGTACTTGATTGACAGTGTTTACAGCTGAGGTTACAGGAGTCAACAAATACGCATTAATTTCTTGTATATATGAGATGCATGCAACTTTAAGCTCCCAGGAAAAAACTGAAAATTAGACCTAGAGTAGTGATGGCAGGCAAGAAAATAACTCTGGGTAATTTCTTAGATGTTGTTGCTGTTAATTATAAAACATGCTGGTTTTTCAAATAAAGAAAAAGAACAGGAGTAAGGACAGCACCACATGTTGGTGACTGTGCAGGGGATATTAGTACAGCACCTCTCCAGGAGTTGGGCTTGGACTCAGTGTGAGAACACTTTTTTCCTTGTGAATGTCAGACCAAACAGACAAGGAAGAAGCTTGGAAAATCTCAACAAACAAATGAAATCTCTAAGGTCTGGGCATCAGTAACCCTTACTTTATCCAGCAACAGACAGAAAAATGGCCTGTATCTTTCTTTTCCCCAAAAATTATTTTTGAAAAGAACAGCAAAACATGCCTTATGTTTTTTTTAAAGAAACGTCCATGTAACCATAACTACAAGTTCATCAATGGAAAGAATACATAACAAATGGCTTGTTATTTCGACTCATTTTTGAGACAGGTCATTAGAAACTTCATTTGTCTGCACAGATTCCACTTATTCAGCTATACTCTAATAAAATGCACATTGCTTCCAATAAAGGGAATGCATTTGCTATTGATGTGCTATAAACTACTATACAGAGAGGTGTTATTATATTCCTGTGTAATAACAAGCCAATTACAGTGATCAGCAAAACCTTTACAATAAAGTCAATGCATGAGGAGTGNATTCATACTGCAGTTCATGGGCAGGAAGTGTTTTACTGGCTATGAAATCCTGCATCCTAGGCCTCACTAAGGCCAGTCCTAACATATTTAAGTTAGTTTTCCCTTTTTTTTAACACTCTTGTAGTCCTGTTTATTGGGCAATCTCACCTTGTGTTATAAAACAAACGTGCCCTGGCATGGAACACGTTGTCTTCAGTTTCCACAAGCAGCTGTAGGCAACTTCTCCTATGGGAACGAGCTCAGGTTGATTCTGCTGTAAAAGTGTAAGGAATCAGCCCCACAAAGCTGTCTCCAACTATTTGGAAGAACATCATTATTTGGGGAGATTTTCAAAGGGAATAT
>WEKX01011250.1:38158-59946 GCA_013390025.1 Pitta sordida
AGGCTTCCAAAAAACCCCTCCAAAATCAACCCAGACCAAAACAAAGAAACAAAACCCCACAATTGTTCCAGATCCTCAGGGTCAGTGTAATTCTCTGTACTGATTTCAGCCTGTACAGAATCAAGCCCTCCAATGCAAAAGGAGCAACTCTCACTCCCATCTATGTATAACTGGTATCATCTGGTCTTATGTTTTGACTATTATCTATAACATAATTAGCAGACTGATGAGTCTTGCTGATTAATTATGCTATCCTTCAAAGTTGATCTGGGTACTTACAATAAACAAACATCCTGGTTGGGTAACAAAGGTGATTTTCTGTGTCTGTTCCAGCCAACAAAGGCTAGAAAACTCATTCCACTATGTTGGGATGTGGCTGGAGTCACCCAGGCATTAATTTCTTATCTGTCATTCATGTGGAGATGCCTCTCTTCTGGTCTCTGACCACACTCTGACTTCCCCTCTCCAGAATGATAAATATTTCCTCTTTGCTGACAGCTATCCAACAAAACTGGTGTCTAATACTAATGCACTGGTGATGCTTTACTCCTCTAATTGTGTCTAAACATGGCCCTTATTTCTTTTCTGCCCAGAACAACCGCTTTTTATTCTTTCTTTTTTTTTTGTTGTGGTTTTTTTTTTTTTTTACATTAACATGTACCAAAGCATTAAACAAGACATTCCATTAATTTCTTCATCATCATAACTTAAGCCTGGGACATACCCTTTAAATATTCATTCAGCTATGAAAACTGGGCATTAAAATTTTAATAATGTCAAGCTCATTTGAACTGAGCTCCTGAGGGACTATTACGATACAATTAGAATAAATATGATGATTGATTTGGTGTAAGGTTCACCTGTCCACATCTGTTAGTGGACAGAAGAAGCATGCCACCTCTGGCATCACAGCCAATAGCTCCAAGTTATTGAATCTCTTCCTCATCACCCCCATTTGTTTTGCACTTTCTTGCAAGCTCGACCCCCTCACTTGCGTCTATAGCATGTTCACCATGGATAAAGTTGATAGAGGCAAACCAGAGAGGACTTGCTGAGAAGCAACAACTCATCCAACTGCATTTTCAGGCTTCTTTCCCCTTCGTGTGCTGTGGCACTTGATTAAAGAGGTAGCGTTGATCAGAGACACAAGAAGTACAGCTATAAACTTTCTGGCGGTTGTAGCCATTAACCTTTTACAGTATAAGCCTGAACTCCCTGGGTCTGATGCTTCTGGGTAGATCGGTGGCAAGCCTAAACAACATTGACACATTTGAACCAGTGTGGAGGAGGACTGGGCTTGCTGCTTCCTCGCAGTATCTTTCCAAAATCACAGCAGAGAAAGAGTCTCAAGATGTGATGCTGAGAGTGAAGGAAAAAAAAATGCAGAGAGGGAAACCGAGCAAGAATCACACTACTTAAGCAACCTTCTGTTTGAAACGCAGGATGTTCTCAAATACACTGTCAGATAATTAAAAGATTTTGGTCCACTGGGTACTGAGCATATTTGAAAATTTAGACCAGATTCTAGTTTTTCTCTCTGCAGTGTGAATTGGGTGCTACCTGGTGTAAATATGAAAGGAGATAAAATGGAGCCGTCACCTCTGAGACAATCACAGGGACTTTTGTTTCTCTGTCATCTACTTTAAATGAACTATTTATTAATTCTTTGAATGAGGGCATAATTTGAACCTCTCTGTATTTAAAGGTAACCCTGATCTAGCCCTGCTTACAAGCACTACCAGTGTTTCTAGCTTTTGGGGCTTCATCATCAGTCTCCTGACATATGGTGCTTTCCTTAAATCCTCAACTTCTGGACCTGAACAACTTTTTAACAAGAATTTTAATTCCAGAATAAAGGAAAATCCTTAATACTCAAAATATAGGTCAAAGAAAATGAACATATGAAAATAAAATATTTCTTATTTATATTATCATGTCATACATGATTGTTTAAGATAGTTTATGATTGATGCACCTTTACAGCAGGCAATTTAATTATTAGGTGCATTATTTGATTTTCACTATTTTAAGCTCTTTCTTTCCTCTCTACTGTTTCCTTAAAGCAGATACTAAAGCTGTCACTTTCTTTTTCAAATTCAAATCAAGACCAGTTCCTGTTCATATTTATCATCTCTTTTTCTGAATGATTTACTTTTAAAAATAGTATTCACTTTTAGTAGTACATTTGTATTGTATTTACTTTTACGCATCCAACCACTCAGAAAAAAAAGTTATAAAATAAACTCAGCCAATTACACATTGTAATATGGAGACAAGAAGAGGAGATAATGGTCACTTGAAGTTTATTCACCCAAAAAGAAAACAGCAATTTGGGAAGTCTACTTACAATGAACAAAGACTGTGGTAAGATACAGCCTTTTACTCTTTTTCAGCGTCTCTTACTTATCATCTTCTTCCCCACTAAGTTTCCTCCAGGGATGAAGTGGTTAAACGATAATCTTTACCTTCAGGGCCCATTGTAAGGATTAATTAGATATTATTTCTACAAAACTGTAATGTTCTAAACTGCTATATAAGCTCTCAGTGTTATTATAACGTGCCATACCTGCATAAAGTATACCACTGCAATTGGTTGTTCAAGACTACAGAACTGCTGCTTCTAATTGAGTTAATGGCTTCATAGGTTGATAATTTAATAAAACAGACTGCTTAAACCAGCAAGGTTTTGATTAAATGGGGTGTGGGCAAAGGGGAATTTATATTTGTTAGAAGCTCCATAAATCCAAGGTATCAAGGCACAGATAATGCCAGTATAATAGTCAATTATAAAGCATGGAAGGAAGGACAGAGCTGAAAGCCATAGAATCATTGAAAATTTTGAGTGGGAAGGGACCTGTAAAAATCATTATGTCCAAATACCTGCTCCTCACAGGCCTACCTAACACTAGTTCGTCTGACTAGGAGCACCATTTAGATGATTCCTGGACTACGACAGGCTTGATGCTCTGGTGAGCCTGTTCCAGTGACCCACTCAGTGGAAACCACAAAGAGCCTTTTCTTAATGTTCATAGAATCACAGAATTAACAAGGTTGGAAAAGATCTTTGAGGTCATCAAGTCCAACCTATTACCTGTCACCATCCCATTATCTAAACTATATCACTCAGTGGCTCATCGAGCCTACTCTGAAACACCTCCAGGGATGGTGTTTCCACCATCTCCCTGGGCAAACCATTCTAATGATGGATCACTCTTTCAGTGAAAATTTTTTCCTATTATGCAGCCTAAACCTTCCCTGACAGAGCTTGAGACTGTCTTCTTGTTCTGTCTCCAGTAGCCTGAGAGAAAAGACTGACCCCTGCCTGACTACAACCCCCTTTCAGGTAGTTATAGACAGCAATAAGGTCACCCCTGAGCCTCCTCTTCTCCAGACTGAACAACCCCAGTTCCTGTAGTCGCTCCCCATAGGGCCTGCCCTCCAGTCCCTTCACCATCCTTGTTGCCCTTCTCTGGACCCTCTCGAGCAGCTAAACATCCCTCTTAAAATGGGGAGCCCAGAACTGCACACAGTACTCAAGATGAGGTCTGACCAGCGCCGTGTACAGGGGAAGGACAACCTCCCTGGACCGACTAAACACACTGTTCCTGATGCAGGCCAGTATGCCACTGGCCTTCTTAGAGACTCAACATGTGGTCTAACCAAAGCCAAGTACAGGGGAAGGATAACTTCTCTTGTCCTGCTGGCCACACCATTCCTGATGCAGGCCAGGCTGCCACTGGCCCTCTTGGCCGCCTGGGCACACTGCTGGCTCACGTTGAGTTTCCTATCCACCAACACTCCCAAATCTCTTTCTGCCAGCCACTCCATCCCCAGCCTATAGCTCTGCATGGGGTTATTGTGACCAAAGAGTAGAACCTGGCATTTGGACTTGTTGAAACTCATCCTGTGTTGAAGATGAACTTCCCTGATGAAGCTTCATTCCACTTCTGTGTCCTATTGCTGGTTACCAGTGAGAGGAGATCAGCATCCCTGTCCTCTGCCCCCCGTGACAAAGTTGTGGACTGGTCTCATGTACTGCTACCAGTCAGATAATTTGGGCTGGTCTCAGGACTATCCACAAGTAAGAAATGGTGTGCACGTACAGACAAGACACTGCTCACAGTGGCAAGGAGGCTCTAGCCTTCAACTACCTGCGGGGAGGTTGGCGCCAGNTGATCATGCACCTTGCCTGACTTTAGAGAGGAACTCAATTGTTTCTTTCCAGCTGGCCCTGCATTCTTGTTTAGCTCTAATACTGGAAGAAAAATTGGAAAATTTTGGGAGATTCTGTTTTTTAATGGAAAGACTTAGCTCATACTGAAATCACAGATACCTCATGAAATTGTCTTTCTGAAGCGAATGCCTGGCCATGCCCATGCAGAGGAACGGGGTTCTTGGAGACCTCCAGAGGGAGCTCTTGACTGCCTAAATTTAAACAACTAAATTATGCAAACCCAATTTCCTAGATGGAGAAATTAAGGATTTACTCCGGGAAGCCTGCTTCATTAGGTACTTAAAATGTACTCAAAAGTTAGTTACTTCAGTACACAGACTGAATCACACCTTTGACTCCAGTGATTGCCTGTCTGCAATGATTTTGGACTGTGAGAGTGGCTCCAGGTACTTCCACTGACTGCCGGAGTCAGTAGGAAAAAATTGCCCTGATCCTGGAAAAGTAAGGGAAAGAATCCCTCCCTCTTGACACTCTTCTGAGCTGTAAACGCCAGTTTGTAGCTGTTTCCATACCAGGGGTCAGTGCCACTGAGAGTTAAATTTTGTTCCTGCATCATCTCTCAAGAGCTCCAAGTCAGGCAAATATGAAACCAAAGTAATCCTTTCTTTCATTCATCTGACCCCCATGAAAACAAAGAAATCCAGGCACAGCTAGCCTGGCTATTTTGTGTATAAAAACATCGCCCATAAAGCTAATGAGAAGCTTTTATTGCTGTTTGTGGAGCACTGATAGATAATCAGGAACAGATCCAAGCTGCAAAGTTTCATCTGTCAAAAGTCGGGCAGAAACTTTCCATAATAAGGGCCAGCCACAAAATTCAGATGCTGACACAAATGCAGACAGCTTAGAAGCGTATACGGCAATCGTGCAATTGTGCAAGTGACTGGGACTACACCTTGTTGAGAAATCTGGCTCAACTAAACAGTTACACGTTCACTTCTTTATCTGGCCCAGTCAAAATCACCAGTTCAGACATCTGCACTTCCACAGGCCTCTCGATTCAGGAACAGGAAGGTGTAAGGGTTTCATCAAAGATGGCGGGGAGGGGGTGCACAACCCCTCAGATTCAAAGACACCACAAGAACCTGAGGCCAGCCATGAGCCCTGAACCTGTTTTCCAGCAGGGCGACCGACACTTTGTAACTTCAAAGGAGCTGATGTCAGCAATTTGGAGGGGAACAGCTGGCTCAGCAGAAAGAAAAAATAATAGGAGAGTGGGAAGTCTGACATCAAAAGTAGTTGTTTTTCCTTCTCCCTAAATGCTATGCTCTGGTTCGGTGGTAGGTTATTGGTCCTGGTAGTTCTCAGTCTCTAGACTTCCTTATGGCAGGAGTCAGGCTGCTTAATGAAAATTATCCTCTTCAGACTTAAAATCTGTGAACTTTGCTGAAGTTCAGGAATGGTTTTGTGCTCTCAGGGAGCCAGTAAAGACTCAGGACAATCTGCTCCATGTATTGTGCTCATTACTCACATGAATCTTATTTATAGGAACATCAGAAATATTTTTATTAACATTAATTTCAGGACAGGCCAAAATGCCCCTGTGACAAGCTCCACTGAGCCCATGCCAAACAAAGGAAATTCAAAATTCAGCTCCTTCACGTGAGATAGTGTGAGCGTGTGTGTGTGTGCTTTAACTAAATCATTTATGGTCAATAATGCCAGGTTATTATAGGTCAATAACTTTCCATTATTCACTAGCCTTGCTGTGCTCCCACTGTCAGGCAGCACACCAGCCTGTTCGCTCTCGCGTAGCAAAAAGCTCCTGATGGGAGCTTTGGAAAAGCAAGCACGAACACAGC
Source organism: Pitta sordida (assembly GCA_013390025.1). Classification (NCBI taxonomy): domain Eukaryota; kingdom Metazoa; phylum Chordata; class Aves; order Passeriformes; family Pittidae; genus Pitta; species Pitta sordida. The sequence goes on from WEKX01011250.1 coordinate 44,195, forward strand.
TTGAACAGAGAAAAGGAAAACAGGGGAGGGAGAGAGTGTGAAAAGTTCTAGTTGCTCTCTAGAGTGCTGTGGATAATGCACGTGTGACATGCTCTCTCTTTCTCATACATGCATGCACACTCAGCCCCCAAATTCATTATTCCTGTCTCCCACTGGTCAGATGTGAGGCAGCCCAGATCCCAGGGCTGCAGTGACTGCAGAGCTGGTCCTGAGCAAACATTATCTCTCATTAAGGTCTACAAGCTCAGGTTTAATGCCAAAGTAGCCTGCGGGTTGTCTAAGCTTTGTGTGTGGAGTTAACACTCACAGCTGCCTGCTCGGTACTGGGTACAAAAGAGGGTAAGAGTATTCAGTTTTTTTTTCAAGTCGAGGTGTAAATATCAACAAAGAAACAGAGATGAAGAAATAAAAAGTTGCAGGACAGCATGAATACTATATTTGCCTCTATCATGACTCCACTGCTACTAATGTGCTGCCCTGTGTCTCATGAGAAGGGTGGCCAGGAGCCTGGAACTGCAGGCACATGTAAATAATCTGTCTCCGTGGAAACTGCATGAGTGAAAAACCAGCCTTGTGGTTTGGCAGAGACTCCTTGATGTTCCTGCAGAGGGTCTGAGCATGCTGCTCCCAGCCAAACATTTTGAGATGACAAGCCAGGACACAAGAGATGTGGGATGGACTCATCTCTTGTAAAAGGGCAACGAGCGGAAAATGAGCTTCTGTGTGAAAAGTGAAAGTGGACAGTAAGTCAAAGCCTGGGAGAGGAGACAAGAAGAACAATGCTGCTGTTACACTGAAAACTAGCTATGTAAAATTTTTGCCTAGTTCCCTTTTTGGCCCTTTGCTGAGGAGTGTGTTGATCCTACTTCCACCTAGCACTGAGGTGGTGTCTGCTTCATGAAACTTCTCAGCACTGATCACACTGTTCATGGAGAAGGACTCAGCTTGTGAGAAGAGTTAGCTTTTCTTGGTGTTTCAGGTAGTGGACACTGCTGGAGATGACATCCCCACAACCACAGCTTTGTTAACTCCCACGTCTGCACAGCTGCCATGGGTAAGGAGGAGTTAACTGGAGCTCTGAAGAGCTGATTCGTTTTGAATGTGAATAATGGGAATACTCTCCTTCAATCGGTATTCAGCACAGGGATGTACAGAGGTATAAAGTTAATCACTAGCTGGGCCACCCCTATTTCCAGAAAAAGAACTTTAATACCTTCTTTATCCAATGAAGTACCATTGTTATACCTGCATATTATGAAGGGTTTATTAAACCGGTGATAATCTATTCAAGATAAAGTGATCTGTATGGCCAACTGAGCACAGATCAGACAGAATGATGGGAGGTTATTGTTAAAATATGCAAATTCACATCCTATTGAAATGCAAACCCTCCAGATAAGATTTTTTAATAAATCTGGTCTTTTTTCACTGCATGAAGGTAACCTAATGTTTATTGACTTCAAGACCATATAATGGAACGTAATATCTATTAGTCAGATCCTTGCCTCTCTTTCGATTACTGGAGGTACATGTTCTGGCTCCCGAAGAATTTTTGTTTTATGGTTTGGTACAAAAGAAAAGAGATTAAAACCCCTGAAATTAATTAACTTCTTTCTACACAAAGCCCCCCCTTCCTCCTCAAATGCTGTCATTAGTTACTCAAGTAAAAGGAAGCAGTACCCATCAGCTGAGAAACTGTCCACTCTTTTCAGTGTTAGGAAAAACAACCAAAAAGAGAAAAGCTAATTGGGAACAATTCTATACAGTATAAAACAGAAATTAAGACTTCTGAATGCCTTCCTCAGGTTTATTATTACCACACCAGGGAAAGTTAAGTAAAGTTTCATTTCACCTTTCTGTAAAATAGGACTATGAAACAGCTTGACCTGACTTCCATAGGTGTGTTTTTATGTGTAAGATTTGTTTAAGGCATACATTCAGTGTGCTTTTATGAACTTGGGGGGACAGGTGGTTACAGAACCAGACAGTTACAGATACCAAAGTGCTAGATGAAATAAAGGCTTTTATTTTAGCGAAATGCCAGCACTGTGATAGCAAAAGTTGAGAACCCATTTCTACTTAAAGGTCACTTCTCCTCAAGCCCTGTAAAATCTACATGCTGATGTAGATTGATCTGAGATTTGATGCGTCTGGTGAAGGTGGAAAATTTGTTTCTGATTCCAAAGCGAAGGTCAGCTGAATAAAAATATTCTGAAACAGAGCTTCCTAGCTCCCTGGAAAAACCCTGCCTGTCTCTGAAAGACTTTTTCATGTCGTTGATATGCTCTGCCAGTTGTTTTGTGGTCAAACCAGGATTATCATCTTGTCTAAAATAGTCTCATCCATGCAACATCTTATCACAGCAGATTCTTGATGGTCGCAGAGTAGAAGCAGTGAGACAGAGATAGGGGCTTGGCAGGGTCTGCAGGAAATGGGTCAGTCAGCTCAGTTGTGGGAACAGATTGGAGGGATTCCAAAAGCAACCAGAGATGTGCCAGATGGAGTATGCAAACAGCTGTTTACACTTGGTTATATGAAGTATCTACACACGTGTTCTGACCTGCACTCTTCTGCCCAGAGAGAGTTATACAGCACCACAGTTGGCAGACTTTTCAAGTATAGACAAAAACCTTTATAGAATTGGTCCTCTCTCTGACAGCAGACCTCTGGCTTCCATCACATCTGAAGGATAACCCAACCTAAACCTTTCTGGACAGTTTGCCATTAGGTTGATGGGGACGTGAGTAAACTGTGCTGCCTGCCTGTGTGTCTGCAGTGGGAATAGCACTTTCCATCCCCAGCCTGCACCACTGCCAAAATACAGACTCTCTACCCAGGCACCCTTCTCATCAGTCACTTCACTGGGTATACTACCAGTTACAAATTAGCACTTAATCAAGATAAATCCCATAGGAAGGATATGGATAATATGCAATGCATTAAGCCTGCAAATTAAGATGGTCTGATTTAGCCCTGGCTTCAAAACTCCCAGGCTTGCATTAGGACTAATGATGAATGGATGTACGTCCCTAGTTGGACAGGAGCTCAGTCAGGACAAGGCAGCCCAGCAGTGACAAAGCCAGAGTGAAACAAGTGCTCTGCTTAATGTTCATTAGGCCTTCCACACTGTCCCTGCTTGGGAATGTGCTTTTGCTGGCCCTGGATGGTTGCAATAGTGACACTTCTCCAGGACCTATTGACTTACTGGTCCTAGAAATCATTAATAAAATCTAACTGAGGGCAGTGGCTGCAGGTATAATTTGCACACTGATGACAGAAGGGAAACTGAGGCCCACAGCATCATCTTTAGAAACACTGACTTGCGCTGTGCTCAGGGCTTTCCTTCACAGGCTCTAAACAAAACCCTGTACATTACCCTGCTTAGGCACTCTCAGTCACACTTGGGAGTCTCTTGTTCTTTCACTAACAAGCTGCAGGGATATAGGTGACATTTCAGCTTTCTAAGTGTGGCCCAAGGTAGTTAAAGCTCAGTGGCCTGAATTTTCCTAAAAGATTAGTTGAGTAGCACAGAAAGGAAACTCTTTCCCACGCCATCTCCTGGGCTGCCGCATGGGTGATGCAGCAGGATTGTACTTCCAGGTACAAATAGAGCAATATCTAATCGGCACCCTGCTCTGGTGTGCAGCACACTTTGCAAATGTAAAGTCTAAGACTGTTTCTGTCCCTTTGTAATAAACATACAGCTCTCTTTGGCCTCTCTTCTTGCCTACAAGAACTGAATGGAGTTCAGGCCTCATGTCTGCTATATGTAGTCCAGAAATTAATGTCTGTGTAACATCAGGGAAGAAGAAAACTCTTTATTACCTTGTTCACCCATCAAGATCAGGGTACACATGGCCTGGAATACAGCAAGGGAAGAGTCCTGCAAAATGCAGGGGACCTGCTGTTTTAAGGGAAGATATCCCTGATGCAGGTTTCAAGAGGAATCCATTGCTGTTTACAATCATTGCTGTTTACAACTACCTGCGGGGAGGTTGCCGCCAGGTGGGTGTGGACCTCTTCTTTCAGGTTGAGGACACCAGAAGGAGAGGACATGGCCTCAAGCTACGCCAGGGGAGGTTTAAACTTAATGGTAGGAAGCGGTTTTTCACAGAGAGAGTGATTGCATATTGGAATGGACTGCCCAGGGAGGTGGTGCAGTCACCGTCCCTGGAGTTGTTTAAGAGGAGACTGGACGAGGAGCTTAGTGACATGGTCTAGCTGGGGGGTGTAGCGTTGGATGCTCCTGTGGGTCCCTTCTGGCTCAGAGTGGCCTGTGCGCCTGTGTGGGAACTAGGTTTGTGTTCACCACTCTGGTATGTGCGTTCGGTCTCTGTACGGGTGTTAGATGGTGAGTTGGACTAGGTGATCCTTGCGGGTCCCTTCCAACTCATAGTATTCTGTGATTCTGTGAAGATTCACAGCAGGAGAGCATCAGAAAATGGCTATGGTTTGCCAAGGGTTAAAGGGCTTTGTTCTGGCTGCAGGGGTAATTTAGGGAAGGAAAATCCTTTAAAATAACAAACTTGGCAACATCAGTGGTTTTAAATATACTTTTCTTCAGATTTGCACTAGTGTTCTAACTTGTCACAATAGGGTATCTTTCCTGGATGTCATACTGCACTTATTACTGGGAATGACTACTTTCTACAATGTGTCTCTACTTTATGGCTTTATAAGATATGGATGCTGTCATCATATTCCCTAGAGATGTGTTCTGGTTCATGGAGAGGCTGTTTTATATAATCTTCTGTGAAAGATTAAAACAACAGCAACAGGAACAACAGTAATGCAACATACTACTTCCTGAGAAAAACAACAGTGTAGTGGCACAAGCAACAAAATCTCCTCATCCATTGTAAAGTAGCAGACTTAATTCGCGTGGCTGAACTTCACTTTCCACAGGAAGCTCAGATCACCTTCATTCCCAAGAGGACCATGCTATCACACTATCGTGGGAAAAGGCTTCACCAAAGCATGCTGTCTCTCCACTGCCCTCTCACCCTCCAGCATCACCTGTCTGTTGCGCACTGTCAGTCTCCCATGTGTGTCTCCATCCAGCAGCTCAGACCAGATACCAGCAAGTGAAGCTCTGCAAGCCAGTGCAGCTCCTGAGATATCCTTTCTTTCCTGGTTAGAAAATGTAAAATCTCACAGTTTATGCCTACCTCTGCTCCTTTCAGAGCAAACCCCAGTCAAAGCAGAAGGGATGGCAGGAAAGAAACTTGGAGAGAAGGCCCAGTATAAATTAATAAGACACTACTAGGGAGTGCAAGGGATTACTGGGTTACCCCATCCTGTGATCCAAGGTGTCAGCATGCCCCAGTCTAAGCAGAAAGTGGGAGAAACTCTGTTCAATCAGAGATGCACAACAATTTGCCAGGAATTGCCAAGGCCAGATATTATCTTATTATCACTGTGACTTTTTCATTGCCAAATAGCACTTTAAGCCACGTATCAATAACAAGAAGTTTGATGTGAAGGTTATGCAAGAGTGGAAAGGTGTCTTTATTTTTTTCCCTTGGCCTTTTATTTATTTCACCTCCAAAATAAGAGCCTGGTAGCTGCAAGTCAGCAGGAAGAAGGTGGCTTTGTGATGAATGAGCAGGATTAAGGAGGCTACTTCTTAATTTTGACAATGCTGAAGATAGACCTGAAGGAATAGGATATGTTTGTGCTCTGGGGGGGTGTGGATTTCAGTTTGTGTGTGTTTCTCCATCTCACTGGCTGGAGAAAACATGGCCAAGCAGGAAAGATCTGTGTGTGCTTGCACAGGAGTGTAGCAGGATTCTGGCTTTACTTCAAATCCAGATTAACGTCATGGATTTGAAAGTTTGACCATGAAGATGTGAGGTAAATCCTGACGAAAAATTGTTCAAGGCATACAAGCATATTGAAATACAAAACTGCTGATGAAATGATGTAAAATGAAAACTAAGACCCAAAGATTTGCAGTATAAAGGAGCTAAAAGAGAGAGACCGAAAAATCTCATAAAAAAAGAAATATAACAAGTGCTGTCATGGATGATTATAAGGGTTTGAACCTGTCACCCACAGCAACAAGAGCACTGGCCTTTCTCACTTGACCTGAGGAGATAATGCTGTTAGCTGAGGTTAGAGAGGGCAGGTGATGTGTTGCTGTTCAAATATAAAGCAAAGATGTCCTTTCACTCTGGATAATTAAACCAAAAACATAAGAAAACAAGGACTGAAGTTCTGGAATTGCCTGGCAAAGACTCTGAAATCCCTTAGGAAATGCTGCTAGAGCTTCACATAACCTCCCCCCATCCTTATGAAATGCCATTATCTTGAGGATATTCCATTCCCTGATGTCTGTTTAAAAAATACCAGGCTAGACAAAACCAAACTATACCCAAAACCACATCCCAAAATGTTCTGTGGTCCTTTACAGTACATTGAATTCGTAAGAAATTCCTCCATGGCATTGCTGAAATATTACCATTTCTAGAAGGTATCACAGTAAGAGCCAGGGGTGAAGGTAAATTCCCTCTTCAAAGGACAGAACTGAATTGCTTATAATTTTTTCTTTACAAATTTTATGCACTTTCCAAGAACATTCAAATAGCTGTGCTCTATAGCAATGAATATTCAAAAACATTTTTTTCCAAGATATACGTATATACAAATATTAAAGGATGCTGAGTGCTCCATTTTCACACAGATATGTGTCTGCTTATTGAATCAGGAAAATGAAATACATTCACCATATGATTTTGCTGATCAGTCACATCTCACCAAAACAGCCTGGAGAGAGAATATGCAGAGATAACAATTCAAATATGCAAAAAGGGAGAGAAAATGCAACTTATAGTTAAGAATAATTACAAAGGGTGAATTAACAATTAGCCTGTCATTAATATAAACTCTTTGGGATGAGGAAACAGACCGACCAGCTATGAATATATTTAGCCTAGAATTAGGAACAGGATTATCTCCCATCAACAATATATAGCCCTAGCCTAGTAGGAAAAGTGAGGAGCAAGACACAAGAACGTGTTCAGATGGACCTTGACAAGTTCACCCAGTGGCAAGGGATCAAACCTGCTGATCCAGGAATGTGTTTCACTATCATGTGTTTCCCCCTTTTTATTTTACTTTTGATATGATGCCAATGCTATCAGAGCAAGGGTGCCTGCTGCAATACTGTTGTGAGCTCTGAGGCTTGGCTTAGAAATACTGTAGCTCAGATTTTGAATTCTTCTTCATTTGAAAGTAAATGTTGTTCAAGCTTTTCTACAAATATGGGTTGATAGAAACATAAGTTACTTTTAATTATTATTAAGGTGAATCAACACCAATTCACATGCCTCCAAAGGCAGGGGATTTAGGAAACTGATTAGCAAATGTTGTTATTGTAGTTTTTTAATGATAAAAATATTGTGAGAATTGGCAGAACGGCTCAGGAGTTTCAGTTTTCAAAACCAGTTTCCAAAAACCTGAACAAAGATGTTTTGATTATCTCTTCATCTGTTCACGATACTTAGTTTTCTCATTTGAAAGTCAAATAAGCCGATGTCATTTGAAATGAGAGACACTGCCTGACACATGAATGGGAGTCAAGGATTTCTGCACAGTGGTTCAGAAAACTGCCAATTTGTGTGTGTGCAGAAGTAGTCACCACCCTCTTGACGAAACCACTGAGTTTGAATCAGAGACCTCTGGAGCGGTGGGCTCCAGATCCACAGCTTGTCTTGAAAAGCTGGCAGATGACAGCTGGAGGCTTTAAAAACTCACATCTCCTCAGAACTGGAAAGGACAGGGCTCCAAACACACCAGTTTCTGATGCTTTTTATTTCCCACACATATTTTGGGAAGGAACAGGAAGGATACTAGGGAGAAGAGATACTAAAAAAATCCCCTAAAACCTGCAAATTATTTTTTCCAGTTTCTGGCAAACATTTAGATTATTGTTATTATTATCATCCATAGGGAATGGTAACGTTTGAAAATGCAAAGCCATTATTCTTTTAGTTAAAATCTGATTTTCTTTCCTGAAATCATCCACTCTGGAAGTTCATCAACACCCAGACAACTTCAACTTAAATAAAACAGTAACAATGAAGACATGAATTTCATAGTGTTTATTGTGGCTGAAAAGCCAGGTCTGATACCCGTATATGACCAATTTCAGTCAACATTTTTTCTGGTGCTGATGCTGTTTATATCTCAGTCCCAGTATTGTGTTTTAAATCTCATACTCCCTACAAAGAACACCTTAATCACCTTCCCCCTTCATAGGTTTTCAATTAATCATTTAAAACCATTTTAAAGATGAAGAGCAGAGAGGGAACCCTGAACCCTAAATATTTACTTTAGTGTCTGGATATCAGTTTTGTAGTGTAGGGATTACATCAAACGTTGCAACATTTAAAATCCAGGGATAGGGATTTGTAGTGGAGAAATAACTGAATGATCAATACAACACAAAAAATATAGATGGACTGAGAGATAATTCCTAGACCAAGAATTCACAACACCTTCAGAAAACAGAAAAAAAAAAGAGGAGATTTTAGAATGGAAAAAAAGGAATACCATTGAGATCTGCAACAGAACTGACTCCAAGCAGAAGACTGCTGTAAGACTTCTCTGTCGGCATGATTACTCCTAGCTGGGAGAAAAACCCCATTAAAAAGCTTTTCTGCTCCCTCCCCTGGTTATGGGATACCATCTTGAAGAGAAATCATTGACATGCCTTTCTTTTTCTGAAAGGGTTAGTCAAACAAATTGTCTTTCTCTCCGGAGCTCCTCTCCCTCCTTCTGCCCTTTTGTCTTTTTTCTTTCCTTGTTATAGTTCGAAGTGAACATTTTGGCACGTTAATTAAAAATAGTAATAGTTGCAACAGAGGAAAGAAAAGGAGGGGTATGGTGGGGGAAGCTGAAGGGGCATGGTAACTGCAGCCCTAATTAATAGAATTACTCTCAGTTGAAAGCCAGCCTGATGAGGACTCTTGTCCTTGAGTAAACAACTCTCTGTGTCTGCCTGTATGTGCATATATATAGATAAATGTACATGTAAACACAGCTATTCTGTTGCTTAGCAGCCAGTAGTGTCCTTTCACAAGAAAACAAAATATATGTGACAAACCGTCTCAAAAAACACAAAGTTCCCTGAGCATATTTTTTTCTCGTTGCTGTTCAGACAAGGTGGAGAGTGGCCCTGAAATTAATGTCTTATCCAACGGACAAAGGCAGAACTAAGCTAATTGGATTCCCATCTGTTCCAAACATAGTCTCAACATCACACAATAATAATAAATAATATGGTAATCATGGCTAGCAATTAATCTTTTAGTTTAGATTTTTTTAAGGGTGCTGAATGGATCCTAATTTCACACAAATATAGATTGCTGCGTGAACATATCCTCTGGACTAAAAAGAAAAAAATAATCATGGTCTGACCAGACACGATCTTGTCAGATCTTTGGGCGTATTTCAGGAGAGCAGAGGCTGTCTAATCTAAATGCCTCCTACAGCCAAATGCAACCTGGAATTTAACAGAATCTAATTTTGATCCAAACACAAACCAAATGTGAACTGAACTGTCAAAGGGCTGTTGAAAGTGACACATGTGCTCCTTGTTTAAAAATTTTCTGAGATGAGGAAGCACTATGTAAACCTTTTCCATTTCACCAAGGGAGAGGAGCAATATGCCTGTCCTCTGGGGCTCACAACACAGCCCTTACTTCCTCCTTCCTTCACTGTGGCTTTACCTTCACTAGTCTGAAGGCAAATTCTAACTGCAAGGAGGTTGCCCCAACTACCATCTCCCTATTCCATACTGGTACAATTATAGCTTCAACTCAGGAATTTGCAGGTACTAAAATCTGGGCAAATTCCTTGTAATAAGTCAGTAATACATTACAGAACCAACATCCCCTGATGGTGTCCTGTTTAGAATGTCACAGCTCCAAAAGAGAAGCCCTGCTGCTGGGCCCTCTGTGTGTGCATTACTACAGAAAAACTTACATGGGAACACAAAATCCAGCTGTGACATAAGTAGGTCTAAGTTTGCTGCCAGTAATCTCCCCAGAGCATTGCATATGTCTGTGGCAGAGGTGGTTGTGGGATCAAGTTTTTCCATGAACTTGTGAACTTCCCCATACATATCACAGAATATTATGAGTTGAAAGGGACCCACAAGGATCATCTAGTCCAACTCACCATCTAACACCCATGCAGAGACATCTACGTAAATTTTTAACATCTAAGCAGCTGGTGGCAATGAGATGCCTGACTCTACTACACAAAAATCACCGCCTTGTCTTTTTTTAACCTGATTCCTCAGCAGCTTCATTTCATGGTCCCTAGTTTTAATTCAGGCCAACATCAACAGAGCTATGGAAGAGAAGAAGGACTAAGATTGGAGTTGTTATTCCATATTGATGTGAGCTCTTAAACATCAGTTACATCCCAAATCTGGAATCCTTTAATGGTGAGAGAAGTGCTCTGTATAAGGCTGTAGCTGTGACCAGATGGATAGATATAAGGCGACGTGTGGAGTCTGAGCAACCACTTAGTAAAGTTTATAAAGTACTCTGGGAGCCCATCTGGATGGATGGTACTTCATAAATGTAAGACCATTATCAGTACCTCCTAACAGCACCCAACCATCATTCAGCACTTTCTGGATGGACAGTTAAAGAAAACACATAAAATATATTCCTCGGCAGATATTTCACCCAGAGTCTTACATGCAATAGCAGAGAGATCTAGGCTTTCATTTGTACAGACCATTCCCATTTGCAGTCACAGGGTAAAATCCACAATAGCTCAACTCATGAAGCTGTTGGATTTGTTATGTTTGAAGAATGAGGCTTCACAGCACAGCCCTAGAAATAAATGAGCGGTTTGGGAATTTGCTAGTGGCAGGTCTCCTGCACCAGTAGGGGAGAGGATAACTAAAAGGATAGTAATGGGAAAGACACAGGTTTTTTGTGAGGTTTTTTTGCTTTCGTTTTTTTTTTGTTTTTTTTTTTTTTTTTTTTTTTTTTTTTTTTTGTGGGTTTTNTTTTTTTTTTTTTTTTTTGGTGGTGGGTTTTAGGTTTTTTCCTCCTTTCAGGGGCACTTCACAGAATTAAATTCAATCCAGTAACAAAAGAAAAAATAGATTGCCTTTCTGGTGACAACGGGGTGTCGCATGTGAATACTGGACATTGGCAGACATTGTACAAAATGTTTATTTTCTTTATGGTCTCCCTGATTGTGCCTGGGAGCATGGCTGGGTAAGAAATTGGAAGATATTGCTCCTGTATATGACTAGGAGCCAAACAGAATGATCACATGGATCTCATTGAGACTCCTCCACAAGGTCGTGACGATCTCATTCCTCATAGCACTTCTTGGGCTAAAGAAATCTGGGGAACGGGTGGGTGGCTACATTCTGGAGAAAGCCTCTTCTCTGGGTTTTAATCACCATTTAGTGTGAAATCAAGCTGTTTCTTCAGAGAAATTTAGTGTATGAGCTCTATGTTTTTTTAATGAAACAAATGTGGTATCTATGGAGAACCTTTTTTTTTCTTTTTCCTGCAAATCCTGAACACCCCAAAGATTTCAGTCTGGAGATGCTGCCAGAGGAAGTGTGTTTTCTTTTCCTATCCTGCCATCATTCTCTGCTGTGAGATGGCTTCCCCAGATGTACCAAGCCTCTCAGGATATTTTGTAGGCAAAAGTTCCCATGATAAACTCCCTTTTTCCACTAGGACTAGAGTATGTTATACGTACCACATCCATGGAGGCTAATTTGAGATTTGGAAGAAGATATAAGCATCAGTTATTCAAATTACGATTCACAGAATGCTGGCCTTTTAAAATATAAATATTTGTATATGCATTCACTTATTATGAATCAGTGGGATCAAAATATTCGATGTATAAATTTTAAGGTGCTCATATTGTTTTTGTCAACAATTTTTTTTTATGAAGAAAGGGAGAGTAAATGAAATTGTTTGCATTTTTACTACAGACCTAATTTCTCTCTATTTGTGTTGCTACTGGTGTGATATTTAAACATTGTTAAGAAATAATGATGCAATAAGCTGTTTCTGTGCTTGAACTTTAGACTGAATGTTAGGAAGCGGTTTTTCACAGAGAGAGTGATCACTCATTGGAATGGGCTGCCCAGGGAGGTGGTGGAGTCACTGTCCCTGGAGGTGTTTAAGAGAAGATTGGATGAGTAGCTTAGTGACATGGTCTAGCTGGGGGGTGTTGGGCTGGATGGTCTTGTGGGCCTCTCCTGGCTTGGAGCGGCCTGTGCGCCTGTGAGGGATCTAGGTTTATGTTCACCACTCTGGGATGTGCATTCGGTCTCTGTACGGGTGTTAGATGGTGAGTTGGACTAGATGATACTTGTGGGTCCCTTCCAACTCCTAGTATTCTGTGATTCTGTGAACTCAATTTCCAGCTGCAGTATTTTGGAAGACTGGTAACAGAACTGGCCATTACTTATAAAACTATCTTTTGGGGTTTGGGCATCAATCCACTCAAATCTCCATTTCATTTTCAAACTTGGACACTATCATTAAATAACAAAATTATGTCAGCTGAGATTAAAACAGACCTCAGAGAGGTCTACCATGATAGACCCACACGAACTTGCCTTTTGACTTCTGCAGACCTGTCTGTCTGCCCTTCACTAGCTGTGGGTTAGGGAAGGAAAGGGTAAAAGCAGACCTATTCTGATAACAAGGGAGATACACAGTTCTGATGGTCCAATCCTGACATTTTTGAAGTCTTTTGGATTTGACAACAAGGAACCCCTAATGCACTCAAGTAGACGGGTGAGCAGACAGACTGAGCGTTGTTAGTCACATCTTAACACAGAGGTGTACAGTTAAAGTAGTAAAGGATGAAGGAGGTAACACACATGACAGCCTAATTCTCAGGGGTGTAGAGCCATAGTGGGAAACACCAGCACATAGGCATTTAGAAAGCACCCACAGAAACAGCAGTGTTTATGTTTTGAGTAAAGTCAGTGCAGCATGACAGAGCTAACACACCCAGAAAACCTACATTGATCCTTCAAGGGCCACAGGAGGAAGAGTGACAGACTATATACAAGATACATACTGTATAAATGATCCAAAGAGTTTTAGGACAAAGAGAGGGAAGAGGATACTATTATTTTTTGCTATTTTTACTATTTTTTTTGCTATTATTATTTTTTTATTACAGCAGGTAAACAGCTCTCAAATGGTATATTTGAACACCTCTAATAGAACAATGCCATTAAAACCCAACAGTCAGGGAACAGCATTGCTGAGTTGCTACCAATGTCTTGGCAGGTGACCATGAAGGTTCACACCATTAATGACTAGCATTTGTAATGACTGCTTTGTTTCATTTCAGCAAGGAGCTCCAAGGGAGCTCCAGGATAGAGATGGGGAATTGAATCAACATGCATTTAGGGCTCACACAAGTCAGCAGCCTTTAGCCTACTCTTTCTACATTGACACCAGCCAGTTCTCAATCCTGTTTCAATGACTTTCACACCTGTATCTGTTAGTCTTATCAATAGTCAGCATTTGCATCGTGAAATGGATTCTGACCCCCACTGGTAAAGGGGCATTGCCTGTACAAGATCAATATCACAATCTAGGTCTCAGATTCAGAGCGGTCTCCAGCATGTGCCTAATTTCAAAGATAGGCATACATCCTATTCAACTGAGCATAATGAAGAGTGTGTGTTTGACATGCAGCAATGGGTCAAGGAGACAGCAGATGGGGAAACTAGCACAGCAGTGATTGACAAAGCATGGTCAGCTACATGTTTTTGGGCTTACTTATACCTGTAGGGATAAGTTGGGAAGGAAAGAGGGAGAAAGGGGGAAGCAGGCACAGAAATGGCAGGAGGAAGAAAGGATTAAATGAACAGATTACATGTCAAGGCACAAGGACTGAGAAAAGTTCCCTAAGGATTCCCCAGACAACAAGGTTTGGGTTTGTTGGTTTTGGTTTGTGTTTTTTTAATGGTATTATCATTCAAGTAACACAATGGGACGCTGACGCTGTTTGCTAGGCATGCTGAAGCTTAGTCACTGGAAGAAGACACCAAAAAATAAGAATGATGGAGTGAATGTCTTATGTGCATGACAATGTTCTAGGAAAGCTAACTAAAGTGTGTGGAATAAGCTCCGTTTTATAGCAGGTACCTGCTAGTGACAAGTGAGATACTCAAACTACTATATGAGTGTTGCCCAGAATGCTGAATGCATCCCACTGTGCACTAAACAGCTAGTGTCATACTCACCACCATTCGTGTTACCTGATAAAAGCGTATTTGTTAGCAAAACAGAATAGGAGCTGCAGAATCAAAAGTCACTAGCCCACAATGGAAAGCAAAGATTAGTAGTTAACTGGGACAAGTAGGGAGGGCGTCTCTATCAGGGTTAAGAAGAAAATAAACACCCCAGTATGTAGTCATAAAATCATAGAATTGTAGAATCACAGAATGGTTTGGGTTGGAAGGGACCTTAAAGATTATTCGGTTCCAACTCCTGTGCCACGGGCAGGGACATGCCTGCTAGAGCAGGAGGGGCCTTTTTGAGAGACATATGCCAGGTGCTTGTTTGCAAGGTATTTCACTACTGACCCCAAAAGCCCTTGGGAGTAGGCTGGGTACACTTCAGAGGGCCTTGCTGATGCCTAATCCCTGTGTGAAACCAGCTCTGATAAAGAGCAACTCTGGTAGCCAAAAATGATGCAGTGATTTTAGAGCAAAATACAAGCTAATCCCCAGGATCATGATTAACATGTTTATTTTGTTCAGTTAAACAGATTCTAATGACCAGGGCTTGGTGTAAGCATTGCTAAGAACCTGGTCGCTAAGCAGCCAGTTTTGGGTTGCCTTTGGCGATCTGATGGCCACGCCCAACTCTGTAAAACCCCTGAGATTCTAGAGAGTGAGGGGGTGAGTTTCTTTCCTTTTAATTTGTGTATTTATCTGTTTATTTATTCACTTTTCTAGAACTAAAAATGGCTCTGTTCTGCCATTGAGAAGTCTCCCTAAATAAAAGGTCATTGCTCTTTTCATTTAGTCATCTATTGTCCCTGACTAGGCAATGTATTTTCCTTTTCATTGCTCATCTAAGCAAATTTTCACTGGCTAGACAAAAAAGTTTCTTCGCAGTAAAAAGACAGGGAATAGAGAAAGATGGAAAAAATGGTTGCCCTCTAGTGCTGCCAGGTTCTGTAGGCAGGGCTACCCATAAGAAAGAAAATGAGCTTGGTCTGTGGGACATTTGTTTGCTTTTGGCTCTCAGAGGCAAGTAAGCTACTTGACTTTGAAATAATAGACAGTTCACTTAAAAGTCACTAACACGAGAACACTCTTGGCACCCACACCAGACATTTCCTGCCTGAGAGATGGGATATTTTCCCATATATGTGTTGATTTACATGGTTTAGATGTCCTTTACATGACCAGTAGGGGGTGGGGTGGGTGGGGGTCCTTTATGTCTCCAGGCCTTCGATGGAAAACGGAATAAAGCCTGAATCATCTTTCAGTGAAAGCACAAAGTAGAGTGATATCAGGACAACCAGACCTCAGCTAGAGGTCACGAAGCGCGGAACAGGAAATGTTTCTTGTGCTTTCTGCAAAACAACATCCTGCTACTGACATCGTCCAGATACCTCTGAAACTTTCCATGCCCTTTGGATACCTTCCCACTACCAACTATTAGAGTGTGCTGCACACGAGCAGTCATTAATTAAGTCAGAGGGAATCTGAGCTTAAT
>WEKX01011250.1:65353-88928 GCA_013390025.1 Pitta sordida
ATGCAAACCTGCACGCAGGTGAGTGTTTAGTAGTCTTGTGTGTCAGCCTGTCTGATTCAAGTTCAAGTCTGGAGTCACCTTACACAATATTTCCTCTCACCTGGTTCTAGGTGTGAGATATGATTCTTTAGACCAGCACTACCACAGTCAAAACATGCTACTTTACAAGTTCATGGTCCACATGGGCTATAGATATTAATCACTGTATGCATCTACTGTGCCTGAGGAGAGGTAGAGGAAGACAGAAGAATCATAAACTGATGTCTGGAAATTCTGATTATTTTTAAGGAGAAATCTAGAAAAAGTTTCCTTCCAAGATTTAAACACACAGCCTTCTCCAATTATCAAAAGGATTTCAAAAGCATTTTACTAAAGATGGGTTTGTTTGGAAAGGTATTTTCCATTAAAAACAAATATGACAAGTTTTCTCTTTTGACCATTTGTTGGATAGAGTTTGCACTGAATTGCAAGTCCTAGATATCAAGTATGTCACCTTTTGGACTAGATGATCCTTGTGGGTCCCTTCCAACTCATAATGTTCTGTGATTCTGTGATTCTGTGTCATGAAATTATATGAACAAATAAGCATTTTACTTTGTATTTCATACAAATAACTGTATTTCCTCATCCTGGGATGATAAGGGATGATAAGATGTCCTGCTTCTCCAGGGACAGGCAATGCTGCAGGGGTATATTCCCACCAATACAACCCAAGTGCAAAATGTCCTTCAAGCATTGTTAAGGGAAATTGCATATAGCATTTTGACAAGTCATGTTCTTTACACTACAGATGAGTTAACTCAACTTTACATTTACAGTGTGTCCATGATCTCTGCAACTTTTATTTTATTTATGGGATGAAAGGAGTCGTGAGTTGGTCAAATTTGAAAGTTCAAATGCTTTCTGGTTTTCTGCATTAGAAACACACCTCCCAAGCCTCATCACTTTTGCCTGTCTTTAGCTGAGGTGAACAGCCTGATTCAAATTTTTGTAAATATACTTCAGCTGGTCTCTGAGAGGTACTCCGCACTGCAGAGGAATGAGTCACGTTGTTGCTTTCACTTTTACACTGGGGATACTGCTCCTGCCAAGATCTTGCCATTTACTTGGAAAACTAGTCAGCGTTCTTTTCATATTCCAGATTGTCATCCTTCCCTTTCCCCCTTTCTCCACCCTCTGGGAGCTGCAGGACAGCATCTTTCTATTGTCCTGCAAAGATAGACCTCGGTTGAGTGATGCTGCCTGATCCCTAGAGAAGGAAGGAAAAAGGAAAACAAAACCCCAGCAAAACAAAATCTATTCCTATTCACATCCCAAACTCTGAAAATTACCCCTTTGTGGTAGCTGCACCACCGTATTACTGGGTTCTATCTTGCCATGAGTTTTCTGGTGGAGAGCTGCCTATACAATCTGTGAGCACTGTTGGAACAGCCCAATTTTACAAGCATAAAGTATTATGATTGCATTGATTTCCATCATAAATCTTATTTTCCATCCTCTGTCTCTCTTTCCTTGCACTGACTGAATTAAGCCTTGGTGTTTTCTTTAGCTGCTGCCAGAGCTGAGGCTTGAGATGATATTAGGGTAATGATGATAAATTTTAGCCTCAAGCCAAACCATTTCCACATTACAGATAATGCTTTTTTCCAAATAAGTTCTGTTATTGGAATCCAGGACCCACCACATCTGCAGGCTCAGAGGCTGCCTCAACACAGTCTCTTAGCTGTAATAGGTTTATAGATTTGAAAATTTACTCTAAACAAATAAATGAGAGAAGAGAGAAAAAAAAGAATGAAGGAATGGACAGGGAGACTCAACCAGAAGGAGGATAAAAAAACAAGAAGGAAAGGGGAAAAATAAGAAAGAAAATAATAAGGGAAAGAAGAAATGAAGCAATGAGTGGAAAAGGAAATAAGGAAAAGAATAAGATAATGCACACAGCAAAGTACTAACCAGCCTGCTGCCAGCTGTGTGTCTTTAGGAGAAAACCTGGCCTCACAGACAAATGCCTTGTACAAGCACCAAGTACTGCAAGCATTCATACCCACAGATATGCTCTTCAGATTTCACTCCTGCCTTTTACAAGGCTGTTCCCTGTCATCTCATGTTATCTCAGAAAGGCCTCAGACAAATGATTATAATATTCCTGCATATTCTCATCTGTCCCCACGACAGACGAAGATGAAACTGAACTAAGCCTGACCCAATATTAGTGTCTGTACTATGAACTCAGTCCTGGGTGGTGTGTTTCTTGTCTGAAGTGGTTCTCATTTTTGAAGCTACCACAAAGCAGGTTGTCTTGGCACTTTTGTCTGAGGGCAATTCAGTTTGTGCAATTAGGCCCGAAGGACAGTGTCCCATGCTCAGAAGAGCATACATTCTGAGCTTAGTGACTTTCAGGACAGCACTGAGGGAGGCCAACTCAATTACTTACTTGTTATTCAGCCACTGTAAAGGGAGGAAGTTCACCATGTCACTGTGGCAATTTATAGGGATAATGCTGTTTAATCTTTTGTCCTATATCCCTCAATAGCGCTTATTTGGAAAATGACTCAATGATTCTTATGCTCCTTGTGTGGCCTGTAAGCACCCATGTGCCTCTCTGCTCTGCTTCTCATATTAACCAGACCCTATCTGTTTGAATGTTTTTGTTTTCTGGGGTTTTTTTGAGTGTTTTGAGTGAAGGTCTGTATGGAGGAGCACAGGCAGAGATGCCTGCTTCAGCAGCAGGCAGCCCTTGGAAATCATGCTGGCTCAGAGCAATGCAAAAGTTCTGAGGAGTTAATGGCTTGGGAAATCACCTATACACAGACATTCCAGTGGTAAAAAACACACCTTGATTCCTACTCTGTTTTTTGTATGGTTTGCCCTGCCAGACAAGACTTTCTGAGGAAGCTGCTTAGCACCTGCCACCATTTGTAAATGCAAGACAAGAAAGTTCATCTTGAGGTGTAAAATTGCACCTCACTAGGTTATGTTGTGATTGTGGTATTAGTCTGGAAGAAAACAGGTATCTTCTTCACACCCCAGGCTCCAGGAAAACAGAGGAGTAACTGATATCCTGATTCATGTTTCTTCCTCTGGGGCTCAGAGTTATTGTTTTCAGCCCTATGTCAGAAGCCCTCACTGCTACAAGCCTGGGCAATGCTGAAATACAATCTGATGCAGATGGTAGGGGCCAGCTCTTATTCTGACCAACATATTTACAGCAAGAAGAAGGGAAAAAAATGGACCTGCAGATAGGTAGGCAGGTGGCAGGCAGTTTATTTCATTGGCAGTGCTGGAGTGCCCACTTCACGGGATGCTAAATGCAATAAGTGGGGAGGAGAACAATTTTAAGAGGGAAGAAGGTGGGAGTGAAGTAGTCAGTGCTCTTCAGGGTATGCAGGGAACATCCTGCACTTCCAGAGGACTCTCAAAAAAGAAGAACACCCTCGGGATACTGCCTTAGCATGGTCCATGTCTTTATTATTCATATCAGCCCCTAAAGAGGTGGTCTCTCTGAGGACATGAGTCATCTGGGAAAGCCAGCAGCCGTGTCATGTCCCTGCTGCAAGTCTGGGTTGGCAAAGACAGTGAGTTCTGGGCTGTGGGTGCCAGGTAATATGTCCCTACAATTGGGCTAAATCATTTTACTGCCTTACCTGGATGAATTAAATTGGGGTCAGTCTGACCAAATCAGACTAACTTGCAATCCTACCAGCACCCTACAATGAAAACCTACCTGGTACCCTGCTGTTGCAGCCAGACTCATGTGAAATATGCGCTGTTTTCTGTCACTCCTCAAGGCAACTGCTAAGGTAGTGCTGATTAACTAGACCTCCACTCTGAGTCTATACTAATAATATTGAATCCAAAACTCTCTGAGAATGCAGCAGGATGCCAACACATAAGGCAGGTCTAAGTGACTCATTTTCTCTCCATTTCTATTCCACAGTGGAAAAATTCAGCAAAATTCAGCAAAGACTTTATGTATGTTTTTTTGTCCATGGATTGCCTCCCTTTTCATTATGCTCATTGCAGGAAAGAAGGGACCACAACTGAAATTTCAGTGCAGTGATGCACAGTTTACAATGCAAGACTCCTTCCAGTGAATGGATTGACCACATGGAAGGGTCAGTAAAGTGCACAACGGCAGCTGATGCTGTAGCAGCCATAAAGCCAAGCAACAACATCTTTATTGACGATATGGATGAGGGAACCGAGTCCATCATCAGCAAGTTTGCAGATGATACCAAGCTGGGGGCAAATGTCGAACTTNTTGGATGTGGATCTCTTCTTTCAGGCTGATGACACCAGAACGAGAGGACATGGCCTTAAGCTATGCCAGGAGAGGTTTAGACTGGATGTTAGGAAGAGGTTTTTCACAGAGAAAGTGATCTCTCATTGGAATGGTCTGCCCAGGGAGGTGGTGGAGTCACCATCCCTGGAGGTGTTTAAGAGAAGACTTGATGAGGAGCTTAGTGGGAGGCTTGGATGGATGGAGCATGGTGCCTGTGTTTCCACACTTGTGGGCCCGATCCCTGGGTGGGTGTTTGCTTGGGAGTTGGACTAGATGATCCTGTGCATCCCTTCCAACTCAGAATAACCTGTGAACCTGTGAACATGTAGGCTTTAAGGCAAGAAACTGTGCACCCGCTGGTACCATGAACAACCACCTTAGGACAGGCAAGAAGAGCGTTGGACAAGGTGACCAGGAACTTCATGTTCCAAGAAGGGTTTCTGGACAGTTCCCCCTCCTCTGACTCCAGGAACTGACCAGAAATAAAGGTAACATTTTTGCACTGCCTGATAAGTTTGCAGTAGCCAAGGCAGGAGTTTGACTGCCATTACCTGGACCTCACAGACAAGGTACCTAAGAGGAAAAAGCCACTCTCACATTTACTAGCGACCAGTATTGCTGCTGGAAGGCACACCACTGGGAGAAGGATAAGATAAAGCACAGAGAACTGCCCCATCTTCCGCCTTGTAAAGGAACATTTATAACCCAATGTAATGGAGCACTTACAGTTACTGTGGCTGCACCAGACAGCTTCAGTCTGCTGGGATATGATACTGGGCCTGGTTTGAAATGAAAAGAAATACTAAACTATATTCAGACTATTTCATGGGTAGCATTTTATTTTATTCCATTTGAACAGTGTTCTGGTTTATCTTGTGTTTAATTTGAAGGATTGAGCAGGTTCCCCATAAATCACATAGTAAAATCTACATGAGAAAATCTCTTAAACCACCCCCCCCAAACCGACAACAAAACCCTTTCTTCTGCTGCTGCTGATAACAAGGCCTATTACTTCCCAGCCTGTGTTCTGTTTCAACACCGTATAATCTAGCAGTTGCAAACAAGAGACCAAGACAGGTCTGACTAGAGCTACCCTATAAATGATTTTGTCCTCAATGTTTGTTCTCATTGGAGAAGTGCCAAACTTCCTGCTCATGTGGTTAGGTACAGGCAGTAAATAGGCTTTTTTGCTGGTTCATAGGTAATTCCCATGTAGTTTGCCAGGGTAAACCATGTTTTCACCCAATGCGAAAACATATATCTTTAAAAAACCTCATGTCCTGAGATTAAAACTTTGGTTCATCATACTTTTTCCTCATTTAGACACAGTGGATGATCATATCCCAAGATTTAGTACAGCATCTAGGATTTCACAGGTTCACAGGTTTACAGGTTATTCTGAGTTGGANTGTCCCCAGACTTGGGGGATTCTTTTAGCAAAGGACCTAATCTGGGATATAAAGATTCAATGAGGTTAAATGGATATGTAACATACAATCAATTACACTTATCCTTAACCATTGCCTATCCCAAGCACTTGATAACATTTCTTACTTGACCTGCCCCAAAGCTGGCAAAGGCTGAGCACACTGGAGCACCTAGGCTGCCCAAACTGAGGGAGAGCATCTCTCTCTACACTAGCAGGTATGGACCAGCTGTGAATAAATTTAATCTAAAAACGAGGAGGAGACAGAGATAGGGAAAAGCCTTCCAAAACAGAACAAAGAATGGGAGTGATCTGAACAAATGCAGATGCCTATAACAGAGCCAGGCCCCTTCAATTCGATGGAGAGAATTAAGCATCACTTATGAATCATCTCACCCTAATGAGGCATCCAAAATAGACCAGATGAATCACAGCCCAGAAACACCTCTTTTTCTCCCTTTGCTGTAAGAGCCTAAGGTACCTGAGACAGAGACATTTACACTGTAGTTGGTTAAAGTTAGGTGAGATGAATCAAAAAAAAGGTAAAGAAAAAATAATCAAGAGCAAATCCGTAAGAGTTTTTAGGGGCAACAGAATATTTACATGAGTGTTATCTGACACCAAAGGATATGATTGAATGAAATGATGCAAGGAGTCCACTGCAGGCCAAATAGGACAGTTCTTGCAACAATCTGTTAATAAAAAAAATTCTTGGTGGAAACTACTGCCATAAACATACAAGTACTTTCCTTTGAAACCAAGGCAGCACTCCTTGGTTTCTATTGAAATAGTGAAGAACTGCATCTTCCCTGTTTATTTGAATATAAGGCCTCAAGATGACAGCATTTATCTTCTCTCTTTAATTAATCTATTTTTATCCACTATTCCTGTAATGATCAGAGGTGAATCAAGGGGTTTGTTTAAATAAGGATGAAACAGACACTTACTCAGGAGTGAGGGCTCTCTTTATATGCTTTTCCTCTAATTTGTCTCAAATATCACCTTTCAAGACCTCTTTCCCCTTGAATAATTCCAGCTTTCCACATGCTGATTCCTGCTACCATTGCTGCTTCAAATCTCATAAAAACCCGCATTACTCGTGAGAGGCTTCACTTGCCAAAACTAATAGCAAATAGTTGTAGGTGATGGAGAGGAAAGATGGAGAAGGTTTTGTATTCTGAGCATCTCTTTTTAGCAAACCCATAGTGATGGGTTTTATAAAAGCCCACCAAGGCCTTTGGCATAGGTTAGTTCCAGAGTGGATCCCAGCAGTGCATCCCACCATGGGTACAAGTTAACTAAGCCATAAAGGGAGCCATCACACACGAACGCAAAGGTACCCAAAGGTAGGGCTAGGGAAGTTATTCTTCCCTTATACTCGTCACTGGTCAGACCACATCTTGAATACTGTATCCAGTTCTGGGCTCCCCGGTTTTTCTTAAATGTTGAACTGCTTGAGAGTGTCTAGAGAAGGGTGACAAGGATGGTGAGGGGACTGGAGAACAAGTCCTATGGGGAGTGACTGTGGGAGCTGGGGTTGTTCAGCCTGGAGAAGAGGAGGCTCAGAGGTGATCTCATTGCTCTTTACAACTACCTGAAAGGAGGTTGCAGCCAGGTGGGTGCGAATCTCTTCTCTCAGGCTGCCAGCACCAGAACAAGAGGACATGGCCTTAAGCTGTGCCAGGGGAGGTTTAGACTAGATGTTAGGAAGAGGTTTTTCACAGAGAAAGTGATCTCTCATTAGAATGGTCTGCCCAGGGAGGTGATTGAGTCGGCATACCTGGAGGTGTTTAAGAAAAGACTGGATGAGGAGCTTAGTGACATTGTTGAGATAATGGGATAGGGAGTTAGGTAATATAATTAAAAGAAAAAGAAAAGACGGTGGCATGACCCTGAAATTGGCTCAGATAGACAGAGCATGGTGTCCATGGCTCTGGTGTTGTGTGTTCCATCCCTGTATGGGCATTTGCTTGGGAGTTGGACTTAGTGATCCTTGTGGGTCTCTTCCAACTTGGAACATTCTGTGATTTTGTGATTTTTTTATCAGTACCTTTTCCACTTGGGGATGAAGTCTTGCCTTCCTTCTTTTCTTAGGTGTTAACAGAATTAAATCACATAGTGAGGTTCTTCAGGGTGAAGAAACATCTCAGATTTGGCCACTGTATTCTGCTCTTCATGTCCTTCTATGAAATCTGACAACTGCAGACTCTTGTTTTTAGTTTGGAAATCAAGGATGCAGGATGAATTTTTGAAACCGCTTGAGAATTGTATTTCTGGGGTATATTTACCTCAATTCACAAAACACCACAATCACACACAGAAGACTCCTGGCACAAACCTCTCTAGGCTTGCACCTTTAACTGAGTGCTTCTGTTCAGAGTTTAGCCTCATCCCCTGGGGGAGCAGATTCTGAAACCAATGACTGATGTCATTTGTCACCACCTTCATTTCCTTACTCATGCTTTGTTCCTTGCTTTGCTGTGTATTCTAGTATTAAAGAGAAATCTATGTGTGTTGCCAGGGTTGTGCAGCATTTCAGATCTCCTCCACATTCCCTTACAACTCTTTTAGTTTCCACAATAATGACTGATATGCTCTGGGCATGGTTCCTTCCTGACTCCACCTGTTTTGAAAGCTTCCTGCTGTTATCATTTCTGCCACAAATGAGATAAATCAAACACCACTTTTTCTTAGGAAATGGGATCTCTCTACACCCTCATCTCACTGCAGGCCTGAATAATCTGAGCTTGACCTTCTACTAAATAAAATAATAATAATAGTAGCAATAATAATAATACTACGTAATATGTTTTTTAACTTATCACCTGGTACTCCAAGTGATGTGAAAAATGTTTCAAAAGACTTTGCTGAGGTTTGCTGGATACAGGTGCTTGCAGAGTATTGATTTGGTTCCATCACAATTTAAATTATAGCACCACCCATAGCCATCCATGCCCCTCACACATGGGTAGATGCTCATATGTTGTTTCTTTTACTTTTCTCATTCTCTCTTTCCCCTCTCTGTTCTCGTTTTTACAGGGTAATCACCTCATTTGGGGAAAAGACTATAACAAAAATGGCTTTATGAGTGAAGAAGCCACAAGATGGCATTATAGAGCAATTAAACGAGAAATCTGTACTGGAATCTGCTTTCCCCCTTGCCGGTGGTGGAAGAATAAGGAGCAGGGAACAGTGTTAGTTGTAAGAGGGGACAGGTGTCTCGAGCAGCCTCCAACACAGCCACTGTCCCTTCTGTTGACGGTCTCACTTGGTTAACTCTTATTAACATTTCCAAGCTTTCAAATGAAAGCCCTTCAGGAAGCAGAGGAGAGCACATGCATTTTCACCTAGCCTTTGCTAGGGTTATTTTCCTCTTAATGCACTGCTTTTTTTCCACCTTTCTCCCCTTATTCACAGGTGTATGTGCTCATGTTTGTGCTGCTCTTTTTTTGGGGAGATGGTATATCGACCTGTTGTCCCCTGAGGCTGTGGGTATGATACAAACCGCCTGTTTGACCAACAGTGTATGCTGCAGCTACAAGTATGTGAAGACATGTTGTGGGCCCGATGGACCAAAAGAAAAGGGGAGCAAGGCAGTGTGTAGTGTGTGCACACCTGTGAGTGCTGTGTGAACAGCATGCACACACACAGGTTACAGGAACACCTTGAGACTTTATGGCTGAAGAACAGGTGTGTAGGTGCAGTGGTTATGGCTGTGCCATGAAATAGCAAACACTTCCAGTGGAAAGTGATCTTGAGAAATGGTTGTAGGTGCAGTGTGTACAATTTTTGGTCATGTTGTGGCAAGCTACGTAGCTGTCACAGCACGCTGTGAGACTGTGGGTATCTCTCATGGCTTGTGAGCCCAATGACAAGAAGCAGAGTGTGTCTGTGCCTTGGCAGGGTATTAATCATTCAGGCACACTGTGCCTGAGTGGCCATGCTGGACACAGCCGTGCTGGCTTGGCTTAGTGGTGCAGCAGGCAGTGTGTGTGCATCAGCACTCCTATGTTTCATGTTTCTGTGGAGCGTACGATTTATGCACACATGAACATGATGGAGGGTATGTACAGCTGGTTTTGGACAGCCACAGCTCACTGCAGCAGTGAGAACGGAGAGAGGGAACTGGTAACATTCAGCCTGATCCTGCAGCACTTGTCAGCACTGGGTGGGGGGAAATAAGGAGGAAAAGAAATCCAATCCCATTGCTGACTTTCCTTGCAGTTGAGCAGGGAGTTCATCACCTGCAGAACATCTGGGCTGCTCACCAATGCCTCACACAGATTAGCTTGTTTTTGTAAATAATATAAAGTCCCCTTTATTTCACAACATGCATTGTTTGGGTCAGGTCACTGAACGCATTCGGGTTGATTCCTCAAAGCGCTCTGCAAATGAGACAGAGCTCAGGCTGCACATGCTTGACAAACCAGCTATTCAAAATAAAAGCAGTGATCGACAGATTTCTCCATGTCTCTTCTTTTTCCTGTGGTCAGTGAGGGTAGGTACTTTTCTTGGTGGCTGTTGGTGAACAAAGAGATGCAATGGTACAAATGTTGCTGTATTACATGCAGTGCTGTTTGAAGGAACATGTGAAGAAAGCATTTCCCTTTTTCTTAGAAGTAATCTTAGAACTGTTATTTTTATTACTCGTAGCACTATGTTTATAATTGTTACCATTATTAAATCACTTCATATTCAAATTGGCTAAGGGAATCTTAGATTTTTTTCTCTTTCCTTTTTTTTTTTCTCTAGCTATAAAAGAGCTAATAAGTTGCCGCATTGGGGCTCCAAGGAATTGATGCAAGATTATTCCCTCATGGATTACTCTCTCAGTGCTTTGTCCAGCTTAATTTTAATATTACTCATCATTGTTTCATATTTGCATTGTGCTTCAGTCAGGGCTCATTTCAGCACTGCATTTCCTTAAACATAAAGCTCCCAAAAGCTTAAAGGCAAAGAAGTGCACAGGGGTGAGGCTTTCTGTGTACTGCGACGTTATTTTTCATTGCAGTCCATACCATGGTGTTGTTCCTTTGTTTTCCTTTTCATGCCTGAACCCCTCTGCTTTGTAGTACAGCTAAGCAGCGGGACTATACCTGTGTATCAGCTCCCTGCCACCATCAGGGAAGGCCAGTCCCTGTCCTGCATCAACTGAACATAGAGATGGTTCAACCTGTTAGTCCTTTAAAAAGCTATTCTCTCTTTTTATATATATTCTCTCTCACACACACACACACACACTGGTCCTTTTAATTTCCATCAATTCAGTGAGCTGACATTGCCCAGATGAGATAATGCCATGGAGGGAACATAACGTGTCTCCATAGAGAACTCAACTTCTGACACATTTCAATGACAGATTGAGCTGTTGTGCTCAAGATGTAACACAGGAAAGCTATAGGCACTTTGTGTGAGGTCATCCTTAGTCCATATAGAAAAGCAGTATAATCTGCCCACTAGCCAAATGCATGAGCACTCCATGCTCTCTCTCTTTCTCCCCTCAGCTTGCCTCAAACCTTCTCCCCAGACCCAATCAGATGCACCAGCTTCCAAGAGACTGGTTTCTGAAACAGGTAATGAGAATAGGAGTCCAAGATTGAGAAGTTGTAGCATGTCCATGTCCCATTAAGGGAATGACACTTGGATCTTATGCCATGGGCACAAGGGAGGTGGGGCAGCAGAGAGTCAAGGCAGGATGGACAAGAGAAAACCAACACTCAAACACAGTGCAAACATACTGCAGAACAGTAGAAGAACAAACTACAATGTGAAAAGCAACAGGGAACTGCTGCAAATTGAGTGAATTGTTTACTTTGTGACCCCTCATGCTAAATGCAGGAGGATCCAGGTCCTTATGCAGAATCCCAGACCCTGTGCTACTACTGTTACTGCTACACTATTGCTGCTTCAAAATATATCTCTCATGTAGAAAAACAGCAAAAGGGAGATGTCTGGGGAGCCAAGATCCCAGCAAAATGATTCCTTGGCGCAACTAGAAGAGGAAGGCATCTCTAGCTCTAAGAGCCCAATATCCCTGTTATTCATGCGATACGAAGAGACAGCTCTACACAACGCCTTAGAGAAGAAATCCCCTCCCAGGAACACTCCAAGGTCCTGATTTAGCACAGACTTAAAAACGCATTTGAGTCTCACTATCTCGAGTGATGCTTTCTTGTGTGTGTACACCATGGTTTTCAAAAGCTGCACCAGAGCACATAACAGTTTACACCCGAGGAGAAAGCAGACGTAGGCACAATGCAATTACTGAGGCTGCGGATGCAGGCTGCGTGAAAACCTTTTCTTCAGTGTCTATCCCTTTGCTACATACAGTGTGAGGAGACCTCTCTGGTAGGGTATCATCTACTTCAGGCTGAAACAGCTTAGACATTACAAGGATGCAATGATTACCCATGTATGGGAGATTTCCGCTGAGTCTCTTTCTGGCTCTAAGGGACTTGAGGTCTACTCTTGGGAAACGTTCCTTTCCAGCAGGCTATCAGCTACACTGTGAGATAGGAGAGAGAGTTGCACCCTCTGCCTCCTAATACTGTGAAATTGGTGAGAAAAGACAGAAAAAATATATACAGCAGAAGAAAGGGGAGTGACAGGGGTATATCTCCACAGCTCAGAGATTAGAGAGCACACCTTTGAGTGGGAAAGTTAATGTATTTGCCTTTTATCCAATGCTGATTTAATGTAAAATACACTCAGAGATTCATTTATTTAAAGAAGAGTGAAAGAGGAGCTGGGCTATTCTTCAAGCGTATACCCTATGTATATGGTTACAAAAGAAAGAAATGTTTTATGCAATTATTATAGAATAGAGTATGATTAGAAACACAGAGAAAGACAGAAAGAGGCAAACAGGCAGAAATGTAAAAAGCCAGAGATCTTGCTAGCTCTTAGGAAAGCTGAGTATTATGAGAAATTATTGTGTAAAGTAGTAGTCATGTAGAACAATAGATTAGGGAGAAAGAAGCCTTAGCCTGTCACTGGGAAGGAAAAGCAGAGCAAGTTCAGGATGCAGCGAAGCATCTAAAATATGGTTGAGTGGGTTAATAATGTCACAGTGACATAATCAAATTAGTAATGCTATCTTGACGATGTCGTCTAGTCTATCAAGGCATTTACCTGGTTACATTGTTCAAAACAATACCACCCTAGAGCCAGAGGAGTCCAGATGTCCTGCCTATCCTATGTGGGCGCACGCCATCTCCTCTTACGTAAACCTTCACTGCAGGGAGACCGTAGTTAATGGGGCAGAAATCGTTGCCCAGCTCTCTTCTCTCTCCCTGCCTCCAAGCCCTGTGCCCTGGATGGCAGCTTCCAGCAGCTTTGCTAGGGCAGAGGTTGGGGGCCTTGCTGGCACAGCAGCCTGATGCCCTCCCCAAGACAGCTCTGCAAAGCAGGGCTGGCAGCAGGGAACTGGCATCAGCCTCCAGGCATGGGTAAAGACAAGGAGAGAGGAATGAATGTTCTTGAAGTCCTTCCTAAAGGAAAAATATCTACTTGGGGAAGGATTAGAAGTTTTACTATGTACCTCTGATTTGTATCAAGCAGCACAGCCTCGCTAGGGCTGCACTTCCCCTTTTCTTTCCCCATTATCTTCTGCGATTCTCTGACTAAAAACGACTGTGTGGCTTCCAGCCCAAAAGCCAGGTAGCCTGATGGAGTTAAGATGAATCTATCTAGTCAGGGGAATAAGATAGGAATAAGAGGATAAGGACTGATGTTAAATGGTATGTCACACTTGTGACACCCAAAAGATGAAGCAGAAGAAAAAGTCTAGGGATGGTTGGAAAGGATAAATTAATTTCACAAGAATGGGTATATCCAGGCTAGAAACCTGCATAAAGAAGGGGAAAGAAAGGAATATCTTAAAAGGACAGTGACTAGTGAGCCAGGAATACTTTTACAGTCCCAAGGAATTCATTTGGGCTGCTGCTTTATAAGTACAAATTCCTATACCTCACTTTGTCAGACTGAGATTTAAAAATGTTTATATATACATAGTTATCTTTCACAGAAGTGTTTCATTTAAATACACATATGTAATTTATATGTGTATGCACACATATATGGGAAAAAGATAATAAATAGGCATAAGTGCTTTTGCTTCAAATTCTCACAAACTAGAACGGACCATAAAGGCCACTGATATCTGTGTGAGGAAAGGCCGTCCCCAGCCCCCTCCATCTGCTCTTCTCTTCCAGGGCAGCAGGAGCAAAAGCAAGGAAATGCAATTCTCCTTGTTCCACTTCAGTGAGGAAGAAGCAGCACAAAGAGTCCCTGTGTCTGTCAGCAGGATTCAGAGAGGGGCACTGGGCTCTAGGAGAAGGAAATAGAAAATAAAATCAAATGAGGCTTAATCCAAAAAGTAAACGTTTGCTGGGACAAAGCCACCGCAGGGATTGTCATTTCACGAATTGTATTAATCTGGGCAAATAGTGCTTCAGAAACAGTAACCATGGTGTTTATGTTCAGTTCCCCTTCCTGACCTTATCTTGCCTCCCTTGCTTTCCTCAATATGGGCCAAAGCCTTATCGCTTTGTGCCAAAGGTCTCTTCCTCAACAGGGCAATCATGCAAACCTGGAATTTGTGCATGAATCTGATAAGGAAAAGAGATGACTGAAACGTGACTTTTTTTCCCTTTAGTTTTACAAGTAGTGGTAGAGATTAGTGTCAAAGGTACCCAGAACCCCACGAAACAATTCTTGCAATGTGTAGAGGTTGTGTGTTGGTACGTATGACTGTGTTATCACACTCAGCATCTTAGGTCCAAATAAATGTGCAAGGCTGAACAGGTAGAGGGAGGGTTGAAAAACTAAACTGTACGTAAGTGAAACAGGGTAAGCAGGAAAGAGCAAGGAAATAATTATAACCAGGCTTGCAACACTTCCTACGCTCCTTTTTGGTCCAGCCAACACACTGACCACCTGTTTGCCTTGCAAGATGCTTTGCTGTATAGCTGTATCTTTCATTTCAGAATGGAAATGAGAGGATGTTGGTTTTTTTTTTCTGGAATCTGATGGAATCTCTTTCCATTTGCCTGGCTTATTATCTCTCCCTTGGCATTTGGACCCCTGCAAGTTCAAGAATTTTCTATATACACTACAACTTTTACCATGAGGAAGAGAATACGTGAATTTTAGTTCTATGAGCGGAGTCAGTACAGAAACAATAAAAGGAAATCAACAGTTTTTTCCTAATATTCACTCGAAATGATGCTGAGAAAAGAGCTTTTTGTCTTGTTATGATACAAAATCCATCAGATTTTCTCATGAGCTGGGGAGGTGGGGAAAATTTTTCATTTTTTAATTTCAAAGCCACTAAATATCATGGTTTGAACATTTCAGATCAATCTCTAAAGATATTGAGTTCATGTTCTGATTAAGAGAAGCAGTGAACAAAGAAGAAGAGAGTGTGTGGGGGAAGGAGGTAACAGAGTAAAAACTAGCACAGTGGAAAATCAGGCAGAGTGAAAAATATATTGAAGCTGTGAAAAAAAACCACCCAACAACCCACCCAGCTCTAGAAGTGTGGAAAGAGCAAAAACTTATAGCAGGGGGGAAAAAGCTATCCACTGTGTCTACCCAACAGTTCACCCCAATCTTATCTGTCATGCTAATTACCGGATTTAGGTGTTTATACCAAAGAGTAGGGTGTGTGTGAGTTGTGAGCTCATATATGTGGCTGCTGAGAACTCACACATACAACCCGCTAATTCCCTCCTTTAGCTAGAGGAAAGATTTTTTTTTTCCAATTGAATCACCATCAGAACGAGCTGAATTACAGGAAAGACAAGGTTAGGCAGTGTTTGAGAAATCCAATAAAAAAAATCCAAAGGAATCCCCAAACCCCAGAACTGCAGGAAATGTGCTCGTTCCTGTGTATTACATGGTTTCCTTCCCAATGTATTAATGTCCAATACCTAGAAATATGCAATGGCATGGGCTGCTTTATCTTTTCTTCCTAAGGCTTTCACTCAGCCTGCATCTCTGTACAGGCTTCTACACCCCTCTGTAGTTGCACTGGATTTTGAACTCACATTTGTCACCTCTGCATCCCCAAAATAACTAGTTTTGGTTAAACTGCTCTTTAGGTTGTAAATGGAGCTTAAGCCGGAGAAGTTATGTAGAGGGCAGCTGACACTAGTTTAGTAATGCCGCTTTGTAGCATCAGCTCGAGTGACAACTACTCATTAGCAGCTAATCCAATCGCTCCTGCTAATCCAATCAACTGGAGGAGCTGGAGTCATTGCTTTGCAGGGGTGGTCATCCTGCTCTCTCAAATATCCCAGGAAGTTGAGGGAGGACTAAAGGCAAGCCAGGCAAGTTGGGCGCACCCCGCAAATTCGGTTCCGGCATCGGAGGCGTCACCTACACACTGGCCTTGAGTCCATATGGCAAGAGAGTGACAAGCCAAAAGTAAAGGCGTCCCTTACTATCTCTCTGAAATATCACAAGTAACCTTCTCACTAGCTTATTCTGACTGCCTAGGACTGGAGGCTGGCTGGACAATGAGATGAAAAGGGTTAACACACCGTTATTCCATCCCCAAGGCCCCCACTCCAGCAAATTACAATCCAGCCCTGAAAATTTTCAGCAGCCGCATCGATATCATTCCACTGTGCCTTCATTACCTCCTGATCTCTAAATAAGGGCCAGCTGGGCTCAGGAAACATTATGTGATGCTGTTACGACTGACATAAAGCACGAAAGTGGCATTTTGCAGATGAGGAGAATGAGCAAAAACCCCACAAAATCCTTGCAGTTGGTTTTAAACGAGGGCTGTAACTTCTTACACATGCCCTGCTCCCAGTCTACAGGAAGAGGCTGATTAATCCTGCATGTGTTAGCCTGGAATATTGCATTACTGGAAGCAAAGAAACCCCTTAATCATATTGCTGGTTATGCCAGAGGTCTGTTTTCTCTCAAATGCATCACATTAAGAGCCATCCCTGGGCTCCAGCACTGTCCCAGGCTATTTTTCAGGTTGCAGCACTAAACACAGGATTTTCATTCTGGCTTTGTTTTAGGGGCTGACTGGCTGGGTTGTGGTTAACCTTGAGATAACCACAATCAGTGGGGAAGTTTTTGACAGAAGGTAAAGATGGTATTTTATCACCTCCCATCTTCGAGAGAAATACCTATCTGCAAAGAAGAGCCTTGCTCCTAATCTCCCTTTGCTGCTTGCTCCAAAAACAGGTGGAGTGGAAGATCTAACGGGACACATGGGATGGCCAGCAGCGCTCTGTCTCTCTCCTCTTCTACCCTACTTTTCCACCTTGACGTAAAGGAAGAATTTCATAGGGAGGATTGTTGTCTATAATTTCAAGCCCTTTTTGAGGGCACAGTTCAATCCTGATTAGGTGTATGCCAGCTGACAGGGCATCCCCAACAACCTCATTCTCTCCGAGTGTAGCAAGCTTGGACACTAATGAGAGGAAAACAAAATCTCTGACACCATATTCACTTGGGAGATTTGGAGCTTTGGGAATCTGTAAATCTTCCCTGAAGCCATTATGAGAGCATAGAGGAAGAGAAAAAACAGTCTTGTTGACACAGTTTCTCTCTAGGAAGCCCAGGGGAACACATGAGAAATACACACATCTTATGTGGTGACATACCATGCACCTGGTCTTAATCCCCTCTCCAAAAACACCTGTGGGAGAGACACTTCTCTGTGCCAAGGCATAAAGGATTTTGTTTGGATTCCATAGGAAAAATCTTTTTGTTTGTGCCATAGCTGAAGTTCAAATATGCATCCATGACCTGTCTCCTCTTAAACAGGACCCCACCAAAAAAAACAAATAAAAAAAAAAATCTGTCCTTCCCTAGCTAGGATATTTTCAAAGATCCAACAACCAAATTAAAAAAAAAACATTCCCAGCATGGGAGAAGTGCTGGCAGCAGCTTCAACCATTACGAACACACAGACAAGATCCGTGACAATAAATGATGTCCTGCAAACCATGAAGCCAGGCAGAAATATTTTTGGGGATGGCTGATTTTTGCACTCAGCCCCGGGGACAAGGAGGTAACAGAAGGAAAAGAACCTCTGTTTGTACAATCCACTTTGGACTTTCCCTTTGAACAGGGCACAGGGGCACTGAGTCTTACAGCCTGTTTAATAGGAGCATCTGCTCCTGTTCCCATCCCAGCTGGATGGAGTCTATGTGTATTTGCTGTTAGTGAGATGTGCCATGTGTCATGAGGAGGAGTGTATCCTGGGCAGGGAGCACATGCACATCTTGGAGGCCTTTACACCATGGCAGCAGGTCCATTTGTTTGGCCTGGGAATTTGCTTAGGGGCAGCAGCTGCATTCTTCATCTACTGTGGAATACTGTGGAATTTCCAAATGGTAAAGCCCCCAAGGGTGGCTATCATTATCAGGGTAATGTGTATGCAAGTGAGGATGTGGAGGGAGTGGGCTTCATGGGCACCTTCCATTTTATTTTATTTTATGTTATAGTATTTTATTTCTTCCACTGACATCTGGAAACAAGGGTTATCTCACTCCCACAGACCCTCTGAACTCAGGCCATCTGTGGGACCATCTTTTCCTCCCCCTCAGTGATGACCTGCCCTGCAGGAAGTTGATGGAGATGGAGAGGGAGTGTAGGAAAAGTCATAGGGATGTCCACATGGTCAATAGCAAATTTGCCAAAATGGGATTTCTGTCTATTTCAGAGATTTGTTATGCAGCTCTTAACACTTTGGTAGGTGTTCCAGGGGTTGAAAGAGCCAAACTCTCACTATTTATTTGCAGTTGTTCTCCTTATTCCATCTATGAATTTTCCCCTGCAGAAATGTCGGCTAACAATTTGCTCACATTTATAGGGTGAGTGGGGGCAGATGAAATAATTTGCTCTACCCTACCTCTAGTAAAGGATTCAGGCGCTCCATGGAGACCTGCAGCAGTCTTCTCTGGCCATCAGCAGCAAATTGAACTGCCCCATCTGCCACCCCAGCCCTCCAACAGAACAGAAAATGGGCCAGACTTTGCAGCTAAAGGACAGATCATACACAAACTACCATATGCAGTGGCTATTACAGGGTTTAGTCCAAATGACTTGCATGCAAGAGCAGTCTCAACATTGTCAATCCTCAAATTTGATGTAAGAGCTTCTGTAAAATGGGAAAGAGTTTCTCCTTAGAAACCTTTGCCTTAGAAAGCTTACTATGAGGTTTGTAAGAAGAGTCTTCCTCGATTCAAGCTGGGTGTTAATAATAAATCCAAAGAACTACAGCACTGGCTGTTCACCACCCACCTCGGCGAACCCGACTGAACCAAGCAGACGCACATACAAGTCAAACTCTGTAGGCTGGATACACAACAAGGTACTGTTGTCCCATCTGTAGCAATGTATATGCCTTTGGATATCGGGCTAACACAAGGCAAGGAGATACACGGGGAAGCTTTTCTCCTTCCCCCTTTTTTTCTGCTCTGAGCTGAGAAGGGAATCTGGAAGTCTGTGCTGTGTCCATGGTGCTCCCAATAGACTGGCTTTGATACAGCAAACAGAAGAGGATGCTCAACATATGCTCTGGTTGTGCTACGACACAGGGGCAGACGTTATGGGACTGATGTAAGCATTACCTGTGATGCTGACACCCCAAATTGTCTACTGTGCCTTATGACGCTGATTAACTGGGCTCTCGCTGTTTCAGCATCAGGAGTGTGTTTTCACCAGGAACCCCCAGCACCCACACCAGGGCCAACATTCCTGCAAGGACTGGTGTAAAATTTGCTGGACATGACCTGGTTAGTGTCTCCAAGGCCTAATTGGCATCCTCTGTGATCGGTCTGGCTTTGGCTGCCAGAAGAGAGTAAACTGTCTCCTCCTTTCACAGATGGGATGGGGGAAGGGGTGACCACCGCGTGTCTGTGTGTTGGTGTCAAGGGATGGCAACAAAGGATGTCAAGATCATGGTGCTGCCAAGGGGCTTGCATATTTGGCTTATAACCTGATGAGTACAAGGCAGGTGGCAGAGTCTATGTCATGCCCTGTGGGGAGTGGAGAGGGAAGAGAAAGAAAGGTGGAAAAAATAAGACTGGTGCAGATGGGAAGTGCCAGCTCTTCTCACTGGAATAGAGCTATTCAATTGGGAAATCCAGCCAGACAAACTAAAAAGAACCAGGAGGGAAAAAGCAGAACTGGCCAGCAACAGCAAGCATCTCCTGATCCCTTCCTATAACCTGCCTCATTGCTATTTTAAAAATCTCCTTTGGGTAGAAAATTAAATTAAACCACCCACAATTAAAAACCAAAATTGAGAACAAGTGAGATCTCTGGGTTTTTGAATAAGTATGTGACATAGGTGTGTGTGAAAGAATGAAGGAAGAAAGACAGAGTTGCAGATATATAAAAAAAACAACCTAGAAAAAACTTCTTGGAACAAAACACACACGAGGTAATGCCAAAAACTTGAGAAGGAGAGTGGTTACACACTAATTTAATTCTCTAATCCCCCTACTCCTGTCACTGTTTACTCACTGATAAATGTGCAGTAGCTTCAGCAAGACAACCACATTTGCAGAAACTGACAGCCTGACTCAGAGACTATTTACCTAAAGACCATGAATATTAAAACAGGTTTCCAAAAGGCCCCCGTCTTGAAGGAGAAGATTAGCATGGGGCCTCTTGCTGACAGACTCTTCCCTCTCCACCCCTCCTTCCCCCACTCCGTGATGCATCTCTTGTGCAAACACTTGAGAAGTATCACCTAGCTGAAGAACTGGAATATTGGAGCAGTGCCCTGAAGCTGTGCATTCAGCTTTAGCCTGCTAGTGAAAACACCCATCCAGTCTTCCAAGACAGAAGTTTGAGGTTTTTAGGGTGGATTGCACATTTTTTATTATTATTATTGTCATTATTTTTTCTTTTAAACAATTGACTAAAAACAAATATAATCCCTGTATCTTTTTGCTAGTTTTCTCTCCTTCTGGAAGGTGAACTATGAGCACAGAGTCCTTTAATAGAATTAGAAAGGCAACAAAATTATATTCCAAAGTCACGATCTTTAAGTGAGTTTGACTGTCTCCTTTGATGGTGCATGGAATTTACCAGAAAGCTGGAAAAGAAGTAAAGTAGAACTAGAAAGGGTAGAGAAAAGGATGGCTTTAAAAATCAGAGAGAAAGCATACTTTGTATAGAATAGGAAAGATGAAACAATCCAGATACCCCAGCAGAAATGACAAAACAGAGTGGAAATCAAATTGCTTTATATATTAAAAAAAGACCAAAAATGAAATGTCAAAAGCATTTTTAAACAGACAGTTAAGAGTCACTTACTGTAATAAAATGAAAAGTTAAACTCTCTGGGAACAAGTTTAAAATCAAAGTAAGAATAATTGTTTATTTATGCCATGTACATTTTACTGGAGGAAGTCTTTGCCACAACATCTTGTGGGGATCAAAATTATAACTAGATACAAGAAAACCTTAAGAAATTTATGAAAACAGTGAAAAAAGTGCTTCTAAAGGCAATGATGCAGTCACAAAGGATCACAGTCTGGTAGAAGGAGGGCAAATTAGGCCTGTCCTACTTGGCAGTGGAGTTAGAAGAGCAATTTGTTTACTTTTGGATTTTATGGACTTTTATATCTCTCTCCTTTTCACTTCTCCTCTCCACTGCATGTGAGAAACAGTCTTTTCCTAGACAGAAAGCCTCCACAAACACGGATGAAAGAAGGATGTGCACATACAGGCCAGGCGGGCATTGAGTATAACTACCACCATGCATCCTAGATATTAACACATTGCTGACTGACCCACCCTGGTAAAAGCAGTCTTACATGTCTCTTACAAGTCTCTTACAGTGCATGACAGCACTATTGTGTGCTGCATTTGTCCTGATACAGACAGTACTGCTTATTCTTGGAAATGGATAAATATCCTGACTATGAAGACAAGGATATCCAGTAGTTGACCCTTCACTGATCCATTTCACTGGCCCTTAGATCAGTGAACTATTCCAGCAGAATCAAGGGTTCTTGACTTTCCAGCCTCTCAAGCTATTCTAAGACATCTCAATGTACTTGCACATTTAGAATGGAACGACACAGTCCTGTTGAAATCAGTGGAGTTATTCTGTAGGGGTTTTTTATTCCCACCTGAGGATCAAGTGTTTTCAGTGAAAGCCTTTGGGAGCATTACTGCCCGTTGCATATTGGACAATGCTAACACAAGGATGAGCATATTTAGTTCAAGGGTTAATAGTTATCCTCTTTTCACTCCTCTGCTCCCTGAACACCTTAAATGCAACCAGGCAGCCCATGCGTAGAAAACTACTGCCAGTAAGGCTTCCCCTCATCTTTGTCTTTAACAGAAAAACAAACTTCAGTAGAGCAGTGCTAGAGGCTGCTTGGCCAGAAAGGCTTTACAAACACTTTGTGATCAAGCATGTGAAAGGGTTAAACCATTAAACCACCTGGCACGTGGCTTTTCTCTGATCTACGTCAGGTTTCTGCCTCCACAGCAGTCCCAGAAACAAACCCGGCCCCTTTAATATTCATGGCACTCAGCTGTCACGAGGCTAAAATTACATCTAGCCAAAGAGGATGAAGTCTCCTTATGAACACACTGGAGGCTACTGAAAGACACTTTTTGTTTAGAGGGGATGTAGTGAGGCAGGAGATAAAGTGAATAGAAATTTTGCTATCACAGATGGAAATCCTTGATGAACATTTTTTTCCTGGTTGGATTTGGTATCTTGTTAAAGCAGGAGTTTAATTATAACCAGAGCTATTATAATGAACAGGTAAAGCTGGAATATTAGGAAAGAGTCCTGGAATCCGGAATCTGAAAAGCAACATCAGGGCGTAGATGATACAAGAGTTACTGCAGTCTTAGAGTTTGACCCCAGGGTAGAGTAGCTTCTTCAGCTTTTCTTTAGAGCACCTCCCTCTGCAAAACCTTTTCCTACCACCTGAATTCACTTCTCCTTCTTTCCTGAAGTCAGACTTTTAGCAGAAACTGAGAAATCTGTTGTGACTTTTATGGGCATATCAAGACTACCTTAGATCCAAATTTAAAAGCAAATTTTAATCCATGTTCAAAGGTTAAAAATCAAAGGCTGTGAAGCTTAAAAGATATGAGCAGTGTTTCTTCATGATCTCACAAGGAACATTCTGCTTTCTGGGACACCTTAAATGGAAGAAGTTTTGGACATCTTAGTTGATGCCAGAACCTCAGAGCGGGTTAATGCAGGCAAGCACCACTCCATGCAACATTTGTTTCTTAAATGCTTCTTCTAAGCATTCACTTTTAGATCATTGAACAGATGGGTCTTGGTTTTGTCTCTCCCAAGGAGGCTAAGCAGGTATGGTTTTCTGTATTGATTGATAGCTCATTGTGGACTTAATTGTTTGGGAAGCTTTTATCTATATGCTGTTTTCTCCCAATTGGATATACATGCGAATATCTACATGTGTGGAATTACAGCAATATGGGAGCTTAGGCAATGTCCCCTTGATTTAGGAGGATCCTGCAGTCTTTATGAAGTAGAGACATGCCTAAACTCCCAAAGGCCAGACAAATGCATTCGCAGTCACTGCCCAAATGGCTCATCTATCTCACTTGCAATGGGTGTTGTTCTGTTACATGCAACATTATGCCAGCACACTGAAGTGCCCCAAACCCTTTCCTGCTTGATATATCCATACGCTCTGTCACAGATTGACCTACTGTGGACTGTGGGTTGTATGTCTATGTCTGAGTGATGTGTCACATAGCCCCTGCAAGGTGGTGTATCTCCTAGTCTGACTCCTTGCTTGGAGGAGCTCCTGTGATAGGCATATTGCCCAGTAATCACAGAATCACAGAATATTCTGAGTTGGAAGGGACCCACAAGGATCATC
>WEKX01011257.1:0-14811 GCA_013390025.1 Pitta sordida
TGTGCTCACCCTGTGAGCGGCGGGGGGAGGAGGGGGGAGGGCCGGCTGTGGTCGCAGTGCGAGTGGCGATGCTGGGGGCCAAGCCAACTGGGGTCCCAGTACATTCTGGGCATGCGCCGAGATTGCGCATCTCGTGGAAAAATCACCCACTAATACTGAAGCCCGCAAATAGCGGAGCGCGAATACGTGGGGGCTCACTGTACCTGTTCCTCTCCATAGATCTCAGGTGCCTTCACAAGGTGTTATCATCAGCACAGCACACAGGGTACAACTCAAGAGCAACAGGCTGAAGGCTACATTCCAGGAGCTGGAATGCCCACTCAGGGTCTGGCTTCAGAACTGCCCTTCTGTAGGTAGGGGCAGCAGGAAGGAAGCAATCCAACTAGCCAGGCTGTGTCAGGATCCCCCATGCCACCTCTATACTTTGTGGCTGGCCTGAGGCTGAGGTGATTCAAGCATATGGTTCTCTTTTCCCTAAAGGGCTATTAGTCCAGCAAGCTGTATCACTCTGCCAAACTAGAGCCCAATGCAGCAATGTATGGAGGAATCACTGTGCAGGGCAGGAAGAGGAAGAAAGAATAAGCACAAAAAATGTTTGTGCTAGGAGGAGTCTTCTGCATAAGTTATTGCTAACAGTTCTCTAGCAAAATATAGTTGATTTCAGCTGTGTTACCGGGCCTATTATATTGAAAAGATCCAAAATAAAAGCAAAGAAGGATTATAAGTAAAAATCTATTCTAAATATATGGGATGATTGCCTGATAACTTAGCACAAACAAAATATCCATAGCTGACAAGAATTATTTTAAACCGGTTTTCTGATAAACTTTTCCAGAGAATAGTGTTCTGCCAGGAGCAGAATTGCCTACCCAGCATTTATTGTCATCTGTCTCCTTTCACAGCCACCCACAATGGTTTGCTGCTGTTGTTTAAAAAACCATTTCAATCCTTTGGTTATAGACAAGGAGCCAAAAAAACCCTGGATCTATTCCAGTCTGTGCAAGTAGTCCTTCATGGGCTCAGAGATAGCACTGTATCCACAGAATCTGCATCCAAACCACTGTATCTGCCTCAATATCTCCACATCCTGCATCACCCAGGGAGCAGGTATTGCAAGACAACTGTCAGGCTGAAATGTCTGACCATTCACCCAACCAGCACCAGTGGGATGTTGTTCACCAGTTGCAACCATATATGTCATAATTTAATGTGTTTAATCATGCAATTCAGAGTTTGTGCTTGGCTAGTTTCCAGGCAGATCTTCATCTTCTACATCTTTAATGTCATGCACACCCATGAGATGACATCAATAATCATATGAAAGGGGAGAACAACCTGAGCACACACAGAAAAGGAATTACTCTGTCAGGTCATTGAACTTTATCTTTTATGATTTTATTAATCACATAATGATATACTTATGACATTTTTCTGTAGCAGGCATAACAGCAAAATAAACATTCAAGTTAGAAGTCTAAGATGGTGGAATGATCCCAGTAAGACTGTACTAAATTGCAAACACATAGAAGAGGGAAAGAAAGTAGAAGGTGCTACAAACAACTTCAGCAGTGTCAACATACTCAGTGGTGATGAAGAGTGATATTATTCCTAACCTAAGAAGTTCTTAGCTGCAAGACTGCCAACCAAAGAAAGAGTATTGGAAAAACTAAAGCTGAAAGCTGCCCATAAAATTGTCTCTCTTCAGGGACTAATTATTATAGCAAGCTAATACTTCCTCTGGCTAATGATTATAAACCCAATTATTTGTTGGTGTCATCTCAGTAATAATTAGCTGAAAATTATTGAATCATATGAATCAGTATTCATATGGAGTGTCTCAAAGCACTGGTGGTAAATTTATCCATTCGTGATCTGTGTAACACACCATTTCCCATGTACCATCATAATAATGACAAATGTAGCTGCTGCATAGAAATATCGACTCTCTTCAGTTTTGTCATGGTTTGGGGTTTTTTTCCTCTGCAGCGAGGGGATTAATAGCTTCTGCCTCAGTCTCCCTCGCTGCCATGGTAATCACGGTCACCTCTGTGAATAACAGAGTACATATTTGTGAAGGGGAAGAAAAAAAAACTTAGTAACAGAAAGTAGATGGCCGGGTCAGGACGTGTGTAAGAAGCTGAAAGCCATGAAGGCCCTCCGAGGCCTACTAGAGAAGGGGTAGGAATGTTTTTCCAGGCATCTTGCTGCTGCTTGTGGAACGGACAGAACATGGTGTAAACCTATGGAATAGAGAGAGATGANGTCTTTGTCTGAAACTTCTGGAAACATTTCCTGGAGGGTATCTGGGATTAATCTTGGACCATATGTGAAAAAGGAAACTTTGTTATA
This sequence comes from Pitta sordida, assembly GCA_013390025.1. Classification (NCBI taxonomy): domain Eukaryota; kingdom Metazoa; phylum Chordata; class Aves; order Passeriformes; family Pittidae; genus Pitta; species Pitta sordida. The sequence goes on from WEKX01011257.1 coordinate 2,350, forward strand.
TAGAGAAGACTAAGCACAATTAATATAAAATCAGTCTTAAACTTTGGGCTCTGTAATGTGGCGTCTCCAGAGTGCTAGATAATATGATGATGGTCCTACAGAGACAAAACCTACTGGAAATACAGGATGAAACTATAAATTTTCATTCCATGCTTACAGAAAGAGGTGCCCAAATAGAAGCACAGACATTGTGCTCATTCTTTTGATAGTTCTTCCCATCTTATGCCCCAGTTGTGCTCATTTTCTCTTCATGGCCTCTTCAGAGCCCGGCAGATGTCTGAGAGTGAACAGTGATTCTGGGAATTCATGACTATCAAATGATAGTGCAGACTCTGTGTGAAGTTAACTCTGTAGGTGAAAGTCATTGTTTGCCTCCTAGAGAAAACTCAGGGCATTATATTAATTCCTTCAAATGTTGGATCTATGTTCTGCAGAGTTTTTGAGAACTTTTCTTAAAGCAGTAGATAGTGGCCACTGATCAAGATGTCAGCCTCACAGCGACATTTTTATTCTGAGATCCAAATGGAGTTCAGCACAGAACAGCATAAATGTAAAGAACACTCATCCCAATGGTTAATTGTTCCTCTGACTCATCTAAAATGCTTTAAATCATCACAAAAGTATTTGGTATAATTAAGAAAACATGGCTAGCCTTCTATCCCCAGTGGTATGGATGTTGACAAAGGCAGAACATGCTAACCCTACAAAACATTTTATTCTAAGATATATGTAAAATTTAACCCTCTGCTTGCATTTTTACTAGGTGTATTTATTATTTACATCTTTACTAGCTATTATCATAAATATATTTTTTAGAAGCACCAACTTGTATTACATAATTTATGTGCTTTTTCATTTTATACTTAAAGTGAGTGGTGATTATACATCCCTTGATCTTTAAATACTTTAAAACTCCATCAAGTAGCTTTTTAGATTATCCTAAGCTGTTGTTTGGCCACAAATATTTAGGAAATTTACTAACAAATTCAGCAGTTTTATGCAAGTGAATTTGCTCACAAAGATTGCCTGCACATACAATGAAAGAGAATTCAGCTATATGGTTTTGTCAGGACAGGTAATCCATCAGCGTAATTTGGAATTGCTCCCCTGAAATTAACTGAACCATGCTGATACATATCAGAAGTTGAAGATATAAGCCTACTTTCTATGGTAATCTCTCTGAACTAGCTCTCTGTTTTGTGGGTTTCATCTGAACTGCTGACAATTGAACATGTACTCGATTTGATACATATTTGCTCCTTAAGGCTATGTGAACCTTGTTTGTTTTTTCCGTGGAGTGGATTGCAGACACACAGAATCAAAATAATTGGTGCTTTATTTAATAGATTAATAGCTATGCAAATGTATGTTTTCAACTTTGAATCACTTCTACAATTTCTGAACATAAAGCTCCTTTAAAACCAGCAAGAGCTTTAAACCCAATCTTGATGTCATTATTTTTTTTATGAAGAAAGAAAAAGCTGCCTTAAGCAGCCACCCTTCTCTGCCTAGCTGCTCATTTGTGCCTCTGCATCTAGCCCTTCCTCTGTGTTCACATAGAGAGATTGGAAAACTTATCCTAGAACCTAGTTCATTCTAAAAAAACCTTTCCCATTTAGTTCATGAGTAGCTGCAGGCAGGGGAAGGGATGCTTAAGTTGGCATTGCTCCTGGAAAGAATGACGGTCATACTGCGTTCTCACTAGTGTTTCAAAAAAAAATTTAGAGTATAGGCTTGCATGTTTCAGATCTAATAATGAGTGGGGGTTTTCGCTTGTCCCAGACACTCTCTCCTTGAGAAGAGAGTTAGCAGTCTGGACTGCACAATAGATAAAATATCTAACTTAACAGTTATACCAACACAAATTTCAAAATTTAAACTCATCAGATCAAATAATCCTCACTGAATCAAAACATCCTCTTTTAAAAAACCACCACCACAACAACAAAATGGACTCAAACAACTTTTTTGGTGTCTGGGGCAGTTTTTGCTGTTCTGAAAAATTCAAAACCAGTGAAAAAAACTCTCACTAGCTCTGTACCTAAGAAGGCAAAAGAAAGCAATGTATGACTGCTCCTATAATGGATATTCTTGTTTTCTCTGAAAGGGAAATAATCTAAGTCTGCAAATAAGATACAGTCTGGTTGTTGATATACTTAGGTTGTGTATTCACTTCCTGATATGCACTCTCACTGTGTTTCCAAGTGAGACACTCAAACCCAGAACTGTCAAGAGGGTCAGCTGCTGCTACAACAAACACTGTAAAATCTGAGGCCCCATATGGCATCTGCAATGTCCAAAGGACAGAAGACATGGGTGGTTTGTAATGGTGGTCACGCTGAATCTAATGCATCTAGTGGGAAATACAGAAGAGACTAATCTGCTTGCAGCCTGTCCTACTACAGGACAAAGTCTTTGTTTCTTTCCAAAGCTTTTTTTCCTGTTTGTGTTTGTTCGTGGATTTGGGGTTTTGTTTGCAAAATCAAATAAATACTGGTATTACTAAAACAAACAAACAATAACCCCCAAACAAAGAAAAAAAACCAAACCAAAACTCATCCTTCCCAAAACACTCTAGATACGAAAGTTCAGTGACAAACCAGATTCCTTAAGCACATCACCAGTTACTCTCCATGATTGCAAATTTACAAAGATTAATAATCAAAGAGAGAGCATCCATAGATTTCAAGTGAGGCATAGATAAATTCCTTCAGATTTTAAAGGTAATGGGCAGTGCAAGAATGTATAAAATATTTTGTCCTTTACGACAGTGTCCTTCATGACTCACTTGAGAGTGATGCTGATAACCCTGTCTGAAGAGCTCAAAGGGTTTTCTGCTGCCTAGTTTGAATCCTGACTATCTTTGCATCACAGCTGCAGAAGTGATAATCAAATGACATCACTTCTTTCAAGGATACTTAATATGAATATTGTCAGCAGTTGCACAAAATTAAGTTTAATGAGAAATCAATAACCTCCCCATCTGCAGTCTGAACAATACTGTCAAAATGTTGAACTTGTAAAGGAAGGCAACTAAATCTGCTGAAGATGCTATGCTGATGCCATCGTCGACTTCCTACTATTTTGGTTTAAATGAGGATATTATAGCTGCCATCAAAAAGTAGAGAGGACAATATTTTTTCCCTTTTTAGGGGCTGCAAGGCGTGGAACCATACACCTCTGAACCCAATAGCTTTGAAATTAATCCAGGATTATTCAACTGCATGAGAATTGTTAGAAGACTGGAAATAACATCCCACACTCTGTCTTTTTATTGCAACCTTCCTTATAGTATCATCTTGCAGTGAAACCTGAATATCCTAATGGGATTAAACATAAAAGAAAGTAAAAAAAAAAAAATTCCTGGATCAGAATTTTAAGTGAAGCATTCTGTGAGAAAGACCACACCACTGCCAGTGACCTTCCTTTCCTCATGCGTGATCCCAGTTGTGCCTAGTCAAGTGTCCAAGAGAGACTCCATCAGTTCACGCTGAATTTATCCTTTTGCTCCTAAAACAGGTGTCTTGTTACTAAGAGAACAGGCATTTATGCCATTGATGAGGGTGTATTAACCCACTTTACAAGAGCTCATAATGTTCTCTGATATGAAAAGCAGAATGTAACGATGTTATTTAAGACCTGAGTTTTGTATTGATAAAAAATGTCATTCTAAGCAAAAAGCAATAAATTCTCTTCTAGCCAATATGAAAAGGAGGAAAAAATGCAGGCTTTTAAGTGTTTCAAAATGCCATTTCTATCTCCAGCTCCAACCTTTGTTTGTTTTTCAAATGCACTCTCTGATAAATTTGCATTTAACGTAACTAAAAGGTGATTTAGAATCTCATACTGTGTCTTCACAGCAGTCATTACATACCACAAGAATGCTTTTCTCATTTTCACTCTAAACTCCAAGCCATCTCTAGCTCTGAACAATTATATTAATTACAGAGTAACTGCTCAGGGAAGAGCAGAAAACCAAGCTCCATCAAAATTTCTAAAACACTCTTATTTTTTATCATTCTAGATTTCTTTGCCTTCATAATGCTTAAAAAATTCATATTCAGTCTCATAATTGCTATCATAAAACATTTACAACAGTGTAAACTCTAAGTGTGGGAGGAGGTGTATGAGGTCTAATTCCCATTCCTACACCTAGATAAGTACCTCAAATAACAAAAAAAAGTTTCCTCACATCTTTCCAGTCAGTGTGTTTTCCTAGTAATACAACCCCAATTCAACTTATTGCTGTTTCATATTAATTCACATCTCAGGTGTCAGGCAAGTTGTTGTACACCTTAACTGAAATCTTAAGTATGTACACATATATGTGTTTATTCTTATTTTATTGTACTACTAGATCTAGTGCTGAAGAAGCACTAGAAGCAAAAAGATGGTCCCTGACCTTTTGGGTTTGCAAGAGATGTCTAAGAGACAAATAGGTAGAGGGCCAGAAAACACTATAACCAAGTATTCAGAAAAAAAGTTCCTCTTGATCTGCCTCATCACACAAAATGCTCTGCTTTCTACCACCCTGGTCTGCCAACCTCTTCTGCAGTATAAAGAAAGAAACGAGAGATGGGAAGCAAGTTTTACACAGGAATATATTGATATATAAAGACTTTCATAAAGGAAATAGATAAATAAAGATAGGATTAGACATTTGACATGAACATGGATGGCAGTTTCAACACAACATAATAGCTTTAAAAGTCCTGCTTCCTGGCTGTAGAATTAATTGTGACAAAATATATTACTCCTTTATGCTTTAATAATTAGAATGAACCCAACAATCCTTTTAATCTGCCTAAAATTCCACAGACAAAAGCACTGCCCTTGATTAACATTTACGATGTCACTGTCCTCTTTGAACTGGCTGGCTTATCTTTGCCCACCATATCAAGTACCAGTAAACATTCAGTCCTCAGACTTTGGAATATAAACAGCTCTGATCCAGCCTGTGTCCCACCTTTTCTCTCTTATGCAGACTATCTTCGTCAGCATAGTTTCACTAACCAAAATCCTTACTGTTACCAGCTGTCACTACCTTTATTCCAATTCTGTACATAATTCAGCCCCTTTCCCAGCTCTGATTTAGCTCTATTAGACAGACTCTCACCCTTTTTTCCCCTCAACAGACCTACTGCTTCCTAAGGACTGTTATTTCTTAGGAGTAATTTATGTGCATTCTCAAATTTATATTTGGATAAACGTGATGTAAGTAACAATCATCCTTTCCTTCATAATTATCAGTGGTTTTTCATTGTGTTTGTTGGTCTAGAATAAACAGTTTTCATTCATAAATTATCTAGCAGCATTTGTCTTGAACATTGATAAACACACAATGTCATTATAAATATCTTTCCCAGTAAAAGGATTTCCATGGCTCCAATATCACAGATAGATGGTTATGAAAACTGCCCATTGTGTGGTACAGAGGGACTGTTTTCTCACAAGCAAACAACAGCTCTCTGATGGAAAGGTTTTGGCTGACCAAGGCAGAGATTAATTAATTTGGAGCCCTCAAGTACATGGTAACAGGTACTTACACTGGACTTACCTTCTGTATCCAAAAGGTTGTGCAAATGCTGAATGTCATACAATTATAGTGTTTAGAACTCAGATTCTAACCTCAACAAAGACAGACTACAACAGCTTTGGCCCACGTACACTGATTTATACCACTGGAAGAACAGAAACCAACTCATACCACTATTAATTTGTATAGGAAAAGAATGCAAAGACAATACCTGCACAAAACCACACATCATATAGTCATCAAATAAAGGCAGACTGGGACGGTCCTCTCGATAAATCGTGATTTTGTAGCTGCTCACAACCTGAGGGCTGGGTTGTGAATCGTCTGTTACAAGAATGATGACTTTGTTCAATCCAAGACCAAGGGGGTAGTTAGCAGTGCTGCATGACAAAATAGGAAAGAAGTGGAATAAACACTGAAAAACCCAAAGATTTACACTGCTTTATCTACAGCTGTTAAACTTTTCTTGCTCCTTGAGGGTCCTATTTCTAACATTATCTCTTGCAAAATACATCTGTTTTGAAATAAAAACAGTGTAAAATAACATTTTTAACAATTTATACTTCTTTCAGGAGGACAAAATACTGAGAGCGAAACAGTGAGAACAGCTTCAGTGGCAGTGGCAAATATTCTGACATGAAATTTGTGAATCAAACCATTAGGGAAAATAATTCCTGACAGGTTCAAGTTTGTGATGAAGTCAGCAAGACAAACATGACCAGAGGTGCCAGCTAGCTGCTGAAATTGTCCACTAGCCGAATGTGATAACTAGACAAACTGCTCAGAATCACAGACAAGAGCAAAGTTGAGCTATGCTCTTCTTCCCTTGGAATGAAAAATGCTGAAAGACAGAACCCGCACATGCAGGACTTTTACTATCCAATGTAAAGGACATATTGGTAGGAACAAATCTCTAAGTTTTTCACATGTATCCATGTTGACTGTCAAGGCAGTTAATATTAAGACACCAAAACATTGGGTGGAATAATTTTATGGCAGCTTCTTTTGAAATGATTTTATTGAAAACACTGATATTATTGAAAATACGGGAAACATATTGGGTATCAGATCAGTAACAACTGTACGAACTATCTGATTATTAGCAGACATTCTAGGTCAAAGCATCTGCTTCACAGTCAGTCAAAAGGTGGTGTGTTGCATAAGTGCTTCTAGTCACAAAGCAAAGTTAGGTCTGTAATGATTAAGAATTCTTCATCCTAAGTAAATCCTTGTTCATGCTCTCCTTTTTACCCATTCACTAATGGCTAGTACGTAAATAGGACAGTTCTCTGGTTCTGAGGTACCTGATCCAGATAAATAAATTGGTATCGTCCCTGGCATATGCTTTTGTCTCTGAGACAGCTGGTTGGGAGAGCCAAAATTGCAACAGGGATCATAGTAGCAATTAAATATCACAGATGATTTTGCGTCAGTGCTCAAAGCTATTGTTTAGTGATGACTCTGCTACCTCCTCTAACATTCAGCTTTATACTTCTCTAAAAGATCACATGAGCTGGAACTCATACAGATGACATGATGACCCACTTAGTGGATGAGAGAAAGGCTGTGGTTGTTGTCTGCCTAGTGTCTTTGGCACTGTTGTCCACAACATTATCTTGGAGAAACTGGCTGTTCATGTCTTGGATGGGCATACACTTTGTTGTGTAAAAACTGGCTGGATGGTCAGGCCAATAACCAGGACAAGTAAATTGAGCGCACCAGTAGTCAGTTTGCAGACAACATCAATCGGGGGAGCGGGGGAGTACTGATCTGCCAGAGGGTAGGAAGACTCTGCAAAGGTGCCTAGACACGCTGGGCTGAGGCCAAGTGAATAAGGTTCAAGAAGGCAAAGTGCCAGGTCCTGCAACTGAATCACAACAACCCCATGCAATGATATAGGCTTGGGGAGCAGTGGAAAGAGATCTAAGGGTCAACCATTCGCTGAACATGAGTCAGCAGTGGGTCCAGGTGGCCAAGAAGGACAGTGGCATCCTGGCCTGTACTAAGAATAGTGTGGCTAGGAGGACTTAGGCAGTGATTGTCCCCCTGTATTTGGCTCCAGTGAGTCCTTGACACCTTGAATTCTACGTTCAGTTTTGGTTTCCCATAACAAAAATGGCATTGAGGTGCTGGAGCATGTCCAGAGAAAGGCAACAAAGCCAGTGAAGGGTCCGGAGCACAAGTCTTATGAGGAGGAGCTGAGGGAGGTGAGAGGCTGAGATTGTTAAGCCTGGAGAAAAGGAGGCTGAGGGGAGACCTTACTTGTCTCTACAACTGGCTGAGAGGAGGTGGTAGTGATGTGGGGAGCAATCTCTTCTCCCAAGTAAAAAAAGCAATAGGACAAGAGAAAATAGTCTAAAGTTGCACCAGGGGAGTTTTATGTTTGATATTAAGAAGAATTTCTTCACTGAAAGGATGGTCAAGCATTGGAACAGGCAGTCCAGGAAAGTGGTTTCCCTCATCTTTGACTTAGGGTCATGGTTTAGTGGTGGATTTGGCAGTGCTGAGTTAATGGTTGGAGTTGATGACCTTTATAGTGTTTTAAAATGTAAATGATTCTATGGCAATCCCTTATGTAATATAATTCTGATGAAATGGATCATTCTGAATTAGTAAACTTATTTCTTCTTTTGACCCCAACTGCTCTACTCTGAAACATGTAAGCAGACCAATACTAGCAGCCCAGCATCTTAGGGCACACTGCAAAATTAACACAAAAGCACAAATTCTCTGTCTTCTACTGTGTGCAGTGTAGCGATAGTCTGTTGCCACTCAGTTTTGATGCTGTCAGTGACTGCAGAAGATGGGTGAGACGCTAGCAACTCTACACTCCATAAACCTATGGTTAATTATGGCTTGAGAACACATTCCTTCAGGAGATTGAAAATATATACAAGTTTTTCAGTGTTGAAGTCCCTCTGACTTTCCTGTGACTAATCTATCTGTGTTCCAGGTTTTTGGAAACACTGAACTATGCTGGAATATTCTGACATATTTCCAAAAATAAGTTTTTACACTCATAGTTTGTTGCCCATACCTTGGCCCTTTCTTGTCATCAAGGTGTACTTGGCATTGACAATTAGAGGGTTGTGCTCCAATCTTCACTGTCACCATGTCAAATGGGACTTCTGCATAGTACTCTTTGATCTTTGGGTTAAACCGAGGATTCAAGTCCAGCTGTGGACTGGTGAAGATCTGCCTGATATGAGATAGGGTATCTTTATCTGTTCCAAGAAGGCATCAAAGAAAAAATTGTGAAATATATGAATATTTTTGAATAACATGCAATTTCTGGCAGATTGTTAATACGTACAGTGGCAAGATATTTAATGCCTAGTCACTCTGAGACTGATAATCCTGCTGCAAAGTCTTAATGGAGTTTGTAATGGCACTTGAGAGAAAATTTTAGACTTTGGAGGGATTGTAATTATTCAGTGCCCAATCACTTTAGTCCTCGTCACAAAATTCAAAGACTGAATAAGCCTTTGAAAATGCAAGGATTAAGTCTGGAAGATCTGTCTTCAGTTGGTTAAGTGAAACTTAATGAAGAGGTAGGCCAAAATTCATAACCTACTTAGGTACCAGCTTGTGTACAGGGTTTACGTACAAGTGTAACTTCCAATAACAATCAAAATAAGTTAGACATATTCTTATTCTTCATAAGAACAAGTCACATAAATGTATCTAGATCCATGGGGTCATTTGCAGTACAGCTGGAAGAATGTTTTATTAAAATTCCTAAATCAACAAATTCCAGCTCTTTGCCTGTGTATGAAATCGCCACAATCAAATCCTATTTGCTCAAATGCATCCTTCATTTTGTAGTGTTTGCCAAATTGCTCATGAGAATAATTTTTTGCTGACAAGCCACTTGTGACAAATATTTTAATCCAAACTACTGGATTCAGATCTACAGTATAATGACACATTGAAAAATGCTTTGCACACATATTCACTAGTGCAAGTTTAAAATGGCTTTTCAGAAAATATTCCAGAGAGAAAACTCTTTTACTGTAATATCTGAAAAGTCTTGTGGCTTAAACCCCAGCTTTAAAAGGGTCATAAACGATGAAAGGAGCTCTACGTGGACCTTCTCTACCTTGAAATATGTGCTTTGAGAAAAAGAAATCAGGACAATTTCAGCAATCTCTTGCATGTATTAAAATACAAACTAAATTATTCTAGTGGAAGAGCAGAATTTGAGCTAGATTTGTAGGGGAATAGAATCTTATACATTGACACATGGAAGATACTAAAAAACCCCAACCCTACAGATGAGTATAAACAGTCCATATCCACTATGCTTTACTTAGAAATGTTGTCTCACTACTAGATTAAAAATGAGGAGGAATTTCAAAGTAAAATTAATTGAGGTATTTTCAAAATAAAATATCATGAAATCAGAATAGTGAAGTCAGTTTGCCAGCTCCAACAGCATTTCTGGACTTTGACTGACAGAGTAGTTCCTGGAGGCACCATGATACCAGTAACAGAGGGGGCAAAAGGCTGAAGTTTTTGGAAATAGAGGGCAAAGGTCTACTGAAGTGTGACAAGGGATCAATGAGTGCTGGAATACTCACACACATACACACAGAGCAATGTTTAATTTTGTGCTTGAGACTTATTTAACGTAATAGCTCAAATATTGAGTCTTGTTTACAAACATTCTTGCTACTTAAAAATCCTTCTTTTTTCCTTTTTTTTTTTTTAAACATAACAGCCTGCAGATAGTCCATTAACTGAGAGCTTATGCAGAAAAATGCAAGAAATTTGTTCAAGAAATCTGTCTTCTTTCCCCTTAGTGGTCTAAAAAGACCTTGACTTACCATAACTGCATTGTCCTTCTTTAGTCTTACTGGAATAATGTAATGCTGAAAGAGAAACAGAAACAACTAATAGTTTTCTACTCTAAGCCTGATTACAATCTTATTGGAGAAGAAATCATCTTTTAATTATAAAAGATATATTGTACTTTTATTTTTTACAGTTTGGGATCTTTGCTTTAGGCTCATGAATCCTGCTCATAGGCTCACCATAACAACTTACACAGATAAGGAAGAAAGAAACTGGTCTTTTTTATGTAGTGAGCCAAACAATGTAATCTAAATCATACATCTTATAAAAAATATTACAAATAGGAAAAAAATAGGTATACTTTATATTAAAGACTATACTTTGACTCCTTACCTTCATGATTCTTCCTGGAGTGAGAACTAACATTCTGCTTAGGACTCATATTTTCTTGAGGAGATTGCCTGTCAATTCAATAGCAGACATATTTTTACATGAATGGAAGGAACAGACCAGAAATAATGCAGAATTTTTCAACAGTTTCTATATGATGTCCTAGAACATATTTTAATACACATTTTTATTTTAATATTTTCCATGGAAGGATGAATCTTCTGGATTCATGTTCCCAGCATTAGCAATACTACCTGAGTGAACACATTCCAAAATAAATGGCAATGTACCATGTAAAAAGAAAACAAACAAAAAACCAGAAATAAATTCTGAAATATAGTAGCATTGCTGAGAACTGGAAGAATGGATATAGCCAAGAATAAACCAAATTACATCTTTTAACTGTTTGAATTACGGTTTTTGTATATACTTGAGGTTAGACTTTGCTCAAAAATAATTAAACAGGCCTGTGTAAGGGGGACTATCCCTACCGACATATTAGCATGATTTCCTAAAACGGAACTTCTATGTGTTCTCCTTTATTTGCCAATCCAAAACAAATCCAGAGCATATATATATTTATATATATATATGTGTGTGTGTATATAAATATATAAAGCAATTCATCATGTTATTGGTGCCTATACTGCAAACTCTCCAGATTTTTAATTTGAAATAGAATTTTGAGAGGATAATAGAGAAAGGGAGCAGGCTTCTCTCCCATGCACATACCGGACCTCTGACTTATAACACATTTTCAGAAGTCCATTAGCATTTCTTGAAGTTTGCATGTGTTTTTCTCCCAGTGTTTTCCATAGAAGTTTTCACAATGCAGCTTTTTCCCAGACACTGCAGTTTGGATTTTAAAAGATACAAAGTCACTTGTTTGTGACAAGGAAGGGAGGTGGCAATACTATTCTGTGCAAATGCTTCAACAGGAGCTTCTGAAAGCAACATTGAGGTCAATCATAAACTGTCCGATAACAAAACAGGGATTTCTGCATTATGTCAACGAGATAAGAAAAAAAGCACCTGGCAGATTGGTGTGTCTCTGTGTGTGCCTGAAAATGTAGTTCTGAGCTTGCAGTGTCTAGACACCACCCTAATTTCATGCACATTCTTAACCTACTTCAAAGGAGACATTTCATAAACTATTAGAGAGGTTGTTTTCCAAGTTGTAAGTAATTTTTCACTCCTCTTCCTCCTTGACAAGGAGATAACAGCTAACACTTGTTAAAGATATTTTCCCTCTCCCCTGTTTCTTTTTGCCTGCCCACTCCCAAACACTACTGTAAGGTGAAAACAAGATGTCTTAACTTTATAAAATGTCAGACTTTGGTTTAATCAGAGGACATCCCGGGAGTGTGGTCACCACCACCAGTGCAAGACCCCTACTCCCAAAGGAACAGCACGACTTATACATGCCAAATCTGTTGTGACTGTAGTGACTCCTCCATTGTGACCTCGCTGATTTTTTTCGCAAATCTGCCTCAGTGATTTACGGAGGTTCCTGACCGACACATGTGCAGTGCCTCTGCTTTGCCAAGGGGCAGTGCCAGCGTTCCCTGTGGGGTGGGACTGGCCCAACCCCACAGGGAGGGCACACAGGGCCTCCCCCTCACTGTGGCATTTATAATCCCGTGGTGCCGTGCCCCGGTCCTTGCCCCACTCCTGTATGTCTCCATGCCCAGTCCCTACAGTGGAAGGCTCATACTGCGGTATGCCCCGGGCAGCCGCTGAGA
>WEKX01011260.1:0-18731 GCA_013390025.1 Pitta sordida
GGCTGTCTAGTGCCTGGCACAAAGAATGTCCGTACAGTTTGAGGAGAAAATAGCATCACATCTTCTGAAGGCTTCCTGTAAATTTAAGCCCTGTCAGTTCTTCTTGACTTCCTCCCTGTCTCTCTTCATATAGTGCAAGTGGGGCACAAAGAAAATGCCTCTTTTCATGTCGGCTCAGATATTTTGATTGCTCTGTAACAAGCATTTCATTAACCAAGTTAAAAAAAAAGTATTCTTCCAGAAAATTATTTCCATTTTTTAGCCACATTCTGGTGGAAGTAATTACTGTTTTTCTTACTTGACCAGTTAACCTTGTGTCATTTATTATTAAAATGTGGTGAATTTTCCACTGTCATCAGTGGACTCACTGTATTTAACACTGAGAATTCTTACTTTTATTGTCCTTACTCTGCCCTTTGAGGATATTGCCTGAAGAAAGAAGTTGTATAAATGGCTCCTATATCTAAGGACACAAAGGCTGCTTTATTTTTGTTTCCTTCTACATCAGTTTTGTAACTACAAGCTTATAAGGTGCCAAGGCAGAGGAGTTTTCCTCTTGTGCTATGTAACCCTGAACAGCCTTGGTTTTGAGCACCTTTTCCTTGTATCTCTTGCTCCCTGAGTGCCGTTCTTTAACCTCCTTATTTTCACCTGTGCCAAACTGGGGAGAAGTTCACAGTCACTGTGCCTAAGGAGGGGGTAGCAGCATATCCAGTACTATAACTACAATGCTTTTCAAATGCAGAATAGACGTTTGGGGAGCATGCTATTTATCAGAACTGTAATTTGGTGTTGCAATACTGTGATAATTCCGCACCATTCATTTAAATGCTTGTTCCATTTTGCTGCTGAAGTCTGAGGGGAACCTACCACTGCTGTTTACTCACTGCAGAGATTCAAGCCTGAGACAGTGATTAGTGCCCTCCTTCCAACATACTAAGATCCTTTCAGCTTTGCTTACAAGAACAAGCCGTAAACATGCATTCCCATTGCTGTAGTCACCAGCCTATGTACTGACTTCCCCCTACCCTCACCCCCACCTTTTTTTTTTTAAACTGATTAATCCTCCAGTCAACAAATAATGTAAAGGAGAGGAGTTCAAATATCTATTATGATGCTGTTTGCGCTTAAATGCAGGAGTCTGGATTGTTTCTTTATTTTCCCTCCCAGCACAGAAGTGTATTTTATAAAGAGTTGTCAAAAAACTTGTTCTCAAAAACTTAAGTATTGCAGTGCTTCATTAAAACTGATTTGTAACCCTCTTTGTTCTGTTTGAATAGACAGGTGTATGGACCACACTTGCCAAGATTGAGCAGAATTTTTTAAAACCACTTCGTGTAGGACTCAATATGTCAAAAGCACATTATGAAGCAGAAATAAAACATAAGAAAGAAAACAGAAAAGGTTAGTTATTTGGGTTTTTTCCTTAGCTTTGTTCATATCTAGAAACTTTGGTAATCCTTTGGAAAAAAAGAATTTGTGAGTGCTCTATCGATCATGTTGTAACTGTTGACACTATTCCAAACTCCCAATAATAATTCAGTAGTTGCTATATTTGATATTTAAAAATTCCATAGTCGGTCAGAAAAATCTCAACTTGTTTATCTGTTATCACCTTTGTAAATCTTATGGAAACCTAATAGGTGTGAACCTGTGAACTGTATATATTTTATTATATCATACTTTTGATTTGAATGTTACACAGGAGCAACTAAGCCTCTCTGATTCCATAGCCTTCAGCTTTTGTACCAGGTGTGGGGATGTTAACAGGACACAAAATCAGTCACACAGTGCTCTCTAAAGCCTGAAGGATTACATTCTGGATTTTTATTTTTAGGTTGTTTTTTTAAAAATCTGACACAAAATTACCTTCTGCTCTGGGTTAAGCAGACACGTTGCATGGGACACAAGAGTTGTAGCTGCTGTATCTTCTGTAGATCTTTTTGTATGTCAGATCTTCTGCTCTTTGTGCTCTCCTGTATAATTAAGACAGTCCAAGAAATTTGCATCTGCTGCTAAAAATGTCCTTACAGCTTTTTACCCTTAGACTTACCCTCTTCTGTTGTATGTAAGTATGAGGCAAAGAAAGGGATTTTTTCTGAAGGCAATGTGTGGATATCTTGCTAAAGGACATCCTTCATCCCTCTTACATTTCTCTAGACTTTGAGAAAGTATGAAGAAATCTTAGTCTGGGAGAGATCCTCTAAATTGTAACAGTAAATGGTTAACCTTCTTCCCTAGTGTATATTTTTTGTAAGCATTACACTGAACTTTTCAAATATGTGGTATGAATGTAAGAGGATTTCCCCTTAGTTTTCAGGCCTGTCCTTGTAGTTTAGCCTGCTGCAAGTAATCTCTCTGAAACAGAGAAGCCTGCAGCCTTGTCTTAATAAAATAGGTATTTCATGTCTGGATTAATTTAGTCAAGCTAAAGAACCTCCTACTATCTCCCTGGTTGTGGAAATACAAAAAAGGTATTAAAAACTAACTAGATAAAATGTATTTTTTCTCTTAAAGAGCATTTGAATGTATAAAATTGTTTTGAGTTGCAGAGTTAGTAATGTAGACATTTGTGTTATAGAAAGTGTAGAGAGAGCAGCCAGCATCCTTCCTCTTAAGGTTCAGCACCTTCCGTCCTGTGCTGGGTCAGTCCTTAGGTTTGCATTCTTTACAATTACTGTCTCAAAATGTTAATGTATTAAATATTCTTTTCATTCTAAAAGTCATGATGGTTATTTTCTTCTACAGAGGCACACAGTTCTAACACCATTTGTTCTGTAACTGTTGGTGGGGAAAAGATGCCTGCCATGACTCCTGGGATGCAGCTCCAGGTGAGTTTGCATTTGCCCTCAGAGTAACTCAGAAGTATTGGCATCATCTTTTCACTGTGGAGACAAAAGTACACACACAGTGAGTAAAAACAACCCCAAACAACCCCACTAATCTTTTTTGTCGTTTCAGGTTTTGCACTCTGCTCTCTTCACATTTGATTTAATAGAAAGTGTTCTAGCTCGAGTAGAAGAACTCATTGAAGTGAAAACAAAAGCTGTGGTGGATGAAAACAGTTAGGTCAGCTGAAGTAGTTGAATTAACATACTCCTTGCAAGATCATTTGGACTGGGGGACTTCAGTTGCAAAGGAGGCTACCAGCTTTAAAGAGGAGCCATTTAGAGTGGCCTCCAGAAGAATTGCAGATGCTGCTCTTCATAAGTCTTGTTGCATGTGATTCCCAGATATGATCCGTTTACTCTTTTGCAGAATTTGATGCTTTTTCTTAAGTTTAGAAACTAAAACCAAGATAGGGGTGTGTTCTGCTGTGGCAAAGAGGTATGGTTGGTCATTTTTTTTAATTTTGAGAATTTATCTAAGTGTTGCTGACTGGTGGTGTGAATTACAGAGATTTTTTTAAGTGACTGAAGAACCATTAATTAAAAAACACTGTTTAAGCATAAGGTATTTTTATTAGCACGTTTTAATGTTGACAAACAAGCTTCTGTATTTACAAACAGGACTCTAAGGTACAGATAATAGTACTGAATATACTAACTATAGGTAGTAAAAACACTATGACAAAAGAAAACAGGTTTAAAGAAAATTCATCAACCTTGAGCCAAATAAAATATTAAAACTTAGTCATGCAACAGGTAACACTTGTGTTTAAAAAACAGCTATAAACACATGAGCCTATAAGTTCACAATCAAGTTAAAAATAAGAAGGGATTTTTTTCTATGGTGCAGCTAAACCACTTTCCCCCCTGCCTAAAATGCAAATTTGGTATCAAGGATGCTATTTTTCACTGTATAGTTATTTAATATGGATTTCCATTCCAAGTGCATATGTTGTATATAGTCTTCTGAAATGTAACTATATTTTTAAGAACATTCTATATTTTGTTTAAAATGTAGCCACTTTATTTATGAATAAAACCCCCAAATACTACTAAATTAATTACAGTGCAGTTGGTAGTCCTGAAGCATCTTCCAAACTGGACTTTTTTCTATTATTTGGGCTTTTGTCATTTCCAGTTTGTAACGAGTATCATCTGTTTGTGGCTTGGAAGTTGTCTTAGAGAAATGAAAAGTGTTATGAGTAGGACCCCGTAACTTTTAGGTAATAGAATATTCAATGTCTTATTTTTCCAATAGCACAAGTGCAAAATTATTCAGCAGTGAAATTGAATTGTGTTCTGAAGTAGGTGGTGAAGAATGATGTACACAGAGGGGATAGTATTTCAACAGGAGTTGGGAACAGTAGCTCAGATTTAGTTGGATGGTGGTGCTCCCTTGGGCATGTCTGTTAAACTGGGGCAAAAAGAAGTTGATTTTTTTAGGCCCTGTACCAGTTAGGGATTCTCTGGCAAAGGATGAGCTCATTAAACTGGCATCAGTAATAAGGAATGTAATGGCAACCAACACATGGTGATACATTCTGGCACCACCTTCTTAGGGGGCTCTCCTGTTCAAGTTTGGTGCAAACATTTTTGAACAAGTGGAGAAGTAAATTCAAGTTTATAGGTTCAGCAGTAATTAAGAGCTTTTAGGTAAATGCTGCTTTAAGAGACTGGGCATCAGTATCTTGCATAAAAGGTTTTAAGTGCAATGTTCAACACTGTAGTATGTATTTAACTTTTGCCATACAATAAGTGAGATGAAGTTTACACACTCTTAAAATGATGTATGCTCTGGATAGGTTAATGTATTTATTTTGAGAAGCCCACTTCAGGAAAGGTTAGAAGGTAAAATCACATTTAATTAAGTATCAGAGTACCAGTTCTACCTCACTGTGTGAATGGATTATGGTCAGTATCACCCAAAACGTTTCATTAAGGAAAACCAAATATTTTATATTTCTTGGCTTTTCTTGACTACTATACTAATATTTTAAGTATATGCAACTGGACTTACCTTAGCCATAGTTAGCATTAATTTAACAGTTTCAGCAGGATTATGAACAGGTATTACACGTAAATTACTTCCCAGGAATCTGCATATCAAAATAAATAAAGGTTACTTTTGGGATATGTTAATTTGGGTAATTTCTTATGCCATAAACCTCAAAAAGCATTTCCACGTGATATAAAAAACAACTTTTTATGGTGCAATTTCACTTACATAGAAGACTCCTTTTATCTGTAAAGGCACATGAAGAGTTCATGCTGTTTGTATAGCCATCTGTCCCATTTCTGTACCACTTATTTAGGTGGAATTTGGAAAGGCTCATTTCTTTATCTAGGGCTCTTTGACAATTAATTGGCACTTCTTAGGCATATTTACACTCAGAACTAATCCCTCTTCCCTGATATTGGTGAAGAGTATTCTCAGTGGCAGTGAGTTGTTTTTGTGGCTTTGGAAAAACACATGAAGGTATCTACAAACACTGTGCTAAAAATACTTCAGGATTTTAACTAGATCTTTGTAGTGTGCTATAAATAAAATAACCTGTATTGCAGATATGATTGAGATAATGGGGTAATTTCACTACTTTCACATACAGGTGTGTTCACTCAAGTACTTCAACCTAAAACACATTGTCTTTCTATAAATGGTGTTATTCATATGCATTCACTCTTGAGAATAGAAGCTGAAGATTTAAAATAGTAACATCAGTTGTCATTCAGTGCAGTCAGGGAAGAGAGACATCCAAGTTTAGGCAAGCACAGAACCCTTAAGACTTGTACCTGAAGTGTGTTGCAGCAATGACAAGGTTGATGTTGCTGCTGTTATCTCTTGTAGAGCTCAAACAGGCTTAACTACAAAGGCTGAGTAATTTTATGTAACCAAAACTGTAATCCAAATGAAGTGCCCAGCTGCTCAGTTGCATACTCTCCTGTGACCTCCCCTTGTGCCCACCACCTGTTCTTCCTGCAATCTGTCTGATGACTTGGACTCAGTCAAATTCAGACCCCTTGCTGATTAGGTATCTCATCTGAACTTGTCTGCCCTTGCTTCTAATTAGCACAAATGTTAGAGGCACTGTCCTTCCCTAAGAGTAGGCACTCAGGTCATGGTTGAGTTTTGCTAAAATACAGCGCAAGAACTGTGGTTTGATTTACATTCAGAGATTAGGGAAATGAATTAATGCAATTTTACTAATACAAGAATGTTTGTTCATGTAACAAAGAGACAATTACATATATTCACCTAGATTAGATCCATGATAGTTTTGCTTCCACCATTACAGCAGGTTTAAATTTAAAATATAATTGTGTCTTTTCAAGATGAATTTAATATTGCTTGCAATGATAAAACTGTTTTTATTTTAATGCAGTTATTGACTTGCCAGATGGAATACAGTTCCAGACTATCACATGTTTTAGTGATCGACACATGCACAAAACCTATTGTACATAACCTCAATCTAGATTGAGAATTAGCCTTGCCATCAGCTGGATAACATGTTCTGAATGGTGGCAGGACATTTAAGACCTCTCATTTATGAAAATTTATGGCATTTTCACAAAGAGGTAATCAATTTCTTACATTTCATCCCATACACTCTGCTATTCATCAGCATTTGGCTGTATGCCCAGGACTTAATGAATCTGGTGTTAGTTTCAAGGAGGTAAAGATAAAAGACTTCATTAGTCATTTTTGTGAGGCCAAGAGTGATGATCACCTGCTGTTAGGGCTGCTGTACCTACCAGAAAATATTTCTGACTACAGGCATGATCACTCTTGTCAGCAGGTATGTACTGAAGATGCAAGTTTTCAGGCTTCATTAGAAACCACACATAAAAGTTTTAAACCAGTTTTAATGTCCAGTTGTATACTTATGGTGTAAAATACACTGATTACAGTCGGCCCTCATCCACTTCGTGCCCCCCATATTGCGGCTTCACATCTTAGCGGCGTGATTTTTGAGCAATGAAGGAGGCCCCTTTTTGCAACTGTGCATGCGCGACCTGGCACACATGAATATTCAATTAGGCACTCATGAATATGCAAATCAACCTCCACAGCCGCGGCGGCGGCTCTGCGGGTCCTGGATCTGCACATTACAATAAAGCCTTTCCTCATGAAGTAAAATTGCTTGTTCTGTTTTGAAAATGATCATTGAAAGATGGCGACAGAACTAAGAAAATGGCCTAACTTTCCAGTTCAAGAGAACACTTTCATTATATTACATAGCCTTAATGTGATTGAAAGGAATATGACTGGCTGTGTTTTAAGGTACATCCTCTTCTGTTAGCTATGATATGTCAGATTGATTCACTTGGTGTTCTTTTTATTTGCCATTAATAAAGATATGCCTTAAATGATTTTCCAGTGCATTAGGAAAATAAAATTCATACTCCTGAAAATAATTCACAGAATGGGTCAGGTTGGAAGAAACTAAACTGGGCCTTCTGGTCCAACAACCCTACTTGGGCAGGGTCATCCTAGAACGCATTGCAGAGGATTTCATCCAGATGGTTCTGGGATATCTCTAGTGAGGGAGACTCCACAAACCCTCTGGGCAATCTGTTCCAGTGCATGATCACCAGCACAGTAAAGGAGTTCTTCCTCATATTTAGGTAGAGCTTCCCGTACATCATTTTCTGCCAGTTGCCTCTTGTCCTTTTAATTCCTAAAATAAAATTCCTAAATCTGAGACTGCTACTTCATTTCTTCCTAGCAGTATAAAGTTCGGTTTGGTGTGGAAATCATACCTTTTCTGGATCCTGAACATGACACTCCATTCTTCTGGTCCATGAAGAGCAGCTGACAAAACCAAAAAACTGTTGCGATGAATGTTTATGAACTTCTGAATTCTTTCAAAAAACTGTTCTTCCCCTGTCACATGTAAGTCTTGAGTGTCTGACAGTATAAATGCAATACCTGTTGAGGAAACTGATGTAAATGTACATGTCATAGCAGCAACAGGATTAAGTTCTCACCACAAACCGGGAAGCAAAATTCTTAATTCAACCATTTGTTTAAAAGGCAGTGGAACAAAACCCATGAATTAATTTCCATGTCTTTGACAGTGAAATTCAATGGTGAGATGTGGCCAGTGATTGCTAGTAACTTTAATATAAGTCTACAAATAACTCAGAGGTTATTTTCCACGATAATATCAGAAACCCCCCAACTGTTCAATCCACTCAAAGTAGGCGCATCTGAATGCCTTTGAAAGCACATGCTTCAGGAACAAGCAACTGCTATAATGGAATGAATTTAGGGCAGATGCAAAGGCTGCCTGAAGAGCTCAGGAAATTCTGTTAAAAAAAGTTAAAAACAATGAAAGTGTTTCATNAGGAAATTCCGTTTCTAAATGAAAGAAACAGTTGTAAAATCTTAAAGGTTAGCTAAACTGTCTACCATGAAAGATGAAATTACCTATAACCCAGTCAACTGAATAATTCTGAAAGGGAAAACTAAGAAGACTGAAATTTAGGAGGCATAAAAATGGAGCATACAAAAGACTTAAGACCGTGTTCCTGTTAGTTCAGAAAAACTTCAGATAAAGGATCTTGTCTATGTGTCTAAAACATTGGCTCTAAAAAGGAAAAATAGATATTTCATGTTTATGGTTTTGGTGATTTCCTAGTCAAACCTGCTCAAACAATTCTTTCCCAGCCTCCTCTGCTGCCACCAGGTCTGCAAATCCAAATTGGAAGCTGAAAACCAGAGGTCTTAGTTCACTCTTACATTTACAGCCATGATACTAAGGCTCTTGATAACAGCTCACGTGCTGGTGGCATTTTGCATGATTGCTCAGTTCTAGCAAGACTTTACTGAACAATTCAGTTGATGATCAACAAATCTCATGTAGTAGCTGTTCTACAATACATATAAAGAAAGTTAAAAACAATGAAAGTGTTTCATGCCCAAAGTTCTATTTCATTTGACTTACGTGCACAGCTCTGTCCACTACTGCACAACAATCCAATAAGGCAGATTTGATTCAGTTTAGCATAGCCTACAACAGGGACTGATCTTGTACCTCATTGGAGTTTATGATTTAAAAGCATAAGCTTTTAAACACTGTACCAGAAAGAGGAAAAATCACAGATCCAGTTTCCACTGAGTCTGAATATCGAACTCGGTGCTGTTGCCTCCGTAGAATTGTAGAAATTTCATGATCCTAAATAAATTTCAAAAGATCATTAAAAAATATATTTTCAGCCCACAAGTTCAAAATATCCTTAAAGCATCATCTGAACCATTTAAAATAGATCTTTAGTATAAATGTTTAAAAAAAAACACCCCCCAATAAGTATTCATGTTACACATGTTCAATTAATGAACTTTTGAAGTGTTTGATTGGATGTTACAAACATTGAATGACAATTCTATGCATACATGGGATTTGTTTCAGGAAACCCCTGCACAATGCATAAAGAAGCTCAAACATTTTACAGTCTGTTTTTGTAAGATGTGCTAAAGGAGGATAGGCAGAAGTGAGGAACATACAGTTGTGTGTTTCTATGACTCCAGTTAATTAGACGGCTTTATTTTCACAGATGTCAGCAGCTCAGCTGGAAAATAGTTCAGAAAATCTGTATGGGACATGATTTTCTTTAAAGCTTTTTGACAGAATGCAATCCACTCAGGCAAACTGATAATCATAATCATCTACAGAATTGAACGGGTTTGGATGTATTTTTCAGCCTGCAGAAGGCATTTCTGCAGTGTGCTCTACAGAAGCTGCTGGAACACACTATTTTAAAGGTTAAATCACTGAATACTTTTTATCTAAGAATGTTCTTTAATCTACTCATTTAAAACATAGCCAACCTGCCTATACATGCAGAAAAGTGTCATGATTTAGTGGCAGGGTACAAAATAAAATCCATGTAGCAAGTGAACCCTGAAGGAGACAGTAACCAGAAATGTCATGGTTTCAACTGGTCTGGAAAGGGAATGCTCAGTGGCAGCTGCTTGTTAGGTAAAACTACAATTTTGGGAAAAATCTCTGCTCAATTATTTAATGCACAAATACAAATAACAGCTATTAGAAAATGATAGCTGCACAGGATAAAGAGAAAGCTCATAACTGAAACTGGATACAGAAAAGCCATCTTTGATCTGTGTTCAGCTATCTCCATAGTGTTGCTTACAGGGAGCCCTTAGAACAGCAGTAATTTTGAGTAGAGCTGGGGTTTTTATTAATAGAGTGAGTTGTGCTGGTATAGCTGATGCAATCACTGCCATCCAATACCTCTCCACATATTCTGGATTAAGTTGCTCTTGAATCAGTTCCCAAACAGGCACAGTTTACCAGCTGTAAATTCCAAGATTTGCAGGCAAATGAAGAATAGGCTTTAAAAGGAGGCGATTCAGGAATTACTTCAACACAGTTCACCCATTTACACAGCAGAGATGAGGTGATAACCTTGTCAGCCAAGCCAGCATAAGATATCAAAGCCCTCTTGCCTCTGAATTCTCATCAGCTGGCATGAAATTGGCCTCAGCTGCACAAACTAATTACCAGCTCATTGACATGTCCTTTCATTTACTTGGGAACACAGTCAGGCTTCTGATGTTAACAGATACAAATATAGTATATCAGTATCTATAAGACTCACTATTTTAAACTGAATTGCTCGCTGAGTAATTGTCTCCTGCAATGTCAATACTGTGTAGTAGAAAACAAAGTGTTCAGGGAGAAATTCAGAATCATTTCTGATGGAATTATTTATAGTGCTAACTGAAAGCAGCATCAGTGCAGTGCAAATATGATGAGCCAGGAGAACAGTCCTAAGGCAGTTTTATTCAGAATAGCAGGTGGCAAGAATACTAAATAGATATGCAAGTAGCTAGGAGAAAATATAGGCACACACAAAAAGAACCAGTACTCTAGCAGAAGCAGTGCCAGATTAGTATCTCTGTTTTAAACTCAGAAAACTGTATTCATTGTCATAGAATAAAATATTTCCACATAGAGAATATAAGACATGATTCTTGCAGCATTTCTTGCCAAGTGGGATGGTACCTGAAGGGCTGTGCTCACAATCACCGTTGTTACCCATCTCGTCTGTTCCTGCCCACAACTTTCTGTCATTTTTTAGAATGGTTTAATGGGCCTGCAGCGAGATCTCAGGTGCCGCCTTCTGAAAAGCTTGGAAAAAGAGAGATGACAAATATCTCTTGCCAATTTTCGAGGTTTAAAGCACAAGGAAACATTAAAGAACTAATTAAAAACCAGGCCACTACTCAATTCCCTCAAGTGTAACAGGTGCCCACTGCCACGCAACTAATTTAAGATGCAATTAGATGCCTAAACGGCTTTAAAGAATCTGCATCTGAGCAGACTTCATCTCCAAGGCATACCAGCCTTGTGAAAATATTGTGGATGTGCAGCTTGGCAGCGTCACACGCGGAGCCGTGACCCGGCAGCTGCCGGCAGGAGCGGGAGGCAGCCGCGGGCCCGTTCGCCGCGAGTACCTCTGTGCCAGCTGGTTCCCAATGTCACCTTTGGCCGTGCCCTTCCACGACCTAAACGCCCGGTTCAGCGCTGAGCCGAACCCCTCTAGCACGGCCAGGAGGGCGGCACGGCGAAAGCCCGGGGTGGGGAAGGGACCGCGATGCCGCGCCCTCAGCCCTCAGGGAGGAGCTGCCGCCGCTCCTCAGGGCGCCCGTGAGGCGGCTGGAGCCCGAGGGGCTCCGGGATGGCCGCCAGAGCTCCTGGTCTTGGACTTGATGATCTCTATGGTCTTTTCCAACCTTACTGATTCTGTGATTCTGTGATTCTGTGGTCACGACGGGAAGGGCGCGGAACTTACCGCCAGAGAAATAACCTGGCAGGGTGTGAGGTGAGGAGGCGGCCGGGCTGCCTTCCCTCCGGCTCCTGCTGACCGCCCGAGAAGTGCCCTCATAAACACGTCCAGAAACTCGGTGTTGGCTTGAGAGACTGCAGCCGCCCAAGTGCAGGCTGTGTGACATTTTCAGGTGGTGAAAAGTACTGAGGGGACAGAAGAAGTGGGTGTTGGAGCAATGATGGCAATAAGTCTACTTTTGCACGGGAAAAAAAATCTGTAGAGAATGTTCTTGGTAGACAGATAATTCTACAGGTATTCCTAGGGAAGAAGTTATTTTCTATAGCAATTACATAAATACAGACGTTTCACAGTCCAAAAATGTGAAAACAAGAAACAGCATCACTTTTAGTGAAAAAGAAACGCTGACTGTTGCAGCTTCTTTTTTCATCATGTGAGAGGAAACAATCCTTTCACGTGGTAAGGAGCTGGAGTGCAGAGACATTGAATGCACTGAAAAACGCTTTGATTTCTAGGTCTGCTCTCCACTCAGGCATAAGTCTGCCTTCACATACTATCTACGGGCATTTTTACTAAAAATCAGAGATTTTAGCAAAAGCTGTTTCTTTTTAAACACTTTTTAGAGCATTTTAAAATAGAAGAAAGTAACTTCATTTATATATTTAAAAAAACCCCACCTTTAAATAGCAAATTGTGTGGCTTGCATAGAAATAATTAGACATCTTAGCAATTTAAAAATTACTCTTCTCTTTTTTGTTCCAGATAAGAAGTGGATTCACATCCCACTTTCCTCTCCTGTTGGTCAAATACACCCATGTTACAGTTTACCCTGTGTTGCAAGGGTACAGAAGTGTCATGCTACTTTTCATAGTAAGTCAAATATTTCTAATACTGAATTTTTGAATTTCTGTGGAATACAAATGTGTCAGCAAATTAAAGGAAAATAACAGATATATTGGGTATTCTGACTGCAGTGTTCTGGAGAGCTGTGACAGTATGTAAAAGGTGAAATCATTACATTTAAAAAGTTGTGATTACAAAGAAATATAAACATTGCAATTAGGTTTCTGGGATACCAGCAGATGCCTTTTTCCCTGACAGCCACTTATTGTGCATGATGTTGGACACCCCCAACCTCAAAATATCACATTGAAGCACAATGATGGGTAAGTGTGGGACAATGAGAAAAACCCAACTGTTAACAGAAAATGCTTCCTGTCAGTATTTCAGTTCCAGGTGTTACATATTTACTTGTGTAAATTGTGTATCTTACCGTTGGCAAAATTTATACCAGAAGTTTAATATATTTCTGTAAGTCACTTACAGAAATATATTAGTTCACATTTGAAATAAAAATAAAACTCTGAGGCAAAGTTCTAAGCAGAACAGACCCCACTGGGTTCTGTATAAAAGCCACCCTGGCCTAAAGCTTTACTGGTTCAAGTCTCATGCCATGGGACATGCTGAGCACATGGACTAGAAATACTCAAGGACAATTCTAGTAGAAGTTGGTCCTATAATACCATTTGAGTCTGAATCGCACTACATGACTTGGCTTTATCTTTTTTTTTTTTTTTTTTTTTTTTTTTTTGGTGAGATCAGTGTCAGAGGGCTAATTAGATAGAACTCGCACTCAAAGAAAATAGGTTTTTCTGGATTGTATATTCTTCGGAGCATTCTTCTCCAAACTAGTTTTCCTTCCCAAAAGTGACTTTTGAGGGATGCTGTGCTATTTGATGAGCTAAATTTATTTCACTACTTACAGTTACCTCTGCTGTGACAGTTTCTGACATTTTGCCAGTCTTAGGTTTAAACCTCAGAAGCATTCCTTTCCCACAAACCTACATAGTGCATTTCACATACAGGTGAAGGTGCTGGAGACAAGAGGCCTGAGTTTGGCAGCATATCAAATAATTCCTGGAAGCAGAGCAGAGAACTCCATTTAGGTAAGAATAGAAAGGTCTTGGGATTAGAACTCCCCCATGATGAAGATAATGGTGTAAGCATTTGGATGAATAACTAATTTATGACAATGCAAAATCTATCATAAAATTAGTATTTCTCTGTGGTCTCTGGGGTCATATTCTGTATGTTTTACATCAGTGCCATTTAAAAAAAATTTTGTAGGGCAGTTACACAGCTATTTTTCTTTCTATGCATTTTTATATCAGAACTGATTGTTGGTCTTCACACATAACGCCTGTCCATTCTCTGGTGACACAATTGAAGAAAAATTCCTTTTTTCCTTTTAGAGGAGAAAAATGAGGAGTGAAGGTTCACTCAACAGATAGAAAAGGAAAGTAATACTTTTTTTTTTTTAAATTTTTGAAGCACAAAAAACCCCTGATGTCAACAGTTCACAAGTCGAATGAAGTACAATGACTCAGCATTTAACTTATACATAGGGTTTATTATTTTCTGTCACACAAAAATCAACTAAGAACCTTTAGTATGTAGCACGTGGAAAAAAGGTTGTGGGACTATGCAACCGTACAGATATTCTGGAAACAGAAGACTGTGTTGACTGGGAGTCATTTGGAAATATGATTACTTAGGTCCCAGCTAATTATCCAAGTCTGAAAAGCAAGCAGGTGGAAAACATGCAAGCATTCAGTTTGAGAGCTTAATACCCACCCCTACCCTCTACAAGACTGAGTGGTCAAAATATCCTTGGACCATAAAGCCGTGGACTACAGGCAGGGACTCAAACTTTTCTCCAGGTGGATCCCATTATACAGAGAGCATCGGCTTCATCTTGATGAACAGGATAAGCCAGAAAATAGATTCACATTTTTTTTATCTACAGATACAGTAGGACATTTTGTTACGAGGAGGAAGTTTGACTTACAGGTAAGTGTCATGTTCATGGATGTTAAAATTACCTCATTCCTTGAAGGTTACAAAGTTTTTACACTACCTACACTGAATCTGGCACGTACGTAAGGTTTGTCTTATTTATACTGATTTGAAACACACTGATATAACTCTACTGAGAGGCAGAATGCCATGCCACACTCAAAAAATCAGAAGTGAAGAACTAAAATTACGTCATTAAACACAAGTGTAAGAAGATGACAAAAAATCCTAAATAAGAATTATATAAAGGAGGATGCTGTACGTTTAAGTAAGTCGTTAAGACTAATCTCAAAAGTGGGTTATAAAGTTACATGAGCCAAAACTTTTACTCAGGTAAGTAGTCTTCTGTCCAGACACTTAAATACACTGACTTTTATAAATGTAGGTCTGATACCACTCACACTAACTTCAGTGGGAGCTGAGTAGTAGTCACTTCTACCTGTGTGCATAAGTATAAAATCTGATGCGCAACCTGGGTTATTGGGCTGAGTCCCAAATTTGTGCCTGTGAGCCTCTATTCAGGCTCACAGAACATGCACTCTAGTCCAGTTAACAGTCACCATCTGTTAACATACAAACCCTACCCTGACCATGAATGTCCTTAAATATATCCAGTTACTGAGTTAGAGCCTGTCCCCCCAAATACTGACGTTTGAATTACTGAAGACATACATGATCAGTATTCATATTTTACTGTACAATAGCAAAAGTTGCAATTTCTTAGGACTTTGATTTCTCTAAGTGAATAGTCTTCTGAGCTGGGAACTTAAGCAATAACTCAAGGAGAACAGGGAAACAACTTAATGGAATTCCATTATTATTTCATATTGTAACTGCATCCCGATGGCTCATCAGGATTAGATCCTCACTGAATTGAGTACTGTATAAAAACACAAGTATGCACAATGCCTGCCCCCAGGGCCAGCTCCATTACCCTTTCTGAAAAGCAAATGTTAAACTGAAAGCCAATCCACAAATGTGTACATGATTTGCTCCTATGTTTGCAGAACCGTGGCCTAATGGATTGTACAGTACAGATTGCAAAGCAAAGTATAAAAGGCAGGACAAGTGCAAGAAATAAACAAGTGTGTGTGCATGCCTGTGTTCTATAGCTTCTTCAGTTGCTGCTTACCAAATGTGAAAAAACCAAAAGAAATTATAAAAAAAAAGTATTTTCCCCCAAGTGATACCCAGTTTTTAGATAAATCACTTTCCTCTGTTACAGGTTTATTTTCCTTAAACACAAATATGTAGTACGTAGTTGTCAGTAGGAACAAGCTTGGTTTAAAATCAGCTAAAGAAGGGATTTGAGCTTTAATTTTTCTGAAATTGAACACATTAAAGATTATTTAAACACCCCCCCCCATATAGCTTGTGTTCAACAGAGATGAAAATCAATATGGATTTTCTGCAAGAGGTGAAAACTTCCAATTATTTTGTAATTCAGATCTAAAACACCATTTCCAGGGAATAATCTGTTGTAACAAAGCTGCAGTAATTCTCATTCTATCTTTTGTCCTCAGTTCCTCTGTAGTCCCAGCAAGAATGTCATTTATCAATGTACAAATGTTAAATCACCCCAGTCATGAAATATTAACAGAATGCATACAATTATGACTAATAAATTGAAGTCTTTCTAGCTGTAATTTGTCACACCTACAATTGTACAATGTTATTAGTAGAGTAAAACCAGAAAACTATGAAATAGATATATCGGAAAAACAGCATTTCCAGTGCATGCATTAATATAGGCAAGCCCTGAACCTGCTTCAGCTGAGGTCAACACTTTTTTCTTTGACATTAGTAAAAGCAAAATAATGAATTCTTAATGTCTTGGTTCTGAGCAATAGATGAACAACATACGAGCAGTTCTTAACTTCATCATGCAAAGGTTTAGATTTTCTGTAGCAGAGTAGAATGGGCATGCTACTAATGATTTTCCAGACGGCAATAATATTTACTGAAAGTTTTAAAATAGTCTCCTACAATCTGTACCTAGAAGAGGTATATGATTTTATTTTTTTTTACATATTCCCTGAAGGAAACTGGCAATGCTAGGGGAACACATCCAATGCACAGTCTTTGTGAGAAACATGGGAAATTCTCTTGCCCTAATCCTTCCAAAATAATAATAACATTTATGAACTCAAAAGTTCAGCATAATGTTGAAATAATTTAAAACCTTAAGAAGTGTGGAATAAGCATTAAAAATGTACAGTTCAGTCACACAACATCTAGAATTTAAAAATGTTGCAAGCAAGCCGTATTTCTTGTGCTTAATTGCTAATATTTTCCAACGATACTCAAAGTAGTTTTATGAGATTATTTGAATCTCACGTCAGTTTCCCATGAGCACTGTATTTCTGCCTGCTGACTTTATTACCATTTTATATGCTATGGATCATGAGCAGGCCCTGGCAACCTGATCCACCTTTGAAGTTACCACTGCTTTTAGCAGGAGGTTGGCCTAGAGACTTTTCGGTAATTCTATGATTCTAGAAGTTTCTCTGAGGGAAAAAATGACAAATACACGGAGTGTCCTTTCCACTACCCCTACACCACAAGGGCAGATGTTTGGGTTTTTGATGCACTTATCTGATCACTTGCAGCAGCCCAGACTGCCTGCTGATCTCATTTCATGCTTATCTCTCCTGATCTTCACTGTGTGTCTCAGGCTCTGCAGTTCTTTTGCTATATTATATAAACATGGTATAATCTCATGCATTGAAAAAGCAATCCAAAATACATTATTAACTGATCTATTTTTCTAACTGTTGTCACTCTCTTAATGGTTAGGCTGTTTCCTTCCTGCAATTCTGTCATGCTCTACCAAACTGGCATCTGCCTGCCTTACTCTCTGCGAGCCCATAGCTCACCTCAGTCACAGTCCCCAAGAACACTTTCTTAACCAACCTCCAAACTGGTATTTTATGTATGTGCCTTGTCAGCCTTGTTCAGTGAGGCCAGTGATGCAGTTTTCCTTAAATCTGATTTGCTTCCTGTCTCCATCTTTATTTCCTTTGCATCCCTAATGGTTTTGGGAGGGGGGCATTTTGTTTTTTTTTTCTTGAGCAGGTGATTTGGAGGAACCTCCCACTTTCTTCAGTTTCCTACAGGGTTACAAGTGTTAGGGCCTCCATTTGCTCTGCAATAAGTCTGTTGATTTACTCCACAAATACAATTTGAGTTAGTATCTGTATGTAAAAATCCTACAGAGCTGATTCTCCAGTCCATACTAGACTAATTTTCCAAGTAAAAAGAAAAGTAATGATGGCTACAGACATCACTTTCTGAAGATCTAGTCTTTTTTAAACTTAATACCTTCACNTCAAACTGACGATGTGCTGAGACCATTGCTAATCAGCTAGATAAATATTGACACACTCATTTTACTTTTCCATCCATGTGCATTTTTCTTCCTCTTTTGTCTTAACTTGGATTATAACTACTCTGTGGGAAGTCTTTGTTTTTGTTCTGGGTTTGTACAATGTCTAGCCAGTGGGACGTTGGTCTGATTAAGCCTCACAGGCACTCTGGTAATGCAAATTACAAACAATACCACTTTCTATTCTTGCTCCTTCTACAGACACTTTTTGGCTGTGGGAAGCTGAATTCTATGGCTGCATATGTAATAACAGAACAATAACCATATCCTAACCAGTGGTCTGCTGAAAAAGCATTAAAGGAATTGCAGCAACATCACTGGTGACTTGAAGAGAGAAGCTAATTTAATTTTGATACAGCTGGAAAAGTAAATGCCAAGAAAAAGCCCGAATGATTAACCTCCCCCCCATATGTGATTGTATTTCATACAACAAACATGGAACTTTCAGTCTCACTTCAGTGCTACTTTATCAATTCAGTAAGAACTTAAAAATATGGCCAAAGCAAACAGTAGACAAAAGGAACCATTCTTTCATTTCCTATCACCACTCCTTTCCATCACTTATCTTGCTGAACATGTGAATACTCACTATCAAAACATATCAATAGGATTTTAAAATTGATCGAACTTTCTGGTAAACAAGCTATTCTTTAGTGTTTTACACAGAAATTTCAAAAATACTATTCTCCAGCCTTCTGTAAGAGCTTCTCCCAAGTTTCATCTTTTACTTTGGCTAATACACATATTTTGAATTATTATATCTCACTGACACTGCTGCTAAAAGAGTA
>WEKX01011269.1:203-45880 GCA_013390025.1 Pitta sordida
TTCGGCCCTCCTGGGTCTGTCAACCCTGGTTTGGTGAAGGACATTCCGTGGTCATAGAACCCAATGTTTTTCTGGTGGCACCAGCCCTTAAGCCATTTATTAAGAGCAACAATCCTCTTGCTGCTTTCAGGGTCCAATCTTGCCATTACAGGGACAGAGCAAAAGACTACCTGCATTCCTGTCCCACTGATCAATTGACCAAGTTCCCTAAACCCTTCCCTAGTCTCTCTGGTTCCCCTCCCATTAATCTCGTCACTGCCAGCCTGGATGACCAGCAGGGGGTAATAGTCTGAAGGTTGAATTAGTTTTGGCAACCTCTCAGCAATATCCCATATCCGGGCCCCAGGGAGGCAGCAGACCTCCCTGTGGGATGGGTCTGGTCTACAGGTAGGCCCTTCTGTTCCCCTCAGAAAGGAGTCCCCAACAACACTCTCCCACCAATTATGGGAGCTGCTCTTTCATGTCCCAAGGTACCTTGTCTAACACCTTCAGATATGGAAAACAGCCTCAATTTCTCTTGATTGCAGGAGATGGGTAAGTCTCAGCACATCTTTTTGCTTGTTTCTAAGACTGCTGGAGAGATATTTGTAGGGGTAGGCCAGTCACCAGCTCTGTGTGAGGGCAGATCATGTTTACAAAGTATCTGCTGGATTTTTAGAGTTCTTGGGGACAGGCATCATTACTTCATTACGAATCATTATTGATAACAAGTAAACACAGTTCATAGTATATTCATTATCACACCTAATTCTCAGTGTAATATTGCGCTGGGGCTTTGTAGAAATGTAACCTGAATCCTGGGAAACAACGGACCAAGTTTGACATGGTGAGTATGTCCAACAATGTAAGTGCAATTGTTTCACCTTAATTTGCAGAAATGTAATATTTAGCTATGCCTGATATATTTTAAAATGCTTTTCAGCATAATTCACTTGAAGATCATTTATTCTGTAAGATGACTTGGCCAGTGCTATGATTCTTGGGGTCCTGCATTCTGCAGTGTAAAGAGAAGTTGGCATATTTATGCCTTTTGAAGGCAGTGAAAGTCTGTGTGTTGACTTTCATGGGGCTCTGGATTAGATCTTTAATGAACATCTCCTGATACCATTATGGGAGCAAATATTAGAACAGCATCATGAAAACTTCAGATTTTGTCGATATGAAGGATTTATTAATTTTTTTTAATACATAAAGTAGTTTGAAAATTGCTTCTTGAAAATTGCTTCTTCACCTGCTGCTCTGTTCATGCTTATCCCATAGTGACCTGAGCCACCCAGAAGAGTATTTAGTCAAAAAGAAGCTGAGGCCAAGATTAGGATACGTGAAGAAACGGTGCAATATAAAAGCAACCAGTTGTTTTGAAAGAAATAGACAAGCTGCAAATCCAGAAATAAAATTTGAATGCACCCAAAGAGATGTGGGGAGAACTTCTTGAACCTGATAATTTCAGAAGTGTGGCATGGTGGCTAGCAGAGAACCTAATAGTTTTGAAATGTAAACACACAGTATGTAAAACATAAACGATAGAATTAATGACGCATGTTAATTTCACACTGCCCCCGCTTTGGACTAATTAGTGGAAATTAAATGCTGCACTTGTCAGGCAGAGCAGTTTGGGCACCACGTATTGCATTAAGAATTAGTTTTGATCCATTTGCACAATGTGAAAATAGTGTGAAAATATTTTTATTTCAATTAGTAGTAGTTTTACAGTCATTAAAAGATTTCTTTAATAGGCTTAGACTCCCATGGCCTGCACAGCTGCATGAGGTCTGGTTTGCATTTAAAAGTGGGAAAAGATGTAGTGGAAGGAGGGCTGACTGGATTTACTTAATTACCCCCCACCCCATTCTAAAATGCCAAACCAGGCTGATCAATTATCTGTCCCTTAGTCAGAGGCCAATTGCTTAATTGCAAATTATCCCTAATAATTACACAGCCAAATAACTGCTGGATTTATTCTTAATGAATGTGGAAGCCCTTAACAAGGATTTAAATGTACCCACCAGGATTACTTGAAATCGACAGCTATCAAAGGGCTGGAATCTGCCACTCTCACTTATGTGGAGGAGAAGGTTGCCCCATTTATTTTGTGTTCATTTTCAGGGAGGCTCAGGGAACTGAAGATGTTTTGTCCACGCTCTCTCTAATGTTTTTAGGGTCTAATATTTCCATTGTTTCAGTGAGACAGACTGAAAAAGAGAGATTACTGAAAATGAGAAAGGCATGAAAATGAAAAGAATGTGCGCTGCTGTGAAGCCAGAGCAGAATATAGGACAGAGTGTAGAAATACTGCCTTTGCCGAAATGAGATGGAGCTCTGCCAGGCAGCAAAGAAAGGGATTGTCAAAACAGCAGCGCGTTCCCCCTCGGAGGCATTCCTGGTGCGGGAGAGGAGGGCCTGCCCACTGCGGAGTCAGAGGCCTTCCCCTTGGATGGGATGCAGGCTCGGAACTGGCCAGCAGCAGCAGGGATGTAATTAGCGCTGACACAAAACACAAGGCAAGGCTTTTGACACTTGTTTTTCAGTTTTGACAGAGAGGAAAAACATAAGAAAAGGTTGGGGTTTTTTTCTTTTTCGTCTTTTCCATCCCCTCTCTTCCCCCCCTTCTCTGTCTCCCCCCTTAATAGCTTTCTTTCTTCGAATTACCTGAAATCACTGGGTACGTGGGCCGTGTTCCATGGTGCTGCCCACTCCTCCACACTTGTCAGCCTGGAAACAAGAGGTGTACTTTACTGAAATACTAAACGAAATGAGAACAGGAATTTGAATATATGTAATGCTATCTGCTCATGGACAGGTGAAGATTCTGTAGTTGAAGAAGTAGCGGAAAATTTGGAGTGTGTAGGAAAAAGTAAAGTGAAAGCAAAGCAGCATGCAGATGGGAGCTAAACTACATTACATGGTACAGGTAAATGAAAGTGGATAAACTGTTTTTGAACTGGAAACTTGGCATCTGTCTGTTCTTTATCTTTCTTGTATTGATGTCTGGAAGTCCAGTTCAGAAATCTGTGTCCCACTGTGCCAACCACAGTAAAAATGCTGTAACTCTGTGTCTCCCACCACCTTTGCCCAACATCTAAGCAAAAGCATTCTCTCAGTTCTGATTTGTTTTTTCAGTCCCCGCTCTTTTTAGGTCATGTGTAAGCAGTTTTTCCTGCTGCTTTTTCTAGGAGGTTAAAGTAATTAACTTGGAGAAGAATGGAAAGCCATGGTCCCACCTCACCTTGAAACGACATTTCCTGAGATTTCTGCAGCATGCCTCTTCGTCCTCTGAAATTTCTTACTCCGGATTCTTGTATGGGGAGCAGATATTCTCGACATCAAAGTCCCAGCTGGCGTCTTCCTTGGTTATGAAGTGTCCTATGTTATATTGTACTCTAAAGGGATTTTCAAAATGACAAAGTGAAGCACAATAAAATATTGGTTGAGGGTTGTTTATTTAATGCCCCGTCTACTTGTACCCTGGTATGACTGGTGTCAAAATTTGCTAATGCAAACACAGCCTGAAAATTTCAGGTTGTGCCTAATGGCTCAGTGGTTAGAGGACACAATCCTGAAGTTCCTGACATATGCCTGAATCTTCTGGATGTCACTCCATGAAATAGTGACCCCATAACTGGCATGAATTTAACTTGTTGTCTAAAATCTGTATTTATTTAAAATGTAGCTGATCCTCAAAAGATGAATTCAGCACCAATCATCATTTTTATCTACAACTTTAAATAGCTTCTGTAGTCTGTCAGTACTGTTGTCAGTTTGTTGGGTTTGTTCCGTACAGGGTTAAATAATAATACACTCTGGTTCCTACACATGGAATTTGCACATTAAAACCAATGTAGATTTCTACCTACGCCTCCTGTTTACAGAAAGGAAACCAAGACCTTGCCCTGTGAAAACAGTTGCTGGATTTATTGTCTGTACCAGATGCCAGTAATGGGGTGGGGTGGAATAATCAACCATCCATTCTTTTAAAGTGAGCAGATCTTTTCTTTCCTCTTTTTCTAAGCGATCTGCCCTTTGATGTTTATTAGCAGTTTCTCATTCCTTCCTCCTTGGTTCATTTTCCCCTTAAATACACACACACAGAATCACACACAGAATATTCTGAGTTGGAAAGGACCCACAAGGATCATCAAGTCCAACTCTTAAACGGCACCACTGCCTCCCTGATGTGAATCGAACACATCCCAGTCTGCACTGCTGTTTGTTCTTCTTAAGTTGTGATATAGTCTTGACTATTATTTGCATTAATACCTGTTTTCAGTATTTGCACCCCTGAAATAAATGCCCATAATGGTTAAGGGTGCCAGAAGATTCCAGTACTGTCAATTTTTCTTCTACTTTTCTTTTTAATCTGGAACCAATGCATCTTCCAGCTTCCTCAACTCCCTTGTAATTTGTTTAGCATGAACACTTACCTGAGACAAATACATACTAGGCACAGGCACATTAGGGTTTTCTTAAAATCTCTTTTTTTCCATCCTGTCTTTAATGTGAGGGGTTTATGCATCAGAAATCACTGTAAAGCGACCTTTTCCTCAGCCCGTTTTGAAGCATGTTTCTCAATGAATCCTCTCCTCCCATGTTCTTTGTCTTGTCACAATAAACAACCAACAGTTCCAAACAATGTTGTAATTAAAACTTCCTGAAGGAATAGTTGTTGTTATGGATACTGCTAAGTATGCTGAGAAATGTCAGGGGGTTACCGAGAAAGAGAAATGCCCTGGCCCGCCGGCCCCGGGTGGGCTCTGCCCGGGGAGCGCTGCCGTGCGCTCCGTCCGGGGCATCCCTGGAGCGGCCCGGGAGCTGCCCCTGTGTCTGGGACAACTTCCCGCTCTCACCGCCCGGGCGCTTTCCCTTGCCGGGATGGCAGTCTGCGTGTCGCTTGGGTGTCCTCTGCTTGCTCTGGCTGCAAGTCTCAGAGGGGACTGGCAGATTAGAGAGGAACTCCTGCTTTCCCCCCGGCTGTAGCTTCAACTGCTGTTGCCTATACTAAAGCAAGGCTCTGCAGGCACTCTTAGCTGTAGATACATATAAACTTACTTTGTAGCAGCTTTGTTTTTAAAAAGTCATCAAAAATGTGGCAGAAAATAACGTATTTGTTTCTGCTCAGCCTTTGAACTACTACACTGTATTTTTACTCCTCCTAAATGAAAAGTAAAGGATAGTGGACAGCAGTCTCTGCTGTAAGGGTACATTCAGGGAACTCAGAGAATCTCTGCAAAATAGATACTGGTTCTCCCAAGGCAGAGACTGTAGCTTTGCTTCAGTGCCCTATTGCAACGCTGGTGCTGCTGGCACTGCCCGCTGGGAAGGGCAGCGATCTGCCCAGTATCTCTTTAAAATGCATAAAATTAGATTGCAGGGAAGAGAGGAAATGACCCTGGGGCTCCCTGAGAAGCCCTGGAAAGTCCCACAAAGAAAAGCAAGGAAAGTCTAGAATGAGCCAAAATAAAGATAAAGCTTGAAAGACAATTAAAATAGGAAAAGCACAGAATGGCCTCTCAAGTGCTGTGTACAGCTCTTGTATTTGAATACTTCATTAGGCAGCTGCATTTGAACTGAGCACCTTAATATCTTAAAATATGATCTCAAATACCTCAGATTTTAAGTTGTCCGAAAAGGGAAGTGATCTTCTATTTCAGGATATGAAAATATGAGATGAGCAGTTACTTTCTACTCCATGTGTCTAAGGTTTATTTTATCACTCAAATCTGGGAAATATGTAATAGTAAAGATTTATATTCTGTACTGCTATGTACTGGTTGATTCTGAGGAAAATAGAACGAGAAGGGATTGTAGAGGTCCTACTTTATGAATTTAATGTGTATCTTGTAAACGGAAATTGTGTCCTGTGAAGTTACTGGCTCTGAACATGTGTAGAACTCTATGGGACTATCCCCGTGCTCAATTAGGTGTGTGTGTCCCTTGCAAAATCAAGGCACATCCTAGTTCATTCTGGAAAAGCTCAGAGGTTGTGGGAAAAACATTCAAGGTGTACAGAAATACTCTAACCCAATGGAGATACTTCAATCTTCTATTCCTTTAAGAAGACAAACACAACCTTTTGCATCCAGTCCTAGGCTGAGAAATTTGGAGTTTTAGGAGAGAACGGCTTTTGGCTTATGATAAAGTAAATTTTGAAATGGAAGTGAGAAAAGAAGGCATCCTGATGGTAAAATTGGAGTTAATGCTAAACAATTTCAGATTATAGACAAAATTCTAAGTGGCTAAGAATAGGAGTTTAAAAACTACTCTACCCTCTCAGTACGTTGCTGCCATGACACTACAGTAATTTATTGCTGCAGAACATTTGCTTCTAGAACTCTCTAAATATTTTAAGGAATTTCAATTACATATTGCAGGGGAACATCTTTAAAAGCGTTCAGGTTTGCTAGCTTGAGGGACCTCAGAGGAATGCATATGGAGAAAAGCAAACAAACCCAGTGAGAAATTTACACTGTTTAATTAAAATACTAATTTTTGACACATTCTTTTTCTTACTAACCATGACTTATTAAGGGAAAAAATCCTTGCATAAAATCCTTTAAGTGTACGGATAGGTTCTGGGTTTTTTTCCTTCTGAGCTTTGTAACAAGTGTCTTGTATTGTCACCAACAAAAAAGTCACGGGCTTGGGTATATTTTTTTTCCTTTTCATATGTTAATGCGTTATGGACTGTTTTGAACCATTTGTATGATCAGCAATTTAAATGCTTCTTGTCATGAGAAATGTTGAATTCATTATGAGAGAGAGAAGTAATAGATTCAGTGTCTTCATCTCAATAATCAATTGTTTTGATAGATGCTCAATTACTGTGGATGCAGGCAGGCGGGAAAGCTGCTCTATGAAGGGAACTGACACCCTTGGTGACAGTCAGAACTTGCTGGCTCTCAAGTTTCATAGGGAAACAGGATGTGTCGTTTCCAGGCTTGGAACAGGCTTCCCAGTTGCAGTAGGTTTGGTACTTCCAACACAAAACAGCTCTCCTCTTTCCACTCCATATGAATCTTTAATGATTTCAAAGAGTATGATTAAGAAGGGGAGGAAGGCTTGGATGCTTCAGTAACTTGTTAAGTACTCAGTTATAGGTGACACTCCTGTACTGCTTGTCTCTGCAGTGCAATGCTAAGTACTTCACAGCAAATTGTATGTAAGCATACAGTGTAAAGCATACTTGAAAATTTAGGTTTGGGAGGCAGTAAATAATGTTTCTGTTTTCTAACTGGCATTTACTTAGGAGACAAAATTTTCCTGTGATGTTTTCTACTTCACTTTGATGCTGGACACTTTTGTGTGCTTTAGGAAGCTGCATAAAAAAGTGATACATCTCAATCTCTAGAAATAGGTGTTTGCTTCATTTCAAAGTCTAAACAGAGACCATTGCTGGCAGATTAATGTTAAATAAAAGGAGTTGTGAGAGGGTTAAGCCTTTGCTATGATGATAAGTAGAGGCTTTTGGGGGAGTTATGTGGAAATCTTGATGCATCTTTTTGTCTGTCATATCAGGAATCAGTGCTTCGAGGGAGGGAAGATTCTGGGCACAATTCTGGGCCTTGTGGACTAGACTTGGCAACACAGCTCAGTGAAGTACTTCATCTCCACTTGCACCAGCATAGCTTCTCCCACTGAGTACAGCAAGGGCTATGTACTGCAGAACCTGGTATGACCAGTATTAAAAATTTGTTCAAAATTTGATCTCAGTGACATCAGTGTTCTTCTAAAATTAACCAGCATAGAAAATATGGCTGAGGCTCTTTGTTTTTATGATCTCTCATATGTGTGGTCTCGGTGGTGGAACAGGATGCTATTGGCACCCTAACTCAGAATATCTCTCAGCAGGCACTCAGCTCACCAGCCTAGCCTGGGCTGTATGATGCTAATTGCATACTTCTAAAGAAGGCTAAGTGGATTTCAGGTATGATATTATTAGCACTGAGGTAACCGGGTGGCACACCAGAAGGTGTTGAAATGTCTTATTCTCAGTTATGAGAATAGCTGGCTTATTCTTTCTTAAATACCTTTTTTCTATAGTCCCTTGTCTGCAACTAAACTGCAGAATATTTACATGCTTGATTATTGTTTGTAAATCTAGCCTCTTCCTCTCCAACCCGCCCCTGCCCCAAATCTTCCTTATATGCCAAGAGAAAAAATTACATACAAGAATGTGGCTATAAAGCATTTCTTTTCTGTTCTGCCTCTGTGTAGAGCTTTTTTGTGGCACTCAGGGTTGCAGTAGGGTTTGAACAGTCCAGACAGTGTGCCAAGGCATATTCTTGTAGGACGTCACTAGAGATCCCTACTCGTAAACCCTGCCTGCAGAATTGTAACCGGAGAGAGAAAGAGAGATAAGGGAAGAGAAAGGGAAAGAGTTGAAGCAGGGAGAACAGAGAGGTGTGATTAAGGACTTACAGAGAAGATAGAAAACTGTGAGAACATAGTAAACAGATTGGGAGATGGGACCCAGGACCAGGCTGAAGACAAAGGAGGTGAAACACAGAGTAAAGGGAAAAATGTATTCTGGGGTAATGAAAAGCTGGGTCAGCCTCAACCAGCCTGTCTGGAAAGTCCAAGAGCTGGCTGAGAATCAGGCGGCAGAGGCTGTGAAAAAAACAGAGAGATGGAAGAACGAGGTTGGCTGTGAGAGCAAAAAAACATGCTGTGCTTTGGGAAGGACTGAAAATGGTTCAGCTGGGAAGGTACATTTCATTATGGTTAAATGCTCATCTCTCTACAGGGAGAGATGGAAAAGGCCTTTTGCAAAGATGCAGTGTGAAGAGCTTTGCATAGAGATAATTTTTAACGAAGTAGAAAGTGCTGGACACTTACCACAATTTATTCTCGGCCACTTACCTAGGAAGCTAAACATGGATTTAAGGGCACAACTTTATATGTGTGAAAGAAAAAGAAGTGGAGTGGTGGGCTTGGTCTACCTACTTAACTGGTGTAAATGTTTGGAAATCAGACTTGCCTGAGTGGCAGAAGGTACAGATTACTGCTGTTATAGTAGATTGTTACCAACTCAGATTTTCACTCTAAAAAGCAGGAAGATCTGAGACAGTGGAAAGAGGAGTTGGTGGAGCTCTTGCAAGCCTTGCTAGTGCAGAGTCTTCATGGATGTTTTTAGTTATGAATCAGCTTCATCATTTAAATGAATGATTTAAATAAATTAATTTAAATGAATGATTTGAAAACTGATGCCTGTTTGTGAGAAGAACTTTTATATCAATAATATTCTCATCTGTGTTTATAATTTCATAAATTTTTTCCGTGTTCCGCTAGCTTTCCTCAGACAAGTACTGTCTAAAACTGAACTTGAATTCATTACCACCTATGGTATTAAATACCAATTTTAATGCAGCTTTTTATTGTATTTGCCTGTGATTGAACTGAAGTGAAAGAATTCTGGCAACATTAAGAGATTCTGACTAGTGATGTCATGAGAAATTGGAAGTGGGATAAATGAATGGGCCTGGCTAGAGGAGTTTGAGGGCTCTTTTTCTTCCTTTCTTCAATTCCTTGCAACTTTCACTTAAATTATGGATAAACTCTCAATAAGAACAAAAGAGTAGAAGAGTGACAGCTGAATTTTTAGACTCTGATGACCTAGAAAATTACTTTAAAGACATAAGGAAACATAAAGGATTGAAATGTATGACTGTAAACATCTAGAGATTACAGTCGGGTCTCCTATATTGCAGACCCGTGGTCTTAATCAGGGTCCACGAAGCCCTACTGCCACATTGAATGGTGGCCGCGCCACTGCTGCCGCCTGCGCTGCCGCCACTGCTGCCGCCTGCGCCACCATCACCGCCTGCGCTGCCGCCGCTGCCGCAGCTGCCACTGTGGCAGCAGGTTGTGCATGCGCAGTTGCAAAAATGGGTCTCCTTCATCGCTAAAAAATCATGCCACTAAGATCTGAAGCTGCAGTATGGAGGGTGCGAAGTGCAAGAGGGTCAACTCTATATTGTCTTTTCTCAGATTCAGCTTCAGATATACACATTCATGGGTAGAATTCCTGTTACCTCATGAACATCAGTTAAAGTCAACATCTCTACAAAGATTTGAACTTGCTTGATGAATTTTGTGAGGTTCATGTTATACATGCAACAAATTGTAGCTGCTGTCACCAAACTGGCTGCTGAGTGAGGAGAGGGCTGCAAAGTGCAGAGTAGTCCTTTGACCAAGCAACAAAGGTCTCTACAAGGTGTCTTCTGTGGGTAGGAGTAGAAAGGGAGTTTGTGAGTGATGAGCATTGCAGAAGAGCAGCTAAGGACTCCCAGAGAACAGGTACTCAGGAAAGTACTAAATACCTAAAAGCAGTTCAGCAAGCGCCTTTCTATGAAGTTACAAGGGTCTATGAGCAACAGGCAAGTAGCTTTATTAATATGGCTTGTTCAGCAAGCTAACATTAAGCTAAGTGAGGGAGCAAGAAATTGTTACCAAGCCACTGTGGAAATGTGAGGAATATTGCACTTGGAAAGCATGAAACTCTGCAAGTACAATATTAGTTTTCTATGAGAGACCAAAAGGAAGACACTTGAAACACATAAATTTAGGACAGGTAATTTGGAATCCTCCCTTCAGAAATAGATTATAATGGGCATCAGAGACACAAACTGTGAACAAGAATCTTTGAATATCCTGAGTTAAAGAAACAGTAAGGATAGACGGAGAAAGCCACAGCGCAGAGGCAGACCAGACTGCAGATGCTGGAAGGAAAACCGAGGCAATGATCCCTTCAATCATGGCCACACCCCATCAGAAGCCCACGGGAGCAAAGGCAGGAGAGCAAAACCGATGACTCCAAGGGGAAATGTGCCAAACGTGCACAGAGCACTCTTTAAATGCTGCCCCAGCACTGTGCTATCTGCACGTGATGGCTTTCAGCAGGCTGCGTGAAATGATTTGGTAGCCTTAGCTGAGTCCCACCACAGAAATGCCAAGCTTCTTAAGCTGCTTAACAGGCTTGGCGAAGAGGATAATGATTAACCGTTTATTAAAGTCAGCCCCTCCAGGTCAGAATGAGGGATATTGGTAGTGAGAAAGCTCATGCTGCTCTTGCTTTCCCAGTGCGTTTTATGCAGATAGGGGACTTTAGCCTTTGGGGGTACAGTCAGTGGTATTAAATTTACTTAAAAGCATGAAGTGGCTTCATTTCTGTGCTGAATACCACTGTGGGCCATTGTAAACTTCCCCTGTGCAGTTTGAATCTCCTTAAAGGAAGACATGCAGTGGTTTCTGAGAATAATTCTACGGAGAGCATGCAGTCTACATGTCAACTTAATTAAATGAATTTGTTTAAAATATGATCGATGGTGTGTGAAATTATATAATTATTCCATAAATACACTTTGTTAATTAATTAATACTTTAATTAAGGGGTAATTGGAAACTCTGCGTTGCTACCTTTTTCAAAGGAC
Source organism: Pitta sordida (assembly GCA_013390025.1). NCBI lineage: Eukaryota > Metazoa > Chordata > Aves > Passeriformes > Pittidae > Pitta > Pitta sordida. The sequence goes on from WEKX01011269.1 coordinate 11,630, forward strand.
ATGAACCTCATATTCACTGATTAGACCAAAACTTCCTTTTTTTTTTTTTTTTTTAAATAAGGTATTAAACTAGGACCGCAGGAGATCTTAAAAAAAAAAAGAGAAAGAAAAAAGAAAAAAAATCGCACAAGATGACAACTATGTCCCAGTTTGCCATAGCAAGGAATTTGGCTGCCCTTTAAAATCTTCGCTTTCAATCAGCCTTCAGTTTTTCTAATATCCTTCATGTCTCTTATCCTGGGAGAGTGATTGTTTCTCTGTGAGTTTTGCCTTGAAATGTCTCCCTGGAAAAAGACTTGGAACAAAGTGCGGTGGACTAGTTGTTGGTTGAGAGAGCTGGTATTAGCAGTTTGTCAGAGCTAGACATAAATCCCTCTTTCCCCCTCATAATCATTTTGCTCCAGTATCATTCAGTTTACCTGTTTATTTTGAAGACTATCCATATTAACAAATCCAGACTCTGTATTACTCACTGCCAGAACAGCACTCAAATCCCCAGACCACTCTTTGTAACTGCTGGTGTGGAAAAAATGAAAAGAAATCACTGGAAACCAAGAAGAGAGAAATGACTCTGGCCCTTATCTAGCCCCTGGAAATTCATATATGATTCATACTGAAGCCAATTGGCTAAGAAGGGCAAATTTGAGACCTGTCTGTGAAAAATTATCAAGAGCTCACAAATTAAGGCACTCATTTTGCCAACTTGCACAGTAAAATGTGAATGCCTTCTGTCAAGGCAGTGGAAACGGTGCTGCTTGGAAGTCTAAAGTGAGCTCATGCTTTTGTCCATAGCTTTGGGATGTAGACAATTATGAACCAGGAAATCCTGGACAGTAGATAGCTATTCTATGTTTCGTTCTTCTGCTTACATGGCAAAATTAAATTGATAACTTCCTGCAGCTGTTAGCAACTCTGCAACTGCCTGCTGCTTGTGGATGCAATCAAGAGCTGCTAAGTGTTTTTTGACTGTGACTAGTCTAAAATATTGGTGTTTTAAAATTTCTAACCTGTCCTGCAGTACCCTACCCAGTGTAGACCTAGAAGGTCCTAAGAGCAATCATAAGTTCCATTGCAGTGACGCCACTTTCATGTGTGATGTAACAGGATTATGTGAGGCTATCAGGGAAAGAACAGGGAGAACCATAACTAGCATAGGGATGAGTGAAAACTGAGTCACTCAGGAGTAGATTACACACATCTAGGACAGGCAAAGAACCCGGTGTTCATGTACAGAAAAAGTTACACAGCTTTTTAGTGATTACTAGATTTTGAATATTTTTAAATCCCTAATTGCAAAACTGAACTCACTGCGTTGTACCCTTGTAGAAGAGTTACTATTTTATTTGTCTTTAAATTCAACAATGAATCACAAGCTATGCCTGACTTACTCATGTGTGAGATGTCAGGTGCATGAGAGCTTACATCACGTGCTATGCCAATGCATAAAATTTTTAAGCCTGTCCTTGACAACTGAACAATTCAGCAACCTGGACACAAGCTGCAAGGATCAAGAAGTAGGACAAAATTACAACTGTTTATACAGCTTTGCACAATGCCATGGCAATGCTTTTTGCAAGAAGAAATATTTACTTAGAGTAAACACAATTTAGAATGAGATTTAGTGTCTGTGTCTTCTCTGCAGAGATCCACACACAGAACGCTGTGTTTAATGCTCCTTGAAGAGCCTGAGCTTTTTCGTTGTTGAGTCCTGTTTTTCAAAGGGACAGGAATGTTTGGGGTAAGAGAAAGTATCCATGACGTCAAGAAAAACTTGCATAGGCAAAAGGGAAATTTAATGTAAGTTCTACTTCTGTTTTTTTGCCACACTGCAGATTGTTTAACAAGAATGATACCAATTAGTCCCAACAATAGCATAGTTTATGGTACTAACATCTGTCCAAGAGACACTGGCCTAAAAACATCAAACTTATTTTGCAGATGTCACTGAATAATCATTAGGTGGTGATAATTTCCAGTTTCCCAGTGGGGAAAAGTTCAGCATATTAAATGGTTGAAGTTTCTGAATTTCAAAAATGTTGCAGTGAAAATTTTCACTTGAGACAGCAGAATGAGGGCTTGCCATCCATCTTTCACTTCTTGCGAAGTGTAGGAGCAGAGGGAATGGTCTTTTCAGCAAGGCTGGAGAAAGTCCAAAGTATTTGTGGGGTTCTGTGTTCAGACTGGATTTACAGGTCCCAATTTATCTTGAGGCTTGCTACACTGGCATCTCTGAGGTCGTGCCTGTTATCTGCAGGTTGAATTTGCACCAACAAAAAATTATTCTGGCAGGGGCATTTTATTTCATTCAGGAACTATTTAAATGTTGAGGTGATTTTAGCTGATACCGGTTTCACATCTTTTTATATCATCTGCAAACATTCAGGCTTACAAAACTGAAAATACAAACCTCCATCTATAAGAAAGAAGTCACCTAAATAAATGGCTTGATTCTCCTTCTGCCAGACAGGGCTCAATGTACGCTGTAGCCACACAGCAGCTCTGGTCATTGAGCTTCACATTTATGTGAATAAAAATGAAATTGTCACTGGACACTCATGTAGATTACACTTAGAGATATGAAGATATCCTAAGTTATACTGGGGGCAGTATATCTTTAGATATCCTTTTGGGGGGATTTATTTAACTTAAAATTATCTCCCTAAGAGACAACCCCTCTCATCGTTTCCTGGCAAAGCCTTAAATTTGGAGGGGACAAGTCTATGCACTACTAATATCAGGCTCAAACTAAGAGATGAGTCTGAATACATCTCAGCTGCTATCTTGTGTACTTCTAGATTCCTCAGCTTTTCCCTAACAGTGATAAGGGATTGGAATCCTTTTCTGTGTAAATCCAGGGGAAGGACAGCCAAAGCCTGCAGGGAAAGTCTTGTCCCTTCTCACACCCCAGTGTAGAATTTCCACGTTCTTACACGTCAGCTCTGAAATTAATTCTCTTGGTCTAACTGAATCTGAAGTAGTCTAATATGGAGTAATTTACATGATGAGGGGTTGAAAGAAATGTGTAGCAAAAAAGCCATCAGAAGGATGTAAGAAAGAAATGAAAGTGGTACCTTACTAATAGTTCGGATTCACATAGATTTGTATATGAATTTGTTCTTTACTGTGTGAGAGAGAAAGAAAGAAAGACCTCATTATTTGCTGTTGCTAGATGAGACAGGTGTAACAATATGAACATTTTTTAATTAATACATACCTGGTTTTAGAAGGAATTATGAAATGGATATGATTCTACTTTTGAGTTGCATGCTGGGAAAACAAAGCACTTAAGCAGATATGAACAGAAATCATTGCTGCCTGTTAAATTAGGAAACATACTTTCAAATCTTAATATAATTTCTAGAGGAAGGAGCCTCTGGACTTGAATGGTAAGGGTCTGAAAGTGGTCAGAGAGAGTTGTAGAGCTAAGTGGGGATCCCAATTACAGATTAGTAGTAATGCAAATGTTGCTGCAGAGAGACTACTCAGCTTCTGCAGCCCAGGAGCTGTGGCCGTGCCTAGAGCACAGGCACAGAAAAATCTCCCTTTCATTATTGTTTTTAGTTATCTGCAAAATGACAGAGCTGGAATACCTGCTGCAAACTGAGGCCCTTTGTGCAAGCCCATCACCAGAGGCTGTGCAGCCACAGCCTGTATTTTTTACCTTCTGGAGGTCAGTTTGCAGATTTCATGCAGATGCCTTTCTTTCCTGTTTGCTCCTTATCTTCACTGGCTATTTCCCCTGCTCCACTGAGCATATACAACAGATATAACCTTATGTGATGACACTAGCTTTTGGCTATCCAGCTGTGATCCTCAAGTTCTCATGTGCAACTGTAAATCTCTTGGGTTCTTGTGAGGAAGTGAGGGTGCTCTGTGCAAGGCTAGCAGTGGAGTACAGACCTCTTGGAGATGAGCAGGGTGTGTCTAGCCTCATCCCTCTTTCATAAAAAAGCTTGCAGGTTTGGACAAATAGTGGGAAGCTGATAAACTGTTCATTGAACTCAGGAATGAGGTGTTAGTCCATGCCCTGGTCTTCTCATATGTTAGACTTCTGTTTGGTGTGCCCTCATTCTTGTTGCTTATCCCTGTGTTTTTCCCATGTACTTTGCCGGCACAATATGCCTTTATGTAGTAGGATGCCTTTATGTAGTAGATTAGGTAACAGGTGATAGGTTGGACTTGATGATCTCAATGGTCTTTTCCAACCTTACTGATTCTGTGATTCTGTGATTCTATGGGAGAGTAAAGCAACGAGGAAAACTAAGAGAAAGAGGCAGGAGTTGGCAAAGGCAAGTTCACTTCCTCATGGACAGTCACTGAAACTAATCCTCTCTGAGGAAAGCTTGCCAAAGTTATATTTTGAGTTGTGCTTCCAACTAGAAGCTGCATTGTTTGAGTCTATATGAAAACATAAAATAATGCTGGTGTACCTTTGACTTGGAGCTACTTGTTCAAGTGTTGGGAATGCTGTGCCTGTAGTAGTGGGAGAGTAAAAGGGACTGACTGACTGGGCAGTTTGTGTGTCCTGGGGCAGAAGGGGCAAGGCCAGACCATGGGGCCAGGTGAGCACAGGTAAAATGAATACCCACTGAGCAGCAGTAAGGAGGGATAACTGGAAGCCATCAGAAACAGGGATGTGCAAGGAAACATGGCCCAGGATTTTGGCCCCTTGGCAGTGCTGAGCTGCTCTAAGACAATAGGAAAGAGATAGAAACAAGGTAGCTGAGCCCTTCTTCACCATGTCGTATTTTGCCCATTGCAGAGCCTTTGCGTCCAACTCAATCTCATTGTGAGGAGTCTGAGCAATGATTAATAGCAAAGGATACAGGCAACTTCTGATAGATGCTCTTGAGGTATCAGGCCTTGTGATAATGCAGATACTCCTTGTTCACCTTACCTGCTTTCCTGACAGCTCTGTGCCAAAGATTCATGTGGCAGCAAATTTCTACCTATTGTAGACACATGAAGGATGACTTGTATATATGAGGGTATAAGGTACCCTTTTGTTAATAGAGAAGCAGGCAGACAAAAGCAGGAGTACGACCTGTAAAAAGCTATGTGGGTGAGGGTGGGGAAAAGTAGCAAAGTTGGTTAAGCTGGTCTGGGGAATGAGAACCTACCCCGCAGGGGGACTGATGCTTCCAATGAGTGTGTCCATTAGTAACTGAGGAGGAGGAAGAAAGGAGGGAGGAGTAAAGTCATAACAACACTACAGTTCTTTTGGAATAAAGGAAGATTGGGAAGTAATACAGATCTCAGGAAGATAGCTCTTTGGAAGCATTGAGGGGATAGGAGGAATAAATGCAAATCAGCTGGCCTAGATCATGCGTATCCACATGAAGGCAATAAAGGGACAAACTTAGTGAATTGCTAGTCGCTGTTCCTCAGAAATCACCAAGAGCTGCAGCAGCTCCGGAGGGCAGGGGAGGGGGAGAAGCGGAGGTGAAATTCCACCCTGAGCCTGGCAGGGCTGAGCAATTAAAGCCCAGTCAATCCAGGAGCAGTCCTCTGGGAAATAACGCAGCAAGTAAACGGAGGAAAGAAAAATCTTTCCGAAAAAAGGAAATGATGAATGGTGGCAGGTGGCCTGGTGCTGCTCTTCTCAAGGTGATAGGAGTAGTGCAAAGTGAATTCCTGAAAGTTAAGCTTTGAACCCTGTGTTGTGATTTGGGGCTCCATGCTGTTCTCTGGGCAATTCAGAGGAGCAGTGTAGGGGGAATCTTTGCATGGATATATCTGCAAGGCAATTCTACTTTCTGCTGTGAGAAAGGAGTCCTGCAGAGGGGATGCAAATTCTATTTGAGAGTTAATAAGATTTTTAAACCTTAATGATACTAAATATCATAATAATATATATTGTGTAAACCCATACTAGTAGCACTGTGCTATTTAAGATCTAAATGAATATAGACAAAAAGAAACACAGTATTCAGGGCACAAAACAAGTGGTAAAGGTTTAAAATGTATTTTAATTTCCTACTGCAATTAGCCCATTTTTGAAATGTTTCCCTGATGTTATTTTGTATAAAAACATCTACTTTATACAGCAAGGGAGAGGTTTTCCATTGGAGTCTTCCCCTAAGTAGCCCAAGGTTCTGCCCCGAACCCCAGAAACCTTCCCAGCTTTAACACTGCCAAAATCTGGGATGTCTCTGGAGAACATTTAAGCTTTGTCAGGATTTTTCCAAAATTATTGTACGGCATTACTGAATTCTGGTTATCTGTGACTGAGAATGCATCTTTAGTTAGATCTATGCCACAGTAGGAGTTGAATATGGCTGGAAATAGGTGTCCTTTTTAGTCAAGTTTGGTTTTAAGCTGGATCAGGTTTTGGAAGAGAATTTGGACTTGTTTTTCCCATTGCATTAGTGCTGGTCCCAGCAAGAGGGGGTCAAGTGGGTGTCTTGGAGGGGGCACAGCACTGTATTGCTCAGGTGACAGCAGGAAGGACCCCTGGTTACCACTGTGTGAAGTGCTTTCAGGATTCATCATGTTGATGAGCCAGACAGGCTAGACAACAATTTCAGTTTGCTTGTCTTTCAGTTTTTGCTCTTGAAGGATTTCAGTTTTTGGGGTTTTTTTCTGGGAAGTGAGGAGAGGTAGGGAATAAAGAAGGGGAGCTGAGATTTTTCAGGGTTTTAAAAATTTTTAGTCCATCCATATGACTCTGACTCGCTCCAATTCAAATGCAACAAACCCCGAGTGATACAGCAAATGTAACAAAGAAAGAAATATGTACCAGGAAAGCTGGATAGATGCAAAATAAGAGTAGGGAAAGTAATGAAAATGAGGAACAGATTGGAAAAAGAATACAAAATACTTGATGTGAGGACAGAGTGCTTGGGAAGAGTGGAAAGGCAGAGAGAGCTCGGAGATTTCTAGCAGGTGTTGAGCCTGATGCACACATCCTTTGCACAACAGTGAGTGGCTAAGCAGGGAGAATACAAAGAAGCATGACTGACATAAGCACAGTCACCATGCCAATGAGCACAAGTGCCTGCGTATATTAATAGGCTGGAGGGAAGATGTGAATGCAACAGGAGCATAGCTACCGAAGGTGAGCTCTATCATCAGCAATATGTGGATGGAGGGTGAGATTTTGACATGTGATTGCACTGCTCGCTCTCTCTGGGGAAAGAGGGCTGTTCAGGCATTTCGGAAATGGGCCTCCCAGAGATAGCCCAGATATGAGGTTAGAGCAGGGGGGGTGGGAGTGGTGGGACTAGGTAACATGCAGCTAACATTATAACAATACCCAGCGGTGCTGAGCCTGTGCAGCAGCTGGGGACACATGTAACATATCATCAGGATGGCCTTTACTGACTGGGGTTAGAGAGCGGCCCACAGCCATAAGGCTCCAAAAACTCCAGCTGCTCTCCAGAGCACCATAGAAGAGACCTGCCCCTTGGCCCTGCTGGCTATGCTGGCTATGCTGGCCCTGCTGTACTGCTATGGCTCTTAGAGGGGCTGATCCCAGCCAGCAAGTCTCAGCTCATATGACATGGCTCAGACTACCAGAATTTGAAATTCCTGCTTTCTGCTTTTGCTTACTTCTAAAACATAGGCACAGACGGGAATGCACTCCCTTTTTCCTATCCTTCATCTGAATGCCTGGGTACCCTTCCCCATTTCTCAGGCAGTGTAACTGTTCTCTTTCTGTGGATTATTCTGGCCCTGTCACCCTCTCAGTGTGTTAATCACTGAGCGCAGTGAACATGCAAATGGCCTGGGATGTTTTAGCACTGGGGACAGCTATTTTCCTTCCTGATTGACAGCCAGGCCTCCACTGGCACATTGGTTTTCGTAGTATGATGGTGAATGGTTACGTAGATAAACAACCAAGCTTTCATAAATGCTTTGGAGGTTATTGTGTGTGTCTGTGGCTGTACCCACACACACACTTCTTGCTCCATGTGAGACCACTTTGGTTACTGAATGCCTATGGTTTCTGCTTTAGCCATGGCTCTTTATTTATTGCTGTGGGTTTTCATCACTTCCCTCCAGTGCCAGAGTGACCTTCCACAGAATTTGCTCTAACTCAGTAGGTGGCCGCCCACTTTTGTGCTCCATGCCTGTTCTGTTTCTTTGCTTTGCAGAATATTGGCAAGGCTATCTGCCTGTTGAGATTGTATTTGAAGCACCTCACCGAATTGCTTTTTTTTCTTCAGTCCTTCTACCTGCCTATGACTTCTTGTGGTGAGAGGTCTGCTTCCTAGTTTTGGTGCTTTTTTTCCCGCAGTCAAACTTCCAGTTCTTTTATTCCATTGCAAAAGTCTTTCCACTGTGTTTACACACGTATTACATAGCACCTGGTGGCTGTAACAAATCTGACAGGTGCAAATGTGAAAACTAAATAGTTTCTGAGATATTTAGGAGCAAATCCAGTAACTTTGTCCTCTTTTAATATTTGTGGGGTTTTGGGGCAATTCCATTCTTTGGTTACAAACACCTGAAGAAGTCCTTGTCTGAATTTTTAGGTGTTCATTTTTTAGCAGGTTTCTACAGGTCTTTGTGATTCCTAGCTTCATTTCTAAAATGCACTCACACACACAAAAAAACCAGTTAGGATGTATGCTAGCTTAATAGCAAGTAGTGAAGAGGGAATTTAGTAGGCTGGAAGAGTTTTCTAAAGCCCTACTCAACATTTAATTTTATGATTCTTAATGACAAATGGTGATTGTGAATATTCATGAATTTTTCCCTGGGTTAATGTCATAACCTTTGCAGTAAAAAGGCAGTTTTCACGGGTAATAACTACCTTTCAATTTATTTATGCTTGGTTGGTTTTTTTTCACAGAAATAGACCCCAAATTAACATTCAAAATGCAAGAAAGTAATTTTGCATGTTTGTTTGCTGGGGGGAGGGGACAACATATTCTATAAGTCGTATCATGTTGTTTCTTTATTGAGATAATGAAGCTCTTTACTTTCAAGCTCTTGGATTTTTGTTTTAACATTTTTAGAATGCTGGAAAAGGTGTTTCCATTCAGCTTTACTGAAGAAACAACTCAACATGTAGTATGAAGAATTTGTTCGTCTTTCTAAGCATGAAGAATTTGCCTGTCTTTGTTTTTCCCAGTTGTTCTAAGCATTCATTTAGTATTTGATCTACTAATTACCTTATATCCTTTCCCCTGAACAGTATTCCCTCTTCTCCTTCCTTTTTCCTGCCTATGATTATATTTGGTGCCTCGCAGTCATTATGTCTTACTATGCTGCACTGAACTGGATGTGCCCTTTATCTGTCCATAAGTCTAATTTATTCAAATCATTTTGAATTTGCTTGCACACTGCACCATTTTACACTCATGTGCTATCAGCAAAAAATTCCACTTTAAAAGTTATATCCCCTGCAGGCCATTTATATAAAAGTTGAATAAAAGTGGGTATGGTGCTGAAATTTGGGAGTGCTGCCTTGTTCCTGTCCCTCTGGTCACTCTGAACCATGCTGTTTGCTTCTTGTCCCACAGATAATTTTGAAGCCGTTTGCCATTGTGCTTTTTTTGTACTGTGCTTTACTGATTCTACCGATCAATCTCTCTGTGTCAGTTGTAGCACCAAGTGAAACTCTTTTATCTGGATAAATTATGCCCGTCACTTCACTTTTGACTCTCTGTTGAGAAATGTATTGAGAGAACTTACGGCACATTTGACAGACATGACATGAATCCAGCTGCCTTTCCTTCCCTGGGCTGCCTGTTTCTACATGTTGCATAACCCCATCCCATATTAATGTTTCCAATATCCATTCTGTGGCTGCAGTTGGGATTACTGGTGAATGGATTCCCAAATCCTTCCTTGATTTAAACAAGAAAACATTTTTCTCTTTGTTTTTTTTTTTTAATATTATTTTTAAGAAGTAAAGTTGAAGTAGTTACTTTCTAGGCATCTCCAGATATACCATCCTCAGGAAGCTATCAAGCAGTATTACTAAAGTTTGCCAATTTCCCTTGCTATTTCCTTCCAACTTTGGAGATGCAGTTAATCTAAGTCTCAGGTTCCTGTCAACTTTTAATAGTTCTAATTAACTAACTACCTGTCCAGATTGGATCATAAAGTCTTTTAACATTTCATTTTTTCCCCTCATGAAAATGGATCCCTGTTTCCGGGATGTGACCTTCAACTTCTGTAAATACTCAGGCAAAGGATATTAATTCAGGCTCAGCACAGCATCAGTCTCATCTATCACAGACTTCTCACGCATTCCCTTTTGTGGCCCCACTGATTCAATCCTTGGTCATCTGCTTTTCATACATCAGACGAAAGATCTCCACTGAGTTTCTTCACATCCTTACCATTTTTAAAAAAGCATTTTCTACTCCAGTATTTCCTGCCAGTGTTTATAATTGCTTCATTTTGAAAGTAATGTCATTGGCAGATCTGCTAAGTAATGTATTAACAGTGCTGTAGAGGAAACTGAAACCATTGATAGAGGTCTGGGTGGCAAACTTCTCTGGATCTGGATATATTGAAGTCAAAGTGGCTCTAGTTTTCATAGCGTGCAACATGAGACCAGAATCTGGCCTTGTACATGAAATAGCTCATAAATTACCTGAGACTTTTTAGGACGGCATAGCAGTAATGCTGACCATGTTAGGAGCTCTAAATGGTGTTTATAAGACAATCACATGGAAACCTGAAACTTGCCAGAACACCTTTTGGAAGAAAACTTATATTTCCTCATGAAGACAAATATCTGACATGGTTCTGAGTTAGCTCCTTTTTCTTCCCAGAAGTTTTTACCTGCTGTATGTCTATCCTAGATTTTTTGTGGTACCTCAGTACATTTTTGTGTTTAATTGCATGGCTGTGTTTGATTTACTGCATTGTGCTCCATCCCAGTGTCACTTACAAGCTCAAGTAGCCTTGTGGTCCAACTTTGTCCTTTCACACATGAAGATCCTACATGTTGCACATCAGAGTCCTGCTGTGAGGCTCTCCATATGCAGGGAGGGCACAGAGAGAGTTGTCTTGGGAGGCATTTTCTGGCGTGCAACTGAAGTGACTCCAGACAGCTCTGTGACCCGGAAAGCACCTTCGACAGGCAGATAAAACATAAACAGGCGCCCAAGCCTGCAGGCGTTGCTCAACGCTTTTGCAGATTATTAAGCAGATCAAGAGAGGTTAGAGGTGATGTAGAACAACCACAGTTTATCTGTGCAGCCTTTGTAGCCTGCTTGAAAGGTGGCCTATATGCAGGTTTGCCAGTAGGCTGCACCAGCACTTTGCACTGGAGCAGAGCTGTGTAGGGAGGTGAGGGGTTTTGTAGGACCTGCTGTTGCTCCAATGAGGACATGTAGGCACGGCAGTTTGTACCTCTGCCGTCTCTTTTGGAGCATACTTACATCTGGTAGCTGGGATGGAGAATTGTGCTGCAGAAGTTGTTTTAGCTTAGCAGTCACTGTTCCTACCTTGGCTTGGTTTTGCACCTTAAAGTCCTAAATCATTTTCTCTGTGTTGCTTAATTCCACCTCTGGCATTCTTTCCTTCCTTGTTGGTTTATGTACCCATTAAAGTAGAAAGCAGTCCTCTACTAGATAAAGCTTTTCTTCCTTCGCTTAACATAATCCACTCTGAGGTCTGGATAATTAAACTCTCCCACTATCATTGCCATGGTGTTTTACATGTTTGGCTTCATGCTTCACACCCCCTTCCCAATCAACTGTGCACAACACTTTCCTTTTGGTACATCTCCAGTGTAGATCCATATCACTCTGCTGCAACCTAGTTTATCCCAGGCTTCATTTTTCAATATAGGCCAGATTCTCCTTTGGAAATGTGACTAAGGTTCTGCAGCTGTGTTTCTGTTTCCTTCTCTTAAGCCGCCATTTAGTTGTGGCAGTTACTTAGGGGAGAGCCTGGGCGAAGGTTAAAATGGTATGCATAGAGTGGCCCAGGGAGCTTGCCCTCTTATCCTCCTCTTCTTTCACTTCCAGACTTCACTCCTGATCCCCCTAAGAGCCTGCAGTTAGGATGTTTTAAAAGGAGAAGCCTGAGTTTGAGCTCAACCTTAGACTCAAACTGAAAGCCAGCTTTGAGTATTTAATTGTTAGGTAAATATTCTAAAGTAAACTGGTGCACTCTCCTTTGGCCTGGCTACAAAACAGTGGCAAGACAAGCCAGTGAGGCTTGAGCAGAACCTTGCTGCAACTCTGCCTAGGACACCCAGCACCACCTACATGAGCAATGTCAGCAGCAAAGCCCAGCAGGATGGATGAACAGAGTAGTCTGTGTTCCCACAAAACGGCTGTCACTTTTAACTAGCATCCATAAAGAAAATTTTGGAAACTGTGGAGTCAGGCTCTAGACATTCACCTGTGCGGAGCTGTACTTTCACGTGTTTTAAGTCCTGGTAAACAGTAGTCTCATGGTATGTCCTAAAGATGTCTATAACATTTTGTTAAGATGCACATGCTCTGTTAGAGGCCTCTAGAAGTGAAAAAGTAAAGGAGGGAAAACCAAAAATATTTCTCTGATTTTTTGTGCACAAAGCATGCTCAGCTCTAGCTAAGACTTTCTCACTTTAAATTCAAAATTGTTCCAACTTTATTTCAAAATAGAAGTAAAGTGTTGTACTACTGTACACAGTTGTTTCCCCAGTTCAACTTTTTCAGTCAGCAAAAGCATAAAGAATGTAAAATGCTAATGTCACTTGACAGAAAAAAATTTCTGATGCTCTTTTTCATGTTTTGTAGTGGAAATACCACTGAACAGCATTAGAGATTTAAATATGGTGGACAGTCTCAGGACATGATCTGCTTCTAACTTATTCTGAAAAAGAAATACAGAAATTCTCATTTCAGTTGTTTTTAATTTTGCTGTCTGTGTTTTTCTTTGATTTGATGTGTGACTGTGTTACGGTTTAGGGGGTTTTCTGCTGCTCTGGCAGCGAGGGGGTTAACAGCTCAGTTCTTGCCTGGGCTCTCCGTGCTGCCATGGCCTTCAAGGTTATAGAGATAGAGGCATCTCTGTGAATAACATACTTGGGAGAGAAGAAAAAAAACAACTCAGTAGCAAGATGTAGAGTGCCGGTTCAGAACCTGCGTTGGGAGGCTGAGAGATTTAAGGCCCCCAGGCCCACGAGAGAAGGGGTAGAGATGTTCTTCCAGGCATCCCACTGCTGCTTGTGAATTGGACTGACCATGGTGAAAAACCTATGGACTAGAGAGAGGAACCAGAATGCAGAATCCATCTAAGCCACGACTGAAGATGGAGAGATAAAGCTGGACAAANAAAAGCGTTGTGGTTTTTAGTGCCTACAGGGTACTAAATATTGGTAGTTATGTTAAAGTCCAAACATTACTTGGTTGTACTTTAGTGCAGCACTTGCTATTTCTTTCCCATATGGACAGGCATACAGCTTCATTAGTAGTTTGGTTTCATGAAGGTGAGTAGTGGCCTGTGTCAGCAATAGCAGTGTTTTGCCTCAAGAACCACTATTATTTAGGAGCCGAAATAGCAAGCAAAATTCCCTGAGATTTGAACATATTTTCTTTGGTCAGAATATTGAGGAAGGAAGTACTTTGAATGTCTGTGTAGAATTGACATTAAAAATCTTTTCTGTGTGGCTGATTCACACTGGAATCCTAATTAGGCATGGTGTCCACACCACTGCCTGTCCATGTTCCTGCCCCAGCCTGCCACGAACCTCAGCCAGAAAGGCTATGGGCATCCTGATTGTCTTCTACTACTCGGTTCAACACTGAGGCTGGAAGAGTTGGCTTTTCCTCTTTTTCACAGCTAAAGGCCTGTCTCAAGGTGTTCTTTTTCTCCAGAATCAGCCAGAGCGTCAAATTGTGGGCTGCATCTTTCCACCTCTCTTTTGTTGCGGAAGAAGGACAGCTGCTTCAATGCCCTTTTCTCACTGAGCAGGTAAGTGACAGTCACTGTTACATTTTCCAGCCGCCCTGGGAGGCTGACGAATGAAGCTGTGCTCCTGAGACCTGAACATATAATTTGCAACACGCAATTTATGTCGCATCATACCTAGCTGGAGCTCTAGTTCCCGCAGTACCCAAAATATATCCACAAATAGGTTATGTCATGTCAAAGATTAAATGGAAAGTGATAGTAATTGTGGACTATGTAATTAGAAAGCAAGAATCAGAATGTCTCACTAATGGCAACACCTGGAATACCTGCACAAAAAAGCTAATCGAAAGTCAACTTGAAATCCAGGGAAGCCTATATATGGATGTTTCTACCCCTTTGAAAAGCAGCTCAGAATATTGCAAATTACAGTTTAATCACAATTCTGCTGGTGTAAACCACATGGAAATCAAGCATAAGAAAATAATCTGACTTTTCAAGAAGGTCACATACACTTACATATACAAAGTTGTGCCGGTAGATTTTTCTAAATGTGGACACCTGCCTATAAAATCGTGGTGATTCCAAGTCTAATAAATTTTGCTTGATGTTATGGAGCCTAAAATTCTGTCAGAAGTACAGGGGAGGAGGAGAAGGAGGAGGGAGAAGCAGCTTTAGGGCCATGTGAAAACAAAGCCTTTCTTCTCTCCTTTAAAATGTTTCTGGTGAGCCTGATTGAACACAGGATGAAAAGCTGCTGTCCTGAGATTTGTGGAAAGGCAAGGATTTCTTTTTCTGCTATTACATTGAAAAGTTCTTTACTACATGAAAGGTTGTCTCTTCTAAACGTCCTCAGACTTGTGGCTTAAGTTGTAGGGCAACAGAGCTGTTGGTACCACAGGAATCTGTTGTCAATAGGATGTAGTATCTCTGGATAGTCCATGTGGTCAGAAACATTAGCCTAACTCTGTTCTTGGTATCAATTTTACATTTTATTTTGGGTTAAATATTTTGAAATTGAGGATTTTACATGTAAAGGTAGTGTGATGACATAGAAAGGTGGTATGTTTGACAAAAACTTTCTGTTATTCCATGGTAAGAATGGCAGAGTAATGATTTGAGGTGTTCTGCTGAGGTTGGCAGACACAGTGTCAATATGTGCAATGGCCTCTTCCAGAATCGGGTGTTACGATTTGATGTTGCTTTTGAGCTGATGTTGCTGTTATCTAGATTGCCAAAACCACCTCTAGCATCCATTAGAGCTTGTCACGACAATTGTTTGGTTAAAAAAACCCACCTTGTAGAAAATATTCTTCTGTCAAAATACAGCATTTTACAAAAATACAAAATGTTTCATGGAAGTGTGTTGGTTTCAATGAAAATTTCTCAGGAATACTTTCTCAGGACTAGATTGGAATTTTTAGGGTTAAAAAGAGAAGAGAAAATGAGTACCTGGAAATAGTGTGACCATCTGAGGCGCTTGTGACCCCATATAGCCTGGGTGCAGAGATGATTTGTACTGCCTGTCTGCCTATCTACCTGCCTCTCCCACTGTCTCTTAGCTTTGTCAGAAGTATTTTGTTGTGTGAATGGTTCATCTGCCAGTCCAAAGAGTTACTCTGCAGGCCAATGGTTAGATTCCTGATATCCACCTTAGGGGACAGAGGCTGAAGTCTCTGTGGGGATAAAGGTAGGACAATGAATTTATACTCACCTTTTCCACATATAAACAAGCAAGTTGCTCACCTTGTTATTAGCACTCCTGTGGTGGATGTGCCCAAATGTCCCATCTAACTTTTTGACTTTTAAAACATTTTCATTCAACACTGGAATGAAAGTCAACTCTGCACTTTCCCTCCTGTCCCTGAAACAAAATTACGTATTATATTCCTGATACTACTTTTCAAGTACATTGTTCATCAGGTAAAACCAAAATGAAACAGGCTGTAGTCCAGTAGATGCTAGATCCAGTCACACATGGTTGATACGCAAACTTTACTAGCAGTCAGCGAGAAGGTTTTATACGTTTGGATGAGCAGGGGGGAAATCTCGCCTACCAAGCAGTATCTTCATTTATGCTCATGTACTCTTCTCCACAGTTTGAAGATGGTGCAGGTTCTTCCCTGAAGAATAGCTGCTATTGTGGTGTTTGTTGTAAAAGGCAAAAGTTGTCTTCATTTTGAAGGTGTGAGAGAGAGGATTGAAGTCAGTGCCAGGTTCTGACTGCTGCTATGTTTGAGCTGTGTAGTGTGCTAATGCAAAGAGTATTAGCATGAACAATGCAGTTGTGCTTTCACCCACATTTTCAGGTCAAGAACACCCTCTTGCATTCTCACTCAATTATGTATCAAGCAGATGGAAGCAGGACTATAGTCTACTTCCTCCTTGCCTCATTTCATGCTATTTAGTCTTTGAAACAAGTGGGAAGAGGCAAGCGGGCTCTTCTTGGGTGCTGTTGTTGTAAGGGACTGCTCCATGGACAGCTAATACAGAAGCTGTGATCTCAGCATTTTTCCTCTCCTTCCATCATGGCCAACTGCAGCCTATCCCACAGGAAGTATTTCTAAGAGACTCAATTATCACTGACATGTTAATGGTAAAACACTTAAACACAGAATCAAAGAATCACATTCAGATAT
Organism: Pitta sordida; assembly: GCA_013390025.1. NCBI lineage: Eukaryota > Metazoa > Chordata > Aves > Passeriformes > Pittidae > Pitta > Pitta sordida. Next base: position 28,078 of record WEKX01011269.1, read on the forward strand.
TTCCATTGAAATTATTTTCAATGAAAAATATGAAGATGAAAACTCTGCTCTTCCCAATGTGTGTATAAATCTCATGCAACTATACTGAAATCAAGAGCTAAAACTGAGACAAGGCCTGATTCATTGCGCAGGAAAGCCACACCACCACCAAACATTCATATTAATTTATAATTTGATTTAGAACTTGACTGGTGAGGCAAGGTGACCCCTTAAAGCACTGACTTCAGTCAACTTGAGCTATTCTTAGTGTTGGATTATTGAAGACAGTCATTGCTCTAACTGCAGAAGGGCACATCTTTGGAATGTATTATGACTGGGCAACCTAGTCCCAGACTTACGCAACTATGAGGGGTGCTGAAAAAAAACAGATAATAAGGTCAAGTTTTGTCTCAGATAATTTTCCATGTGCAAGGGAGCTATATAATATTCAGATATTAGTTCACAATTACATACAATACTTGTAGGAGATCATTGTTCTGTGTCCAGTAGTCCAAGCCCAACAACATGCAGGTCTTCCAAGTGTCTAATCTTGGAACGTTCACCTATCAAGAAAAGATACTTTTCCAAATGTCCTTCTGTGAATGGCAGCCTGCTCCCAAAACCTGACACACATGAAGAAGTGGATGGAATGATCTGCACAGGCAAGTTGCTTAAATGGCTTTATAATAGGAATGAAAAACTACAGTCTTGCACATTGGGCGGTTGAAGCTACAGGTAAACTAATAAGCCAGATTTCCTATTGTAACTCCACATAGCAAATACAGCCTTATTTGAGGGAATAATGTAGGAGTTGTTTTTTTTTTTTTATTTACAACTTAATTCTTTGTAGTAATTGTATGAATTTGAACATGATGCAGGGGTTTTATTTATTTGAAATAAGAAAAAGAAGATCCATAGAATTCATGTGTTCCAACTGAAAATCTCCAATAATGTATTATTACATCATTAAAATATTTTAAACTAAATTGGTTGTAGTATTTTTATGAAAGGCTATCATGTGAGGGTGGTAGTTTCCTTTCCTACCACATGCAATAAAAACCATTTCACATGCATGAAAAACTGGTATACCAAATTTAAGGCTATAAATAAGGCAATTGTAAAATGTAAATGCTTAGAAACACTAGCGAAATTCAGCCAACAAAGCAGGGATCAGAAATTTATACCCTCGTTACTGGTAATTACAGTCACATTCTTTACTGATCTGTATTCCCAGCCAGCACATAAAAGTGTCCTGATGCATTACCTGCTCAGAACTAAGTCACCCGTAACACACATGTGCCAGAAAGCGAAGCTGCAGCTCTGTGGCCATGTTCGCACATGGAGCTCTGCATGCCCTGCTGTAAATGTATCTGTCTACCTTTTAAGCAAAGTAGCTGAAAGCCCCTCGGGGTGTTCTTACGAAATGTAAATTCACTGACTTGGAGACCTCAGCATAAAATCGCTGCTTTTAGTGGATGGCAGTTTAACACTCTCCTTCCCATAATAAAGCAAAGAAAAAGAAATTCAGCCCCACGGGGTTTTTTACGTACATACCGCATTTGTCTTTTTTCTTCTTTGACAAAATAAAAGCAATTTAGGCATCTATAAAACTAGCTTTCCTTTTTTTCTTTTTGTAACAGAAATAAGCAGTAAATTCTTAATGCCCTTATGACAGATCAATCTTAACCTGTCAATAATTCATATTTGATGCTTCCACTATTCAAAAAGAAGATGTGAGGAAAGATGAGCCTTCTTTTGGGTTCAGATTGACACCTCCTGCCAAATGTTAATATGTCTAAGAAAAAGAAGCACACACCTGGGACCTTAAATGTATTAGTGGTCATCTTGTAAATATTTTCGTAATACTGCATGAATCACATGGTTTTCTTTGGATGAGATGCACACACAGAATCACAGAATGAGTAAGGCTGGAAAAGACCATAGAGATCATCGGGTCCAACCTATCAGCTCTCACCTGTTACCTAACCTAACCTGTTGTCATACCTGCTACCTAGTCTTGAAAAGTCCAACCAACTAGTCACAGTTACATAAAAATACCCATCCAGAGTGGCAAGCAGCTACTTCTGTTGCAGTTGCTCATACCTGAAAACTGGGCCCATTTCAATGTAGAGCAGGTGCTGCGTATTTGGTTCCAAGGCCACTAGGCTGTAGCCATGAAACAAGAGCAAAACATGGATGCCCTCAGGAAGAGAACTTGTTGCTGGGGGAGGAGTGGCTCGAGACTAGTGAAGTGGAGAGAGACTTAGGTGTGCTGATCGATAGGAAACTCAATATGAGCCAGCAGTGTGCCCAGGTGGCTAAGAAGGCCAATGGCATCCTGGCCTGCATCAGGAACAGTGTGGTCGGTCGGTCCAGGGAGGTTGTCCTTCCCCTGTACACAGCGCTGGTCAGACCTCATCTGGAGTACTGTGTGCAGTTCTGGGCTCCCCAGTTCAAGAGGGATGTGGAGCTGCTTGAGAGGGTCCAGAGAAGGGCAACGAGGATGGTGAAGGGACTGGAGAGCAGGCCCTATGAGGAGCGACTACAGGAACTGGGATTGTTCAGCCTGGAGAAGAGGAGGCTCAGAGGTGACCTCATTGCTGTTTACAACTACCTGCGGGGAGGTTGCAGCCAGATGGGTGTAGACCTCTTCTTCCAGGCTGACGACACCAGAACGAGAGGGCACGGCCTCAAGCTACGCCAGGGGAGGTTCAATCTTAACGTTAGGAAGCGGTTTTTCACAGAGAGAGTAATTGCATATTGGAATGGGCTGCCCAGGGAGGTGGTGGAGTCGCCATCCCTGGAGGTGTTTAAGAGAAGACTGGACGAGGAGCTTAGTGACATGGTCTAGCTGGGGGGTGTAGGGCTGGATGACCCTGGGCCCCTTCCGGCTCGGAGTGGCCTGCTAGACTGTGAGGGATCTAGGTTGGTGTTATGCTCTGGGATGTGCTCTCGGTCTCTGTACGGGTGTTAGATGGTGAGTTGGACTAGATGATCCTTGTGGGTCCCTTCCAACTCATAATATTCTGTGATTCTGTGATTCTGTGATTTAAAGACTAATGTGCCTTGAGTACCTTCAAGATTCAGTCATTCAAATCTGAAAGTATTTTTGTAGTAAGGTTGCTTTCTTGGTGGGACATAAATTTCAGGACATGTTAGAGAAAACAGTTAGGACGAAGCAGAGTAGTCAGATGAGCTTAAGTCCTGACGAGGTTTGAGGCAAATTGGGGCTGAGCCAAAGAAAAAAACCCCAAATAAACCACCCCTCCCCAGGTTTGGAAAAAAACAAGGAAAGTGTGAAAAGTACAAACTATTTACCTTATTAATCAGACAAGATCAACAAAACCTGAGATATCCCACAAGTCCAGTGATGTAAAGAGTCCTGTGATGTGGAAAGTCCTGAATGTGAAGAGTCCTTTTGATCTCGATGAGATTCCACCAGACAGTCCCAGAAGAAACTCCTCAGGTGCACAGAGAGCAGCTGGAGCTCAGAGTCCTGATGCAGGCACTCCAGGGGAAAGCAAGAGATGATCAGGAAGAACCCCTGGGGGGCAGGGAAAGGGAATTGCAGGCCCTCTCTCCCTCTTCTTGTGGCTGGAGTGCAGCAAGAAATATGTCCAAGGAAAAAGCAAAAAAGGGGAAAAAAAAAGAAAACAAGAAAAAAAAATGGGGCTCTCCCAAAAGCTGGAGAAAACCCCACCAGAGCAGCCCCTCTCCAGCCCCACACAACTGTGGCTCTCAGAGACCTCCAACCAGCTCCCTGCCTCTGTCGCCGCTGTGTGAGCTACACCAAAATTTTTTTTCTCTTCAAACTGCCGCTTCTCAGTTTTTGAATTTTTTTTTTCCTCGTCTTCTGGATAGAGATGACCTTGGTGTTGCTAAGGACCAGTATCCACAACAAAATACCTCATAAACTGAAGCCAAAACACAAAGATATGGAATATATACACACCACCCTAGGACAAGTCCTCACTGCTGCTGGCTAAATTTGGGTGTTTTCAATTTGGAAAAGGTCAGAACCCGAAAGTTTTCATAGAATCACAGAATGGTTTGGGTTAGAAGGGACCTTCAAGATCATCTATGTAGTTACAACTCCCCTGCTACGGGAGTTTGGAACTAGATGATCCTCAAATCCCTTTGTGGGACCTTTTGATTTTTCTGAGCACTTTAAGGCTTACAGAAGTAAACATTAAGAATAGATTGTGCATTTACAGATCTCTGCCTACTTTTCTTGCGTGAATAGATGCACTGTCCTAGCAGGTTTTTTCAGCTTTTTCACACACCTAAACATTCTCCAGTGGATGAACAGACACCTTGGATAGCAAGTCATAGAATTACATATTGGTTTGGGTTGGATGGGAACTTAAAGATTGTCTAGTTCTGTAGCAGTTTAAAGTGAGATTTCTCCCTTCCCACCAATTCCAATTAAAGTGATCTCTCTCTTTAAAGGGAAGTGAAGAAGAAAATGGAAAAAAATATTGATTAACTGAAGTACACAGATTTATAACCCAAAATCCTCCTCCAGGGAGTTAAGGAACAGCAAGAGGAAAAAAAACTGTTGTTGTTTTCCGTGTAACAGTCAGATATTCTTCCTCCCCCGGACTTGGGGGAGGGGAAGGAAGGGCCAAAACCTTGTTCCTGGCTGGATGTGGAGCCCTCCGAAGCAGGCAGTTGAGATTCTCTGTTTCAGTTCGGACAACTCCGATGTGTCTATGGGAGATAGGTTCAGTTCCTCAGAGTCCCAAGAAAAAAAACCTGGAAAACGAGAAGTAGCTGCTGAGCTGCTGAGGTTCCCTCCATCCCCCAGAACTGCCTCCTCCTGCTGTCGAAATTCCTCAAATTCCTTTCCGGGATTTACCATCNTTGCCCTTCTCTGGACCCTCTCAAGCAGCTCTACATCCCTCTTAAACTGGGGAGCCCAGAACTGCACACAGTACTCCAGATGAGGTCTGACCAGCGCTGTGTACAGGGGAAGGACAAGGAAAGGGGTGCTCCAGACAATGCTGTTTTAAAACAGCAATATGGAATACAAAATACTAAGATGCATTTACCACACATATAATGCTAACCTAAGACAAGTTTCCATACCTCTGCCATGAGCAGGGACAGCTTCCACTAGACCTCAGAGCCCCATCCAACCTGGCCTTGAACATTGCCAGGGATGGGGCATCCACAGCTTCTCTGGGCAATCTGTTCTGGTGCCTTGCCCCTCTCACAGTAAAGAATTTCTTCCTATTAACAAATCTAAATCTGCTGTCTTTGAGTTTGAGAATTCTCCATTGTCCTGTCAGTACATGCTCTTGTAAATGATCTCTCTGCATCTTTCTTGTAGATTCATTAGTTCTTGTAGGTACTGGAAGGCTCCATTGAGGCCTCCCCGGAGTCTTCTCTTCTCCACACTGAACAAATTCAATTCTCTTAGCCTTTCCCTGTCAGAAAGGTGCTCCATTCCTCTAATCATTTTGATAGCCATCCTCCAGACTCTCTGCAACAGGTCCATGTCCTTACTGTTCTGGGGACCCCAGGTTGGGATGCAGCACTCCAGATGGGATCTCACCAGAGCAGAGTAGAGGTACAGAATCACCTCCCTCACCCTGCTGGTCACAGGTCTTTTGATGCAGCCCAGGACACGTTTGGCTTTCTGGGCTGCAAGCACACATCGCTGGGTCATGTCCAGCCTCTTATCCACCAGCACCACACCCTTCTCAGCAGGGCTGCTCTTGGTGTGTTCATCCCCCAGCCTGCATTGATAAGGTGCGAGCTTCCTCACAAAAGACTTTTCTTTTTACTGGAACTTTTTCATCCTATTGAAAGTAGTTAATGGAAAACCACCAGTCTTAATGCATTTCAATGAACTGATTCTCTTTGGGATCTTTAGGCAATGCCTAAACAACCTTGAGTTTTAAAGCCCAGTGACACTATGTAAAAATGTTCTCCAGCTTTCTACTCTATTTTGCTAATTATGTCAACCGTAAGCTTTCTTCCATTTAGAAGTTAAAATGCTACTTTTCCTTGTCCAGTTCTCCAGATTTGGTTGGGCTTTCATTGTTCTGACTGTTCTTTTAATTTTTCATCATCAACTTTTTTTGTCTTTAAGACGCAGTAAACTATTTTGTAACTTGCTAATAAATACTGGTTGTCTCGTGTCCTAGGAGCTGTACAAACATAGTGAAGGCAACAAGCCCTTCCCTGAAGGTCTTCCCTGATGATCTAAAACCAGAAGAAGCTGGTGGAGATGTATTAAAATGGTCTTGCAAGTCAGTGATGTTATCAGTAGATTTTGACTGGTGGGGTTGATTGAACAAGCTAGCAGAAAGTTTCACTGACACTGCACAAATTTCCAAGGTGTATTCAGTGCCAGATCAGAGATGTGTACAGAAGCCAGAGAGACCTTCCTAACTATACACTAAGGGAACAGGTCACACTCATGCTGTTCCCAGGGCTGTGTATGAGCTGCTTCACAAATCTTAAAGGCTAGGGGAGGGTGCAGTCCTATGTACCCCCCAGGGAATAGGTAAGAGGAAAGCCACTTTAACCCTCTGGTTATATCATGCATTGTTCTTGATGTGCTTAGTTAATTTCTCCGAGCCAGGGTAGTCCTGCCACTGTCTGCTCTGAAATAACCACACCTGATTTCTCCACCCAAGCAAAGTCTTTTGGAAACTTGTTTCTCTCTCCTGTGAATGTGTGCAAGAGAGAGAGTGCTATTTTTCTAATGTAGTCAGAGTTTAGATTAGAACTTGATGATATAAGCACAAGACACATCATTAGCTAGAGGAATCTGTTAATACCCATATCAATAAATGGGTACAGGACTGTTTCTTGTATTACAGTCACAAAACGATGCCTAGTGTTTGCTAACTGCTGTTCACTTCTAAATACTGCATGTTACTCACTCATTAATTACTGCCACAGTTTGCAGGAATTATTTCATAATTAATTGGCCTCTAAAACACTCTGCTGTATCTCTTTCACATTTGGGAAGTGCTACTCAACATCCTATTTTTCATACAAGTTTTTCCTGCAAGCCTCACTACAGGTCTTTGAATATGTCATCTCATCAGATAAAAACACAACTTGGGAACGGCTACATGAAGTGGGAATAGCTACAAGAAATGAGACAATGTGAAAAGCTTTAGAAGGAATGAAATATCACTATTAAATGCAAAATTAATGTGGCATTCCCACATTATGAAATTCTTCCTACAAACTATGAACCAGGCAATACTGGGAAAAAGTTTGAATAGAGACTACTTAATAATTTATGTAGTAATTCGAGGATTGGTTCAAGTCTTAGAAAGACTAATTCATTTCAATCCATCTGAACAGTATGACTGATATACGTAATGGCATAAATATACAAAGCCTATATATAGCCTATACAAACCCAGCATCTTTCACTACCATGGATCCCAAAGTAAAGCATCAGTTGTGGAAACAAAGCCACTGCTTCAAGCCCCTCTGCCAGCTATCTTATATATAGATCCTGTCTTCCCCACTACCTCTGGTTAGCCATTTTTGAAGTGTAGGGATTCTGCCTCATGGATGAATAGGAAAGAAGTATGTACAGAGAGTTGCAGAGAGGGAGGGGCAGGCCGAGATGTAATTACTTATGCAGTACATAACTCTTTATGATCACTAATGACTGAAAAAACTGGGAATGATTTTAAGTCTCTTTTTAAAAAGCATCACAAATAGTAAGCAGCACAATCCCCACTTCACAAGACTCAGTTTTCAAAAGCCAGTCTCATAGTGCTAGTCCACACAGCACAGAACATGTAGAGCTCTAGGAAATCTTGAAATTTCTTTAAATGCTTACATGGGAGAAGAAATCTTCTGAAAATCTAGTCCCTACTGCAGGGGGTGCAAGGCTTTTGGTGAATTCCTACCAATAGCTGAATTTTAAAGCAGGATATCACAGCCTTGGAGTAAATCAGTATTATCCACTGTTAATCCACACCCATGCTCCAGCCAAAACAAATAAAATAAAAGCTCTTAGTGCATTACACTAATGCAAAGCCCGAGATAATACAGGGGACGTTCTCCCATAAGTCAGGATGCCTGTTCAGGTGTGGTGATGAGCTCTGGTGATGAAACCACACTGAGGAAGAGGTGTCAGGGGCAGAAAGGAAGGCAGAATAGGTAACGTATTTTACAGCCCATCTGATGACCCCATCTGTCACACTACACATGCCAAAAATGAGTAACTTCTGCCTGCTCTATGCTGGTAACATTAAATATAACCTGCACATTGTCTGCTCTGGCAAATACTGTCTCAATCAGTCAAAAGAACTAAGTGTCATTTCATTTTCCTGTACCTCTCTCTGTAAAAATCCTCTGTCATGAAGCTTTGAACTGCTCCTCTTTGGCTTTGGTTAGACCAAATGGCAAGTTATTTGCTGTTCTACTAAACTCTTTTGTATTTATCACCTCTGGTTCCCTACCACGGGGTGTCTTCTCTGTGCACTGAAGCCATACTTGGAAAGCAAACTCTTCAAGGAAAACAAAATTTTCCTAGGTACAAATCTCTACAGTGCAATGTGAGGAGGGTTTCAAAGTGCTTCTGTGAAAATTAAGTCTGAAGTCATCCCTGCTATGTAGACACTGTAGATAGAGAGTCATGGGTTTTTATTACAGAAAAATGATTCTGATCTATATATTAATTTTAAAAGCAGATGGTGGTCATGGAGATGGAGAAGATCAGTATTGTGGTGGCTCCATTTAGTAGTAACTGAGGATTGGTACAGTTTGATGTGGTTTCGGTGCCTTGATAAGGGTTTAAGATGAATAGGTATGTACAAAATGAAATTAAATCATAACTGTATCTAGCACGTGATTGTGGTTTGGACTCAAGAGGACTAAATGGGTACTGGAACTGAATGAACTACCTGTAAAAGCTGCCTTCCAGAATCAAAAGTGACACACATTACATAGTGAAATAAGGTTGAAGATTGTACGGTTTCATGTTCAGCTCCTGTAAATACATTAGTGTACTTTGATCTTCAGGGTTTCCAACCCAGCTTCTACTTTTGTTAAATCAGATGCTTTTTTTGATGAATCTGCACTGGATGTGGTGGTTTGTTGAGTATTACACTGAGCTGAAACTACTGAGACAAGCAATTGTAGCCCATGTAAGCTGAAGAGCATTAACAATTAAGCTTTGGTGGCAGTATTTGATAAAAGAAAGATACATTACCCTAACTTTGCTGAAAGAACTGCTAATGTTGTCGAGTATTAGATGTGACTCTGGGGAGAGTACGAATGTGAACTCTGTCTAAAAGAGGGTTAGCCTGAAAGTTACCTAGAAAGTTTAGCCTGAATTTTTGCATAGTAAAAGAATTGTTACCAGCTATTTGATGAATGTATCATTGCATGTGAACACGTTTGAGTAGAAACAAGTGGTCAACTGTGATCCAGAGCACAAGAGAGTACATAGAAATGTACCAAGGAATGCAGAATCAACCAGCTCATATTAGTATTGTGGTAGCAAATACAGCTAAACTATCAAGATAGTAGAAAGGCTTTCTAGCTTTAATACAAATTCCCAAATTGTTTTGGCACTGAACTCAGAATTAATTGCACAGGCAGCCACTTAGGATGGCTCTGAACATCATGGAAACACAAAGAGCTACTTTTTCTGAAAAATGTAAATCCTAACTTTAGTACCAAATGGAAAAAACGTGATTTAGGGAGACATCAGTAAAAAAGCTGAGTGTTGTCAGGTGAGAAAATGAGGTAAAAAAAAATAAAAAGAAATGTATTTTCTTCTGATAGTTAAGGAGGAAGAACCAAAGCTGAGTTTCAAACTGGCAGAAAAAAAATTAAGGGAGATAAAATGATGCAGGAATCTGACTGAGAGTGCAGCTAAATCAAAGAGGTAGGAATTAATGATATACCCTGAGGTATAATACAGATGGCATAGTTTAGGTGGCCCAACAGAAGCAGCAAATCAAGCTTAGTGAGAGGTTTGGAATCAGGAAACCGAAAAGGAAAAAAAAAGGATCAATTTATTACAGAGGGAGAGAAATTTGTAATAAATGGGAAGCAAGGTATAATGCAACATGAATATGTGGGATTAGCTAGATGTATTGTTTTCTTCTTGAACAATATGACTGAGCATTAATACAGCTTCTATATATGGAAAAAGTAGCAAGACTTTCCAGGGAAAGCATTTATATCTCATCAAGATATGGTTCTGAACCAAGAACAGCAAAACACAGTTGTCACACCTCCCCTCATCAAAATGATAGTGGGGAGACTGAGTTAGACTGGTTGATACACTGTACTTTCCTACTAACGCACACACATCTAAACCAAAAGCTTTGCCTGTCCAGCTATCTGCTATTGCTAGGCCAAATGATACCCCAAACCTTGCATTTAATGTCACTAGATCCTTTTAGTCTGCCACATGTGTATGGCACTTGAGGACAAAAATGCATTTAGGCCGAATGGGGAAGTAACCCATTTCCTCCACTGATGTATGGTAATGCTGTTACAGTGTACACAGGTGATACCATATTCTACTTTCCTATCTGACTTCATCTCAAGTGTTTTAAAGGATGGTCAGCATAGAGGAAAACATAAAAAAAAAAAAAGCTTTAACTGAGATGAGAGTATAACTGAAGGGAAAATGCAGTTTAAAATTAGGGATGCTTTTTACAAATTAGTATAGCAACTGAGTAATCTATCCTCTTTCCTACTACTGCCAAGTCAAACAAAGTAGAGCTAGAACTGAGAGAAACAGCCTGTGATCACTAATATATATATTGTGTTTTCTATGCTGTATCAAGCCATGTATCCACTTTTTCCTGGGTCATAACCAGCCATAACCAGGAGACAGATAGCTTCATAATGAAATGGAAGCATTATGATATCTAACTTTTATTGCTATTATTGAGCCAACAGATTCCCCTTCTTGCTAGGTCTATTTCACAGCCTACAAGATAAATCCTTTCGGGTAAAAAGCACAAGAGAAATTAAGTGGTGTTAGAGACATAGGTCTATATGCAGATTCCCATGTTTTCTAAGCCTCTTCCTAGCAATTAAATAAAAAATTAAAAAGATATAGCCAGTGTACAAAAATGATCACCAGATATCCTTTATTGGCCAGTCTTTAACAGTACCTCTTAAGGCAATTCCTCTTCCAAGATGAAGACTGCAGGAAGTGTTGGAAACTTGGTTGCCTTTGACTTAAATATGTCTAGACTTTGCAGCAATCCAAGAGGTAACCCTCTGCCTAGTACAACACATGTATAGGACTAGATGCTTCTGTTCTGAGAGATGTGAATGTATTATCCTCAACAGAGAGAGAAGAGACAAGAGCTTCAACCATTTTTGCTCCTTTACAACAGTTAAAAGGGAAAGAATAAATTAAATCCATGCTCTGTAGCCTTTGTCCGGCTGACAGAGATTGCTGGAAGCGTGGCAGAAGTCAGCTGTGAGGGTCAGCTTTTCCCTGTCGCATGGGACAGGCAAGCATAGGGCTTGGAATGGCAAGGAAAGGAAAAAAAGCACAACTCTGGGGAGGATGACCTTGGAATGTTTATGAAGATTGCAGGACTTTCTTAATTACATCATTGACTTCTCCAGCACCCCAAATCAGGGTGACCTAAAGCTCTAGGACAGCTTGTCACTATGGAGTAACTGTGATTTTTGTCTTTTTAATTACATTATTGGCAAACTGGATAATCAAATAGTATCACATAAAATGGAGGAAACATCCAGGAATTTTAAGTTGCTCAGAGGCAGGAGAGATTTCATAAATATAAAAGTAAATGTGAACTTTATAATATATTTAAATTCAGTAATTGGAAACCCTTGACTTGTTGAGTCACTTGTTAATGAATTGTGAAAAGCTAAAAACTACAGAGAAGATAAGAAGTAAACAGAGAAAATCCAACTGAACCAGAGGAAACCTTTAAAATAGGAAAATAATTATTTGGGATATTTTTCTGCTTTCTCTGACCAACATAATTTTCTGTATGTTCCCTCTTCCAATCCCTTTTTCCCTTCGAAATGTTGTGTCAGGGTTGCAGACATGTCAGGGTCAATGGAGAACGAACTGACTGTACATGAATGGGTTGTGGAACTTCCTGAAGAGCTGAGGTACAGGCCGAGCAAGAGTACTTGTAATAATTACACTGTACTGTTAACATTTATTCCTCTTGGTGGCAAGATTTACTTTGAGGGAAATGTTAACAGATGCTTCATGGAGGAAGAAAGTAAGACATACATACAAGAAATTCCTGGAAATTGCTAGTACAGTCAATCTCACAACTGGAGCAAGCTAGAGAGACAGACAGAGTGATGAGATGTGTCTGCTAGACAGAAGGAAGACCGGTGAGTCAAATCAATGTCCACCTTTCCCTCCCATGACAGTATTAATTTTCTTTCATTCCATAAAGATCTCTAATTCATGCCAGCTGCACCTGCATTTCAAATCCTTCTTCAAAATTAACTTTTCACTGCAATACCTGAAGGAAACACCTTGCCAAAAATACCTGGTTTGATTGCTAATTTAAGGAAAGATGACTTGATTTATAGTTAAAGAGTTCATGCATAACCAGATCTAGTAGTAACCAGAACTACATACTTTGATTTACAACTACTCCATTGTGCATAGTTGCTGTGTACATATGACTGTACTACTGATGCGCAGATCTTCTCCAGTCTTCCCCTTTTCATTGCCTCTCATCCTTGATAATCATATTGCTTCTTAAATTAAGTCTGCCATAAATCTGATCAGTACTTGAGTTCCGTGTTTTTTCTGGATCAGTCTTGGGTTGCACTTTGGAAACCTCTCATTTCCCTGCATGTCTTACAGCATCTGATGCATGAGCCTTGTTATTGCAAATGGATAGTTTTGGCACTATGGGTTGGACATCTGTCAGCAGTCTTTACTTCCTAACATATAAATCTGAGATGAGAGAGAGATAAGAATCCTTAAGATGCCATTGAGACTTGTCTGTGACCTGTACTCTGGAGCAGATTACATTATCGACAGCTCAAGTTTGGTCTCCCCCTGGGACCACTGCGCAAGCAAACGGCCATTGTACATACGTAAAGGTACATATGAGTAGGCATGTATTCATTTTGAAGTCTGCCTTAGGAAGCAAAAATTGTTCAGAAACTTCCGGTGTTTTTTTAGGAAAAATTGATGGATTTGTTGGGTTAGATCAAAAGCAGAGGAAGGTCAGGTGAACTGACAGTACTGAAGTGATTGCTGTGGGGTGCAGTGGCCAAGGAAGAATATCAGCCAAAGAGAACAGTGAACTCAGTTCTGGAGGCTTCTATGGGTGTATTTAAGCATGGGGTGCATACATTATCTGCAGACTGATACATCACACTGGAATGAGCAGGATGCAGACAGATATTTGAAATACAGATTTGATAACAACAGAAATGAAAGATGAATAACTCTGAAATCCCTAAATATAAAAGGACATTTGTCATGGCTGCAGCAGAAAGTGAACCACAGGAATGTAGATAGAATTATACACAATGATGAGTTTCATATGGTAGGAAAACAGAGGAGCTTAGTACCCATGTCAATGTATGAAAACATACACTATTCCCTTCTTTCCATACACTATTCCATTTCTTTCATGTACTCTACAGGACTGCTGCAACTCCATTGTTTTACAGCCACAGCACAGCATGCACAGGAAGCTCGAGTGTTCCTGTTTCATTGAACTTTATCTGTTGTCCACAGTTTGCAGCAGATTTGGCAGTGGTGGGTTTTAGCAGCTGAGATTCTCCAGACAGGTGAAGGAATGATGGGGGCAGGAGAGCAACAAAAAACTGAGTCTGACTTTAATAAAAAGAAAGCCTAAAATGCTCCAGTCATTACAGTCAAGATACTTAGAAGCATTTCCAAAGGATACATTTAATTTCTCATTCAGAACAAGACTGTTCTATCATTTAACTTACAAGTTTACATGAGACTTAAATGATGAGCAGTAGGAACTCTCTCCAAAGAGATACAACATGCAGTGTGAATTGAATGGTACATGAAGACATTAATATTTCTGAAGTAAACATATAATTGGTGTTCTCAGTATCTTGCTTTTAAAGATGTAAAATCAATACCTATTTTAGGCAACTATTTATTCACTCATACTAGTACTTTTACAATAACAGAGACATTTAAAGAATCATAACATTTGCAGTATGTCTAGAAGTACTAAAAGAAAGTAATGTATTGTTACACAAAATTATCAATGCCTGAGGTTTTAACAACTGCAAAAACAACACCCTTTCACAGGCAGCTCTATTAAATATTTTTAATTTCTAGTAATAGTGGGGTGCAGGTCCTCTAATGATCCCGTGAAAACATGCACAAAAATATTGAGAGAACATTTATTTTCTGGCAATACTTCTCAAGGCTTTTTTTCATTACAAGGGCAACAATAATACTACTTCATAAATATCTGTATAATGACTACAATCTGCAAAATGCAAAGTCATTAAAAAAATCTACATTCAAAGAACATAGTCCTCACTCTTTTTGAAAGATAGTTTCCTTATTATGACTTTTTCCATTTTGTTTGAGCCAGTTGCCAACAAATTTTCTTTGGGGTCTATTCTTCAAAATCTGAGAACAAATTATTAGCAGAAGCCAGCAGCAAAATAACAACAGAGTGCAGTTCACTATAACAAACTTGAGAAATAATTACCAGACCCCTTATGTCTCTTTACTTTCTCCATGGTTTGGCTACTGAAGAGCAGGATCATCACTTCTATGCAGATGCCAGGGCACAACTCCTTACTCATAGCAGGACTTGATTCAGCACAGCTGCCACGGGGAACATGGATTTACACCATCTTAATACACCAACTGGCAATCCATGGGGCTGGAAAAGACTGGCACAGCCTCTATACTCATCTTGAATAGTACTGTTTTGCCCTCAGGACATCAAATACTGCTGACCTCTCATAAGTCTGAGCCACGTCTTGTGATCAGGGCCAAGAAATACACATCAGTCTCAAATTAGCATTCTTTAGTGTCATAACCCCATTAGAATTGGCATAAACAAAAGCAAGAAGCAATACTTTCCTCTTCCCACCTTCTGGCTTCCTCCTAGGATGGCTGTAGCCGTAAAATGAAGATCATTAAAGAGGACTTTTGTTTTAATGATTGAGTATATGTTACAGTAATCAGATAATGGCTGTATCAGCTTTCATTAGAAGTCTCAAGAAACCCATCTTTGCTATGCATGATAAACTAATTTCTTCTAGATACTTTGACAGCATTGTTGATTAAAGTCTTAATATTCACTCTATATCTGTAAGGCCAGTTGGTTTTGGGTCAGTTTATTGCTCTGTGTAACTGCAAACCTGAGTATTAAATGGCCTTGAGAAGTGTTAAGGAGAGCTTCACATACTGAGTGGTCTTAAAGTGTTTCCACGGGGGCTTTACATACATACACACATACATATGCACTTACATATATATACAGTATAGGTGTCAAAGAAATAATCCTCTTACTTGATCTCAGTTATCAGCTAAAATGCCTTGGGCCATTAAGATTCAAGAGTAATAAAATAATAACATTAATTAACAATGGATATTTCTGTCATCCTGCTTAGGATAATACTTTTGCAACTTGGGATCAAGCAGATTCACAGAGCAGGGATAACAAACAGAATTTCAAGAATGAAGGTGTATTGGTCCTTGTTCAATTGGTTGATAATATCTCCTGGTCTGCCTATAGCATGTCTTAACAAGATCTCTGTGCTCAGGGCCTTGTTTCTTCTGTTATGCAGACTGAGTGTAAAGCAGGGATGTTACTTCTCAAAGGGGCTAAAGTTGCACCCAGCAAGGGTTGAAGCACTGAGTAGGAAGGCATGCAGGGAATTGGCTGGCACGCCAGTGTGAGTGAGAGGCAAGCCGGCTTTCTCTGGGGGCTCATCTCGGCAGCGCAGCACCGGCTGCCACGATAACAACTCTCTTGTTGGCAAGAGAGAGCAGCTTAAAATATTTGTGTGACGGCACATTTGGACAGGACTGCACATGTGTGAGAAAGGATTGCTATCTTGTTGAAACAAGAATGTTTGCTCATGTCCTTTGTGGCACCTTGGTGTTTTGTTCTGCCCTGATTTTCCTGTTAAATGCTCACAATAGAGTTTATCCATATTTCTTCCACTCTTACCAGGTTGAGTTTTTTTGTTGTTGTTTGCTTTTCACTGTGTTCATTCTTGTTCTTCGCAAGTCCAGTAGCTTACCTTTTGCTGACATTCTTGAGATCGTAGTGTATTTTTCTGACCACACAAGGGCATCTGGAATATCATTTCCCTTTCCCAGCATCCTCTTTCCTGAACCTCAGTTTTCACTGCTGTAAGTAGGTGAATATTGAAAAGCACTCATAACTGGGGTAACAGTGATAAAATGATGGAAATTGGTATTATCTAAACCACAGCAATTACCTTTTCTGTGAGACAATACCTGCGGCTCAATGTCCTGCCTTACAAAGGAGGTGCTTAGTTGTGACCATCTAAATGACAGACATTGTGCTGTCAGCATCTATCTACTTATAGCGTCTCAAACCACCTGATGAGTGGAGCTGGCCTCTGCACCCTTATTCATCTGTGGATACCTCTGCAATCAGAGAAAAGCAAGTTTTGGGGACATCGACAGAGGATCAGAAGTACTCCTTTGGGGTCATCCATCAGTCCTACACTGTGCAGCATGTGGAGGTCCATTTTTATGCCTTCTGACAGTAAAGCCAAGGGCTGATTAACATGACCTCAGGGAACAGTAAGGGAAATGACCATCCACTGCCTGCTAGTGCTTCTTGTGAGCTAGAGTGATGGCCTGTAGAAGGATACGAATGCTTCTGGCACTGAGACCATCTTTGAGTGATGACTGATTGTCATTTTTCCTAAAGAAATCTTAACCATAAATAGTAGTAGTGTGTGAAATAAAGTATTTAAAGAACATAAGCTTATTCCAGATGAGCCTTAACAGTAAAAATGTGACAACAGATGAGGGGAGCCAAGCATTAACAAAACTGGATAGTAAAATACACGTTTTTGTCAGAGTTTGAGAACTGAGTTGATAACGGAATCTCTGGCTATTTCGGTGAGAAGGTACTCAAACCAAAGGTTTGGCTACCAGAAGGTAACCAAAGCTATGCAATATCACAGCTACAGAGAAAAGACTTTTCTCTAGACTAAAAAAAATTACTTGAATTTCCTTTCCTCTAGAAAGTAACTGAAGCAGATACTAGTTTTTCTTCTGTTTTTTTATGAGGTAGTGAAAAAAGTTTGGTGTACTTACTGTTTTGGTTTTTGATTCCAGACCAACAGAACATGGAATAGCTTGATGTAACTATCCTGGGCATCCCAGGGCCAAAGTCACAGCTCAGTGGTATGAGCTTGGTTTCTCATTGCTGCAATCTACCACAGAATAACAGAATCACAGAATCAGTAAGGCTGGAAAAGACCACAGAGGTCATCAAGTCCAACCTATCACCTATTACCTAACCTAGCCAAACCTGTTACCTAACCTGTTGCCATCCTGCTACCAACACACCATCCTACCTATAACACACTACCCTAATATCTAGGTCATGCCACCAAGTATATCATCCAACCTTTTCTTAAACACCTCTAGGGACGATGACTCCACCACCTCCTTGGGCAGCCCATTCCAGTGAGAGATCACCCTCCCTGTGAAAAAGTTCCTTCTAATGTCAAGTCTAAATCTCCCCTGATGCAGTTTAAGTGTCCTCTTGTTCTATCACGTGTAGTCAGAGAGAAGAGACCGACCCCCACCTGGCTACACCTCCCTTCAGGGAGTTGTAGAGAGCGATAAGGTCTCCCC
>WEKX01011269.1:56234-130696 GCA_013390025.1 Pitta sordida
CCCCGCTCCGCCCCGCCCCGCAGGGAAGAGAAACGCCGCCTGCCGCGGTGCCCCGCTGGGATCGGCCCCGGCCCCGGGCCGAGCAGGGACGGCCCCGGCAGCCCGCGGCCCTTACGGGACGATGCTATCCTGGTTTGCCTGCCGTGCTGTTTCCATAAGACTGCTGGCTCTCTCGTTCCTTTTTATTCTTCAATTTTTTTTACTCTTCTCTTTTTTTCTCTTCACCCCCCTTCCTCCTTAATTAGTGGCAATCATGACGATTCGGGGCGGTTTGTAGGGACGGGGAAGTAGGAAAGTTTTAATTGTACTCCAGGCTCTCGCTGTCGGAAGTTCAGGGGAAAGCGATGGTGAGTTCATCTCCAGGTTGGCTGGTAGCAGTTTGTCCCAGACAGATGACTGGCCATAGAGCCTGGTAGTCGGTGAAACGTGCCCAAGCGATCTCTTTGGCAATGTCTTTTACGAAATAACCTGCTTGTGGTGTATTAAACACAATGGAAGCATAGCACAGGTATGACTGAACTGACTCCTGTCTGAACTGTATGTATGGTTATTTTTACAACGTGTCCTCAAAACTGACATTTTACTGTGTTCCCCAAAGCTGTAACAACTGGCTTTAAGGTTTGCCAGACGTAGGAGAGACAGGCAGATCCCATGTCGAAGACATTTCGGTTAATATATTGGGTATGACAGACAATGGGAACCAAACTACACAGCCATGAGGAAAACAGCAATTGGATTGTATGGCTAGGGGAAGGAAACAAGTGAGAGAAAAGACTAGTAATCATACTTAATCCCTTGTCATTATTAAAATTGTAGTGTTGCTGGTTAGATGCACATATCGGATGCGTCTGAAGGTGTCAAGGATGATGGATTTAGCACAGAGGAGTAGTGTATGCCGGGTGACACCAAGATTTGTAGTCACAGAAAGCAGCAACTAAGGGAGAAATTGCGACTACCCTCTGAGTGTGTGTATGCCCATGTATGTTTGCAGGGCAGTTTATTCCCTTGCTTATTGCTTGCAAGAATTCTCTCCAAGAACAGGTGGGATGAGGGATTCCAGGGAAAAAGCAACACCAAGAGCCAATTAATTTATTCTGTGTTAAATAAATAGAGATAATGGTGTTGATATTGACACTGCCAAGGGACAAAACCAACATTTGTGGGTTTAACTGACATCTGGCTGATACCATTAACTCCTTCCTAACCAGCCTTACCGAAACAACTAATTACATCCTTGTTGCAATAGTGAACTGTCCTTGCAGAAAGTTTGATGTGTAGCTCTGTGTCCTTTTAGGTCTCTTTTGTTAATGCACGGTGACCCAGCATCACTAACACAAAAACCAGGATGGACTTCCCAGGGGGTAGAAACTAGACTGGGTTCTCAACTCTTGTTTTCCTCAATAATATGCCTTTGTTGGTTTTGTAGGAAGTTTGCAACAAAGATACTTAATGCCCCAGTCTCTTAATGATGGATTATAATGCTGAGTACAGCCTAAAAGAGACTTCTCTGAGTCAGAGGCATGGAAAATCTCCCCCACACCACCCAGCACTGGGGGTGCCTTTGTGTGCCAGGTT
This sequence comes from Pitta sordida, assembly GCA_013390025.1. Classification (NCBI taxonomy): domain Eukaryota; kingdom Metazoa; phylum Chordata; class Aves; order Passeriformes; family Pittidae; genus Pitta; species Pitta sordida. The sequence goes on from WEKX01011269.1 coordinate 57,810, forward strand.
CCCTCATGCTGCTGGGATTTAATGTTTGTGATAAATGATAGGTTCTGATGGGTTATTGATTTGTGCAGAAAGTGAGCTATCTCTGGAACAAATTTGTACATTATCAGATCTTCCTACGGGTTTGTGTGCATCTTTGAGCACATTTCCAGAACTTCCTTGCTCCTGACAAAGGTGTTTGACAGCATAAAAACTTTTCAGGCACATTATGAGAATGCCACCTGTTAAAGTTGCTTAACCACTGTGACTAGTAAAACCTATTGTTTAATTAGCCACTTGTGTGCTCTCATTACCTCCAGCCTTCACTTCTTTTCTTCATTCTCTCTCTCCCCGACTTGCTCTCTCCTGTTTGTGCTCCGTCAGAACACAAAAGCTCCTCTGCTGCTGTACTGTGACTCGAAGGAAATAGTTTTCTCTTTCCAGCTGTGGAGGTGCCAGTAAGACATTGCTTCTCTGCAGGTCGTGGCCCATCACAAAGTTTTGTCACGGGATGTGGCTAATTTCTTTACAGAAATGTGGTTTGTCAGTAGGAGAGGAAGAGTAACTTTCTTATATGGTTGTTTTCCTTCTGTCTTCTTTCTTCTTATTTTTAGAAAATCTAAATTAACTAATAAAGAGTGACAGCAGGGCTGCCTACAGTGCAAGTGCAGCAGCAGTGCTCTGGCTGTACGGCTGCCAGCTGGAGGGGTGTCCGAGAGTGACAGGGCCTACACGAGGACACTGCAGCAGCTGCATTGGTGTGGAGGAGCAGGCACAGGCAGCTTCCCTGTGGAACAAGCAGCTGGAGGAACTCCTTGGGCTTTCCTCCTGGGGAAGCCACATCTCTGTGTGGGTGATCCCATGGCACCTAGGTAGGCATGGTCCCATGGAAATGCATCAAGGATCAAGGGACTCACATTCCACTGCTCGCTTGTGAGATTTGTGAATTGGGTTCAATAGTGGCTGCAAATCGCAGAGGTGTTTTAAGGCAGGGGATGGAACCAAAATAAAAACAAAAATAACCAAAACCCAAAATTAATGAAAAATGAGAATAATACCAATAAACAGTAAATTAGCTGATCCCACAGAAACCATTTCTCTTTTTCCTTTGAGTCTCTCTTACTGGGGCAATGAAGGCATAGGGTATAACTCTCAAAGTTAGTACATGGAGTGTGAATGCTTTCTAGTCCCTGACCCTCACATTTTTATTGGAATGCTTCTCACCCAGCATTTTTTTTAAAGCACTTGAATTATTTTTCCTACTTTTCTTGTACTATTTTCACATTAAAAGTGTCCCAATGCTCTAGTATTTTTCATAGAATGTTATTATTACTAGGAAATTTTATGTACGGCAATAATAAACCTATAAAAATAAGACTGACGTCATGTTGCACGCTTGTGTATGTATATTCTATGTTCATTCAGATTTACAATCAGTCAGTTTAAAGAGATATAATCTTTATTTACCAATAGAGACTACTTATTTTCCTCTGATTGGTGTACATATCTATACTTCTGCTGCAGTTCTTGAAGATTAGGAGCCTGACTTTTTTGTTTACATCCCCCTCTCTTTGAAGTGGACCACCTCCATTCAGCATATGAATCTCAGTTGCCCCACTCCTCATTTTTATTAGCATGGGAGCAAATTCAGGCAGAGAGGCTGACTTTTATTGACTGAGGCTGAACGGTCCTGCCCAAATGTGAAATACCAGCTGTTTAGGCATGCTGCCATCATAGCTGGTACCACTTGCTTTCTTTGTAACTGCCCTAATTGATATGCACATTATTAAAGTGAATGTTTGCATGCCAACCTGATACAGTCGGTAAAAGCCTCCGAATCCGAGGCACCTTGCTGAGTTGCATTTCAAGCCAGCGGGAGTTAGAGATGGCCTTCTCCAGGGATAGGTTGTGATGATTGATTTCAGTAGGAACGGTGTCTGATCCTGAAAATCTTTATACCATATGGCATTGCCACGGGGGAGAGAGGCTGCGCTGGCAACCTCCGAACTTGCACTTTGTGTTGGGGTAGCGTGTGTGAGCGCTGTTAAGGGAAGACTGCTGCTCTCTGTGGATAGGGGTCAATTAGTAGGGGCCTCAGAGGAAGCAATTTCCCTGCCGTCTATCTGGCTTTAAATTACATGCATGAGTTAAGTGATGGCGTGATGGAGCTGAGTAGTCTGAGGGGGAACTGTAAAGTCTGATAAGGAGCAGGTGGCTAACACATTCCAAGTAGATAACTGGAAGGTGGAAAGAAAGACCACCTTGTAGCCCACAGTGCCATTCCTCACTTAACATCAGCAATGTTGCTGTGTAAGTCTGTCTCTCCTGCCTGCCACTGGCTTGTAGCCCTCCATCTAGAGGAGTGCATGTGTTAAACTGTGCAGAAGGGAAAAAACCCAGTCCTTGTTCCTGGGCATTTACAGCTGGAGCAAGAACCACAGTCTGTCCTGAGCACAATTCACGTTGGCATTTGCTGCAAAGTCCAAGTGCTGTTTTTCCACTCACTCCTTCTTGTTCGTGCACTCTGTGGTCTGCTAGGATGCTCTTCTTTTTCTGTTCCCAGGCCTGAGCCTGCAGGGAGTGTGTCTGGCACCGGAACTGACTGCTAGCACCATGTGAGAGCGCTTGCTGGGTAACTGTGATGCTCTTGCTTGGGGCTTCCAACCTGGTGCATAATCCTGCCGCAGTGGTGTGGGCAGGGAGTGGGGAAAGGGAGAGGTAGGGCAAGATCTGACCTTTGTTGAGTGTTTTGCAGTGGTTTTTTGTCACTTTCATTCATCTGGGACAAACATACATTCAATGATGAATTTTCCTTTTGACCTCTAGAAGCTCCTGGGGACAACACAAGGCCTCCTACTGCCACCTCCAGCAGAGACCAGAGCAGTTGCAAGCATCTTTGTTCACTGGCGGCTGATCTCTGCTGCTCAGAAGTCTCCTTGAAGCTGATTGATTTTATGTGTTAGGATCACATCTTGCAAGGCAGGAGTGTACTGCAGTTGTCGGGGAACATGGGTTAAGGAAGGTGTTTAGAGCCCAGAAGAACCAAACTTTTGGTCTCCTTATAGTTCTAGCAAATCACTGAGTGCAAGTGATTTCCTCTGAAATGGAGTTGGATGTTGTTCGATTTACCTCTTCACATGTTGTTGTTTCTCTTTCCTCCTGTGATACTTGCAAAGCAGAAAAAGTGCCCAAACCCCATAACATTACTGTTCAACTTAGAATATAAACTGCTGCTTGATAGAGTGTAGTTTGTTAGATGGGGGCAAAAATAAAATCTCCACTCCCTAAGGATTAGTGGTGGATTTGGTACTGAACTGAACAGAATTTCAAGGAATTCCACAAAACTGTAGACTACTCAAGGCTTAACATCCTCTTTCATACAAGTACTGCTTTCTACTTGCTTTGGAAATGCTTGCTTTAAATCATTGAACTATGATCGTTTGCCAGTGAAATTGTCTGTATGGTAAGAGAGGTGAACTGTTTGTGGTGGTTCTGTGTTTTGATTGTACTAAATAATTCTTCTAAGTACTAGTATAGGTTATGCAGTTATAGGGATATCGGGATTTCGGTGTCATGACAGATTGGTTAGTCTATTTTTTTAAGCTGACATAGTGAAATCTCTGTCTCTTATTTAGGCTGGGTAAGTTGCATGTGTCATGAGAAAGATGATGAATGAGGGCAGTTGGGGCGGGTTGAGCAGTAATTAGCATAATAAGTATATTTTTTATTTTCTACTTCCCTCCTCCTCCCCCACCAAATTACCTAGGTCACTTTGAACTAAGTAGTTCAGTGAGAGGTGCATAGACTCATCATAACTTGGAGTCCCATGCCAACTACAGGATGTTTGGAAGATCTTTCCTATTCTGTGTACGAAATATTCTAGACTATACACATAATGTATCATTCGTATAGGGAGAATCATTTAAGCTGGTAGATACATGAAAGTCATGTTATATACCACTATTTGGGAATGGTTAACAGTAAGAAACTATCTCAATTTTTGTCTGCCTGTTCATGTATGTTCATATTATTGGGTTTTGGGCCCACTTTCTGTGCAATCCTGTTTGCTAAGTGCACACCTAAGACCTTTACTGAAGTCAGGGAAAACATTGCTCACTTGGAGAATTAATTAGGATGTTAGAAAGCAATCTCTTGGTACTGAGGAAAGAAAAGGAAAAAAACCTTTTTTTTTTTTTTTTGTCAGAGACAGACAACATCCTGGCACTGTGTTTATTGTTTTAAAATAAATGTGCTCTAGAGAGTTAAAAAAGGTTGACACTAATTTCTGTATACCGTATCATGCATTTGGTAGATGGCAGTGACTGAGAATAGGTCCTTTCCAAATATCCTAAAAATTCGTATTGTTAAAAAGAAAAGGAATAGTCTTCCAGCTCTTAACAGACATACACTTTTAAGGGTTGGGCTTGGCGAAATAATTCTAAGCGGGCAAACTTAGAATGTACTCATCAAGTACAGCATAGTCCTTTTGATTGCTGGTTGCAATGGTAAATGACTGCCAGTTGCATAGGGAAAGTCTTTTAAGATTAGCACCGTGAGTGTACCCAAGTGAGTTAGGAGCACTAAGAAAGTAACTCGAGTCAGTGTAAAAAAGTCCCTAGGACTTGGCCTTGGTTGCTAACACTTCCTAAGTCAACAACTACATGCTTAAAAATTGGCAGCAGACACCATGTCTTCTGAGGAGTGCCACCACCCAGAGAAAGCACTCCTCTGCTGCTGGAGTGTCCGTGTTTTTGATGGCTCATCTACTTGAATGATCATACTGAACCACAATTACTTGAAGCATGTGGTTTCATTTGACATTTCTTTTGCTGTTCAGGAGCTCAGACTACTGTGTCTGTCTTCTCTCTTCTTTTGGGTACCTTTATTGTTTTCCACAGTTCTGTCTTGTTCAGTCACGTGTAAAACACCTGTCCTGAAACTGAATTACTCTGTGGTGTAATCTAAAGTCATCCCCCATTTCGGCATCCTGAGCTTTCTGTTGTGTGTTAAGTTATGTTGCACCATACTTTAGATGCGACAGCCATTTAATAATGTTGAAGCCTTAGCTCTGCAGGGGCTAAAAAGATCCCAGCAGGCTTGTTAACTTCTACTCAGACATTATGGGAAATATTTTCTCCTCTTCAGAACTCCTAGGCATCCTCTTAATTAATACTATAAAAATCCATAGCCAGGTATGTGTGAAGCCTGTGTAATTTTTTTGCAGTTTTCCAGAGTTTCTCAGTTCCTTCCTATTTAACCAGACACTCTGGTGCCAAGTGAGATATAACGACATAAAAGGAATAAAAGCAGTCTGGGTCATGCTGGATAATGTGTTCTTGTCAGGCAGCATACTCATCAAGTGCCTTCTCCTTACTTACCATAACTTCTTACTCTTTCCTCTGCTCTACTCAGTATTTTCCTTTATTTCAGTCTCTGAAGTGTTTGGCATTTTAAAACTTTGCACCTCTTCTGTCTCAGGACAGTATTCCTTTCTGTTCAAGACTGCTGTGGTCATGGTGTCTACTGTACTCCTTTATAGGTTCCCCACTAGCTGGTATCAGACTTCATTTGAGTAGGAGTTATTTGTTCAGAGATGAGAGAAGTTATTCAGTGGTTTAGGAAGTGGAAAAGCATTATTAAAATTTGAAGTGGAGGGAGGAACTTAATAAACCCTGGAAAATGGTGAGGAATCCAAGGGAGTTCAAGATGCGTATCACTTAAGATGAGGATGGAGGGCTATTTGTAATGTGTGAAGCCTCAGTGAAGGGATGCCTGATCCTCCATAGGGGTGGCTCAGTTACCGTGAGACAGACTGACTAAGCACTGAAGGGTACAGTGGAGGGCTGAAGATGGCAGTCAGATCTCCCCTTGTGAGAGGAGCACGGAATACATCTGCTGCTAGGAGCAGGAGGTTTGCCATTAGGAGTTCAGGTGAGGCAAGTTGAAGAGCTCCCCGGTAACCATCTTCCCAGCACTTTTACAAGGGAAGGCCAAGACTTCATACTGCTAAAGGAGACCTTGATGAGGGTAAACAAGTCCTTCCACAAGCCCTTCTTGATAGGGTAAGCCGAATATTTAACTAATATTTGAAAATTGACTAGAATTTATGAAGAGAATCTGGATATCAGAGTGAGCAATTTTTATGGGTAGAGTTGCATAATCCCAAGAAGTTGTTCAAGGACTAACGAAATGGTAAAGGAGTACATACTAAAAACCCAGCAAATATGAAAGGCTGAAAATGATGATTTGTTGCACGAGGACTTCTTGGTCTTAGAGATTTCTTTGGTAGTGTGTACTGGGTGTCCTGGGAAAGCTGGAGCATGCTGACAGGACATCAGCTGAAGAGCTCAGCATGTCTGTGTTACAGGCACAAAGGAGGGCAGAGTGTGATTATCATGGGGCAATTGAAAAGATCAGAAATGGAAAAGGAGAGGGAAGGAGTCTATGTTGTTTAATATGTGATTACCAAAGTGAGTAGTATCAGTCAAACAGAGGACTTTGGGTTTAGAGTGAACAAAAGAGGAGAAAAAGAGATTTGAAAGGGTATGACCCATGTGGGAGGGGAATTGGAGAAAATTTTATGACACCATCTTAGTAATGATGTAAAGCCTGATCCCTCCAAATAACCAGTTTATCTGATCTCTGGAAGGTGGTGTCACAATGGGCTGGTTGCTTGGAAGGTAATGTAAAGTAAATTGGAGGTCAAAGTCCAGTAAGGGTGGCGGTATCATGAAAATAATTCATGAGATGTGTCTTAATTATCATCCTTGAAATACTATAAGACACATCCAAGAATGAACATGGGTTCTGAACCATCTTTTAACATTTTCTTTGCCAGTCAGGAATTGTGATGACCTGCTCTATAGGAGCTGGTGTTGCTGCTCCTTTTGCTGCCTTGAATACATGGTGCCCACCTTGATGTTTGGCTGCAAGAGAGCCAAGCTGGCAGCTATGATGAGTCTTAGGCATTGGCTGATTTTATTCCCTCAGCCCAGATACCAAGTGCTGCATTTTAGTGAACATATTTCTGTATTTCTTCTTCCCCTCCCCACCTTTTTTTTTTTTTTTTGCAACCTTTGCAGAAAAAGAAACAAGCAAGCAGAGACCAAGCATTTAATGGATATATTTTTCACTAGCTCTTTTATCAACAGCATATGAAAAATCCCAAAGGACAGAAGCAGTTAGCTAACCAATGAGGCGTCATAGCCGGTTTTAGGTTCCATGCAGGAGAAAAAGATACTGAAGCCCCAGCAGCTCCAGGGGAAAGAGATTTAAATTTAGGTTTGGTGCTGAGAAACGTGCCTCCTCTCTGCCTGGAGACCAGTCTGTAAGAGATTACTGTACCCCAGGGCAGCAGTGTGGAGGATGATAGAGATGTCAGCCTGTGAGTGCAAAGACTTGTACCACTGGATGATGAACCAGCAGGGATTTCTCATTAATGGAATGAATGTTAACAAGAATACGTACTTCTGTTTTGTGAGCTGGTGTGTGTGTGTGTGAGAAGGATAAATGATAGGGGTTGATGGATGGTCTTCACAGAGATTTGATTAGGGAAAAGGTGAATGGCAGTGTGTATGTGTGAGAGAGGGGGAGGTGTATGCACGTGGTACATCCATTGCAGAAGGCAGGCACACTTCTGGCTGATTATGTCTGACAGAGAAGTCAGCAGAAGTAACCAGGTGACTCCTAGGCAAAAGTAGAAAGTGAGCACTGGTGTGGTGTGTAATTTTTCCTGTCTTTTGCATTGTAGGGTCTTGGGTTTTGTGTTGCATGGTGGTAACAAACCTGTATCCAAGAATTTCTCTATAAAATTTCAGTAATAGAGCTTTCTGCTTTCTGCTAATAAAACGTTTGACTGTTTGATTCTAATTCCCGCAGTCAGTATGGAAGCACTGAGTGACAGCTTTTCTGACCTGCTTAGCATTAGTTTTCACTCTGAAGTAACACTGTTAAAGCTTGTATAAGGTCTTTTCCATTCCTGAAAAAGCAGGAGACACGTCTGACCTACTGGTTAAGAGGCCAGGCAGGCAGAACCAACAGAAACAGTGTCTCATCCTGCCCGAGCCCTTCATATACTGCTGGAATGCAAATAATAAATTAAGAAAAGCAAAAACAGGCACAGAAGCCGAGTAGGCACTCTGGCAGACTTAGCAGCTCCATCCTCAGGTGCAGGAATAGCTGAGAAACCAAAGGATCTGCATGAACTGATCGAGAGGCATGTAGAAATAGGGAAAGAAAAGCGAATCCCCTTGGTAGTGAGTCGTGGGAGAGCCCTGATCTGAAAAGCCAACCTCTGGTTCTTCCCCGCTGCCTTTGCCAGGAAACAATTAGGAGCCCCCGCCTGAGGCCGGAGCGCGGCCAGCTGGAATTCAGCTGCAGCGTAGCAGAAGGCAGGAGGAGTTCCCGACCTCGCTTGCCCGCCGCTGCCAGCCTGGCGCGCAGAATGCCAGGCACGGGGAAGCTGGCGGCCAAGCCGGCTGCTCCCCATGGGAGCGAACGGGACGGCACAGGTGGAGACTTGGCTCCGTCCCTCGGCTTGCTGGCCAAAAGAGCTGCACTGGAGCAAGGGAGGGAGTGTGCTGGAAGGCGACCGCAGCCAGTTACTCCCAGCCCGGGAGGGAAGGGCGAGAGGAGATGTGTTTCTTTCCAAGGCTTTGCCTGCATCCAGGGGCGACGCTGGTGCCTGCCAGCCTGGATGCGCTGTTGCGATGCGTAACTGCCCCCTGGGGATGTTAAGGCCGGAGCGTGTGAGCGGCTCCGCTGAAAGCTGGTGTGGCTGCTCCTAGCTGTTGGTGCTCCGTGGCATGGAGAGGAGCTCCATAATTTGCGTTTCCTGGGACTGAGTTGTTTTTCTTTGACAGCATTAGTCTGGATTCGTTATGATTTCTGATCTGTATTTGCCATCTGTTATCCCCAAAGGCATTATGCATTTTTTCAGATCAAAAACCCATTCCCCAAAATTTAATCTCATCTATAAAGTGAAAAAAATTAATATATAAAATAAACTATGGTGTGTAGTGAATGTAAATAGGAGACACCTTTGCTCCTTCTTTCTCCCATGGAGAAACACATTACTCCTCTGATTAATCCTATTGATTTGGCCGGGGAGCTACAGCTTGCTGCTGATGTCAAGTCCAAGTGGCAGCATCCAGCCATACAATGGCAGGTCTCTGTGGCCATTGGCACAAATCTTTTATTCCTCTACCAACTCCACTGAAATCTCCTGAGGTTACCTCTGAGTGAGCTGTTGGAGAGGAAATGGGTTCTCAAACTGTTACCCTGACTTAGGAGTTCATTTTTAAAATTTCTATTTGCAATGTCCCATGGCAAAGGTTTACTTTTCACTCAATGGAGCTGGCAGCAGAGAAAGTCAAATGAGTTTCCTAATCTGGTATGTTCTAAATCTGGTTTGTCTCAAATACAGCCTGGGAGATATGCAGCGCAAGTGGAAAAATAACTGCCAGCACACAGATGCGTTTCTTCTTGGAGCAAATAAAGCTGACTTTTAAAATAAATGTTAAATCTTCTCCTTGGTATGAAGGGAGACAGGCCTGTAGCTCAGGTATGGGGAGAGATATTTTAAGGTGGGCTGTGGAAGAAAACTCACCACCAAGATTCCGACCCAGTGTTGGTGGGCAGCCAGGGATTTGGGCAGTTGTGGGAAGTGGCAACTTTGTGGGCTGTTTCAGCTGTTTTCAGCTGAGGCAGCACATCCTTCCCATGGACCTGTGGCTGGGTGGGAGGATGCCAGGAGTTTGAGGTGAGGCTGTTTCTGTATGGAGCTCTCCTGTGCCAGCTGGTGTGCACATGTGTCAAAGCCAAGATGTGTGCAGGAGCAGTGCCTCACCCACCCATCCTCCTACAGCCACAACTGCCCCCCTTGGTCCCCTTGGTGTCACCTCCGTGTGGTGGGTCTCTTGGCATACATCCAGGACAGGGAGCAGAGCAGCTGAAAGAAACATACCATGTGCCGTGTTCTGCCTTTTCCTTTGGCACTTCCAGGAGATGCAGTTTACACACTGGTTTCTTGCCCCCAAGCCTCCTTGCCCGAAGAAAAACATTCAAGGAGACTGTGAGCTGAGTCTGAGCGACGGGAAGTTTTCCCCAAAGTCAGTGCTGTAGGTAATGTATATTTATGAGCAGAACAAAGTGGGCTGCAGATACTTTGAAAGGCTGCTTTCCTCTCAAGGTGGCTTACTATTTAGGCATGTAAGGAGTGGAGATTCTGTCCAGACTGCAGACACCAGTGATGGGTTCAGGAGAGATGGCATTTTCCACCTGCCTCCCTGTGGGTCAGGAGATGCTGGTGCAGTTCAGGAGACTGTATCCTTCCAGTATGTAGAGGGGGCCTATGAGAATCCTGGAGAGGGACTTTTTACAGGGCCGTGTAGTAATAGAAAATGGAGGAATGGCTTTAAACTGAAAGAAAGCAGGTTTAGATTGTGTATTAGGAAGAAATGTCTTATAGTGAGGGTAATGAGGCACTGGAACAGGCTGCCCCAAGAACTTGGGGATGCCCCATCTCTGGTAGTGTTCAAGGCAAGGTTCGATGAAGGTCTGAGCAATCTGGCCTAGTGGAAGGTGTCCCTGCCCATGGCAGGGGGATTGGAACTAGATGATCTTTAAGGTCCCTTCCAACCCAAAGCATTCTATGATTTTGTGGTGCTCTGCAGGTCAGGAGATCGCATCACTCTGCTGGGCTTTAGTGCATGCCAGTGCGACACACAGCTGTTCCAGCAACAAGACTGGGTCTGTGCCACCATGCATGCCTTACAGCTTGGTGCTTGTCTGGAAAAGAATGTTCTAGAGAGGGAAATTGGGGATGGAAAGAGAGTTTTGAATTTCCCCCAGATTCTGCACTGCTTATGTACGAGCAACGCTGACATCATTTCTAGGGTGACTGTCTGACATCTAAAGTAGCTTGTGGTACTGGAAATAGAAGGTGTGACGTGGAGGAAAGGCCAGTTTACTTTCTTGCTGGTGGTCGCATGAGTTCTGTGGGCTGGCTTAGGTGCATAGCCTGTATTTGCACAGTGTAAGAAAAGCATACAGGCACTGGTTTATGGCCAGTAGTGGTCAGTGTTTGCTGGGCTGGGCTGCTGATTGATCCGAATTGTATTTCATGCAGGGACCAGGACTTGCCAGCTGAACATTTTCGGCCACCATAGAGATTTCTCTATGTCTGATCGTATTTCTCAATATACATCTAGAGATATAGTAAGATATACATAGACACATACATATCTATATAACTTAGCAGGCCAAACTGCTCCTCTTGTGGAAGGCATTTCATGAAGGGATTGTTCTCCAGCTGTTCTTTGCAGATATTGATAAGGTGAGTTTTCCCTTTGTTGCCAGCACCAATCCTGCTGCTTTGGAAAATCCACCAGTTTCTTTTCATTTGCCATGTGAACTTGAAATTGGTTAAGGTGCGGTCTATTTCTGTGGTTGTGTAGATCTCTGTGAAGAGTGCCGGGTAGTCCAAATCTTGTTGAACATAACCTCAGCTGCAATATCCTTCCCAAAGGGTGTCTTTTGATCTGGATTGTTTCAGCCAGGGCTCCTCAAGAGGAATGAGGAGTGCCACATTTGGCTAATAATTTGCTGTAGCCAATCTGTGATAGCAGGATTTTTGCTCATGGATCAAACATCAAAAGACTCTTACATAATGCAAGATCTTTTAACATTGGTAAAGTATTAGGTCATAATCATGTAGCGCTCTGATATATTTTATTATTCTATTTTATTTTTGAATGTGGTTCATCTCAAGTAACTCCCTAGCCTTACAGAAAATAATACTAAATACAAGTGATTTACGGTGAGTCTTGGTTAGGTAGCTGTGAATTTTGGCTGCACCCTAAACGACAGCTTCCCAAGCAGGAGCAGCCAGCTTTCTGATTCCTCATCTCTGTATCACGTCTTTCAGAAGCTGTGAGACTCAGAGAGCCAAGGAGAGGCATCTCTGGCAGGTTTGGTAGGCTTTAGCTCACCAAACTAGGGTTGAGCTGGGCAAGCAGGCGAGCCTTGAATGAGCAAAGCCCACTGTGTGGCATCTGTGGGGACAGTGGGAGGCATCATTCTTTAAGGACTGCTTTTGCTGTGAAAATGCAAGTGTTGAAACAGAGTCTTTGGTGAGCAATTTACAGCACCTGCCAGTGTGCTGTTTTCATGTGTTGCATGTAGCAAGGGTCTGCTCTTACATTTCCCTGTGGGACGTCCAAGACAGATACAGAGGTATCATTTTTCCATTGCTGCTTAATTGAAGAGATTTTCTGTCGGTTTCTGTTGCCTTTTTTTACCTCCTCCTCCAAAAATGTAGCATACTTGGTTTCCTATGTGAAGCTGATTTTTCAGGCAGCAATTAAAATTTCCAGTTTCAAATACTTGAGCTACTTCTTTTGCATTGAAAGCGGCAAGTAGAGAGCAGAGTAGAGAGTTTGAAAGTGTGGAGGTAATTTCATCCCAGGTTTATGTAGGGATAAATTCTCTCGAGTGCCATGCTTTATGGCATTACCTGCTCAGAGAAGCCAGGGCTGCAGATTTCTGAGCATCCTCCTGAGAGCGAGCCTGCCGTTTGTCAGCATTTGCACCAGCGTGAGCAGTGAAGGCTTTTACAACAATACCACGCTGATCAACTCGGGTTCTGCTCCTCACCACCCCTCCCCAGGCTTCTAGGGGGATCTGTCTTTCCTGTCACTCAGGATAACAATTCCCCACTGGCAGCACAGAGATCCAGAAATGTGCTGTAATCTTGCCGAGAGTTTGATTCCCCAGCTGGGACTGCTGGATTTATACAGCCAGGCAATTGATGGTCATTGCACTTAGACTTGTATGTTGGTGTGCTGAACCTGAAGGGTCTCTTTCTGTCTGGAAAGAACCTTCATTCTTGAAGTGGTGAAATGCATGGATTTCATCATATAAATTGGTTTAAATTTCATTTGAACCAGCTATTCAATTTTAAAAGATTTCTTTTTTTGTTTAAGGGTCAATTAATAATTCATTCTCAAATTGGTAGTTAGTGCAATGGGTATTTAATTGTAAATGTATATTTTTAATTAGAACTTGGTACACAGATGCAGAAATTCCCTATCTGGCAGTTTTTTCAAAAGCACACATATTAAACCACAGCTTTGCCCTTCAAAAATACTATATTGTGTATTTAAAGGGCTGAATGACCTTTTAATCAGACATTGCACCTTTACTTCAGCTGATATGACAACATCTGACAGTAACTCAACCTGATGCAGCAAGAAAATAAATAAAGGCCATCTCAGACACTATGTCTTTAAATCTCTCTGTCTAGCTGTGGTTTTGTGTTCAGGCAGATGGACCCACATCGGAATATTGTGTTTAGTTTTCAGGTAAAGACAATCTATTGAGTTTAATACATTTTCATGTTTGACTGTTCTTTTGAGGTCAATTTAGTCATACAATTGTTTCCTGCCATTCCAAACTCCAGCCTCTTCTGCAGCCAACCTCTTTATAAATTATAAATCTGTATACCTTGCTCTCAGCAGCCATCTTACAGCCCACACAGACCGGTGTGGATGGTTTAGCAATTGCATTAGCTCTCCTCAGCGTACCTGGGGATGGGGACTGCTGTGCTTTGTCTCTACTTGTGCTTATGCTCAACTCGCATAACCAGGACAAATAGGGTCTGGTAAAGATGGGTATGAGCAATTCCTACTTTTGAACAACCGACACAAAACCCCCTCATGCTCAGAGTAACTGTATTCAACAAACCAGCTCATTGGCTTTGGAACTTGATTTTCGGATGATTTATTAAAGTGTAACATCCACAGAGGAGGAGTGGGTATTGAATTGACAACGGGTCAGAGTTCTAATGACACAGCAGAATTATTTTAACCTCTGGTATTTTCATGTGTACAAGCAATAAACATAAGAATAACAGCTCCCCTTTCATATGCCTTTTAGAAAAAGAGGTGCTGTATACTGCTTGAGCCTGATTATCGCACACTGGGCTAATTATTCAACAAAAAACCCCTTGCTGCACTAATGAGCAGTTCCCTGGAATTCAGAAAAAAGTATTCTGACATCAAGTACAATGCATATTGTACACTGCAGTGTCCATGGTTTGTTGGATTTTTATGGAAAAACTAGGAAAACATTTAAAAGGTCCTCCTCGAAACAAAAAGAATTCTTTCAAAAAGAGACGTACGTGACACCAGCAAAATCCATGAGAACCTTTTCATTACAAGGATTTATTTGCAATTTTTCAGAGCTTTTCTTTTAGGTGAATTTCTTCAGATGTCACAGTACTATTGGTGGGTAGTTCTTAATGAAACAAGTCCTTGTGAGCTGGGGCAGACTGACACGGAGTCATTTTAGGGATCCCTCTTGCCTCCGTGGACAGTGAAATCATTAGTTCTGGAGGACAGACATATGGATCTAGGTGCATTGGTTCAAGGGCATGTTCACAATCTTTCAATCGTACCTCACTCAAGTGACATAGTCGTTGCAGGTTCAGTCCCTCAGCCTCTAATGTATGTTGTACTTTAAAGCTGTGAAAGGAATTTGCCCGTACCCAAATGTGTATGGAGGCATCAGAAGGCAAGTGGATACAATTTTCAGGGGACAACAGGCAGGGAAAGGAGGGAGAGTGGCAATTCTGCAAATAAACTACTTCTGTGTAAGCCAAAGTTCAGCATGTGTGCAGAAGAAAGTACATGGGCGGTCTGGGCAGCACCCCAAGGTGTTTCCCTCAATGAAATGAAGTACAGGATGTGTTTAAGTTCTTTCTGCATTGCAACCTAAACATGGAATGATGTGACTGGCCTGAGGTTTGAAAATACTGACCTGTGTTCCCAAAGTGTCTGTAGACACTGCACACTTTCCGAATGACAGAATAATGCTTTTGTTATTCCCCTGTCACAAATATGGTCTTGTCAAAGCATCTGTTTGACCTGCAAACCCACCAAGCCATAACTGTGTGTTCAGTATGCTGGGGCATAGGCAGAAACCACTGTACAACTGTGTGGTTATTCTAAAAGCACTGTCTGTTTTCCAGGTATTTTTCCTAGCAATGTTTACATTTTCATGACCACCTTGTTAACTAAGCAGAAGACAGCATGTTAGCTGTGTTATATACTGAGTACAATGTATTGCGTGTGATCCTAAGATGGTATTTGTTGGGAGAGGGATATTTCTGTTAATTGTCAAGCAAGGTGAGGCATCATGTTGTTCCTAGATAACTGAAAGTATGCCTAAAATGTAAAGGAAAAGAACAACTAGAATTCAAGTATGCCAATGCTGCAAAAGAAAGCTTAACTTGTTTTCTTGCTTTTTTTTTAGAGAACACCTGTTCCCAGCGCTGAAGCATTCCGATGGTTCTTTTAAGCAGTAGTGTATCTTATTTTCGAGGCAGTCCGAAGTGAATGGCAAGCTAAAGTCTTGTTTTAAGAAACTGCTTAGTCCACCATTGAAGAATATACTCAGATACTATTTTCATTTATGTATAGGGGTTTCCTCAAAAGCAAAAGACAAAAATCTGGGAGCCTGGGGAATTGGCCAGCTTCTTCACATTCAGTACACCAATTCTTTCTTTGATGTAATTTAGCTATACTAGTGAAGTTGTTGTCTATTTTTAAAGTGACTGTAAAAATAAAAAAAGTTTGGGTAAACCCCTGCTCTAAAGTCATGTATCTTTGAAAAGTAACATATCTATACTTCATTTTCAAATCTATGTGTTTCAGTACTGTAAACTGTACAGATAGCCGCTTGTATTTTGTGTGTTTAGACACAAGGAGACAATCATGTCTGAGCATCAATGGAGATAAACGGTTTGTACACAACAGTGTGTTCTGCGAGTTAAATCCGGAGCAATAAATTCTAGCTTTAATATTATTTTGCTAGTTGTTTTGCATCAGCAGCAACAGCAGCACTGTTTTACCCTGCATCCTTCCATAGAGACTTGATGCCAAGTTTTCCAAGAGAAAAAGATTGTGATGCATCTAGCAATTACCTTCCGTTGTGGTGTTGTGAGAGGGGAAGACGTAATATTTAAAATTAATTTTTCAAGCACTATAATAGAGTAGTGGTTTGTGCACTTGCATTGCTTCCAAATGAGCTTTACAGAGGGGCATCTCTCCAGAAGTGCTGTCTGGTGTCTGACTTGTTCTCCACTATGCTCTGAGCTGGAGTGCCCTGCATAGGTTGATGTGAAAAAGTAGTCGTTCAAATAAAGGTTGTTCTAGGATGCAAAACAGAATGTGAAACCTTAGAAAAAACAATGACTCAGCTTAATTACCCGTCACGCATGAGATCCCGAGTAACATTTTCAGTCCATGGTGTAAGTATTTTATGAAGTGGAATGCCAGATTTTTGGTTCAAATGGAGCTCTTCATGGTTAAGTGAGTTTTGACAGTTGGACTGGTTTGGGTCTCACTTGCACTTGTGCTCATTTGAGAGCCTGGATATTTCTGCAGTGTAAAAATGAGCGTTTTAAAAAAAATGCTTTAAAAAAAAGACCACTTTTCCCCATGGATTTCTTGGTCCACAGGTCTCAGCTTTGCTGAATGACTGATTCCTTAGGCCCTCAGAAAAATGCTTTGCCATTCTTCTTCTTGCTCTAGCTGGATGGAGTGAATCTCTACTCCATGGAAAGGCAGGGCATAGAGGGATTTTAACTCACATGCTGAAAAAAATACGGAGGATTCTAAACTTAGGGATAGTTATTATCAGTTGGTCATCACTTTTTATTGCTTGGCTTTGTCACACCACTCACAAGTGAGAAGGCCATGCTGTCAAAGTAAGTGAATGCTGTTGTGCCATGTATTTGATAGGTTTATAATTTTGTACAAGATAGGACTACCAGTAGTTTCACAGACAAGGTGCTGGACATGGAAATAACCAGTTAATGTTGGACAGCACATGCAAATCTCCTACTGTTTCAGCAATTTCTCCATTCTTTTCTAAGTACTTCAGCCTTTGGCCCCAGGTCACACTTACTTGATGAAGCACAGGGGATGGGTTGGGAATGCTACAGTGCAGGTGGGGAAGACACCAGCTTTGGCAAGTGAGGTTGCTCGCAGGACTGGCAGGTGTTTGGAACAGCACAGAAAGTGAAGACCAAGGGATGGAGGAGGAGAAACCTCCCGAGGTCACATGTGTGTGTCAGCAGGGCCAGGCAGAGCATGGGTGACCCAGGGTAAATGGAGGAGCGCGTGGGCTGGGCTTACACCTGCATCCCAACTTAGCGTCAATGCATGTGTCTATGCCTTTTGTCATATAACTTCACATACATGGCTTCAGAGATTGAATGTCGCACTTAAAATACTTCTATCATGGTGGCCCTCTTACAGTTTGTAAGAGATCCTCAGTTAAATGCTCATCCAATGCCCATTCAATGAGCTTTACGTCTGTTTGTATGGCAGCCATGTACGGATCTTTTTTTGTGTTGTAGACATTTTGATTAGGGCCTCTGTTGCTGATCGCTAGACCAATATGAGCTCTGCAAGGTCTTCTCTACCAAAGCACTGATTCATTTACAAACTGAAGCCTTATTTGCACATCTGGCTGGTAAGCTTGCCTTGCGCTTTGGAAAACTCTGAATGCTCTTACAGAAGCAGAGGCAAAGTTAAGTTCAGGTTACATTAGGTGTACAAAGATCCTCAAAGCAATGTACTTACTGTCTAATACCCTAATGTTGCATGTCTTGATGTGGTTTCTTTTTTTTGTTTTTTAGTTTTGTTTTAAAGAGCTGAAGGGTCTGTATATTGTAATTGTGGTGTTTTACATGTCAATTCAAAAATACTAAAGCAAACAAGCAAACAAGCCTGTTAATTATTGAAAATTAACAAGAGTTGATTTTTCTTTGATTTACCCATATGGTTTTTGTTTCGGATGTTGTTCCTTTGCACCATCATGTTTTTAGATTTTGCTGAAACAGTATTTATATGATGTAGTGTGCATAGAGCATTTTAATTAGTGATGTTTGAAGAAGGAAATCTCTTTTCTGGCCTGCCTCTCTCTTCCCCACCCCCCATTTTTATACATATTTGTCAATCTGATTATTGTCAAGTTCTAGCTACCAAATCTGTGCTTTTCACAAGGTCCCAGTACCATTTTCCAGTGGGAAAATTTGTATTCTTCTGTGTTCTTCATTCTCACAATGAAAAATTAAAAAAAAGAGGGTGGGGGAAAAAAAAAGCAGAAGTTTTGCCATCTTGTAGGTGTGAATGCTAAGCCTGATGGAAGCATTTTTGGCATACCTCAGATAAACTTACGAAAAATTGTAAGGTTGAAAGGGAGGCACACATAACCATTCTGTCAATTAATGACAGACCCTCCCTATGTGGGAAAATACTCCCTTTTGTACAGACCCCCTGGTATGTAAGTCCTACAATTAATGTTGAAGAATGTAAAGTCCTTAAATGGGCTATATCTGTAATCAAATAATGAAGAAAGAAAGTAGTTAAATGAACATACCATTCAGGGTCAAATGCATTCAGCAAAAAGCAGTAGTGGGTCTTTGATCATGGTTAGATGCATAGTGATATCAAACAGTGGGTTCTCATGTAACAGCTAAATGTTTCAGATTTTGTTTTTATTAAATTTGGCAGTTTCACGCTGAGCTCTACTGTATTCTTAGTGAACAAAAGACAGCTCCTATGTTAGAAAGTACTCCATTTTCACAACTGCAGGGAACTAGGAGGGTATTTTCAGAAACATGGGCCACAGAAATGTACTCCTTTCACAGTGTTCTCCTATTTCTGAACTGTGCAGTTATCTATTAAATTTTCTAATAGATATTTGTGTAAGGTGTATGTATGCTTGTGCAATTATGGAAAAAAAAACAGTTTTGGAAAACAGTGTATTTATGAAAAAATAATCACTTATGGGGCATGTACAAAACTGTATAAAAACATTCAATTTGCCCAGTAAAGTTGTTTTTGTGATATTTCTGTGTTGTTGAATAAAGGACTTTAGTATTCAAAATATCTCTCTTTTTCCATAAACAGGTCCTGTTTGTGGGATCTTAAACAAAGAAAACCTCTTTTAAAAAAGAACCCTCAAAATGAGCGAGAAGGTTCAAATGCTGACCTCAGTCTTGCTTATGAATGAATGCTTATGAAGTGATGGTACAATAGCTACAAAACTAATTCCTTCTCAATTGGCAATCGATGGAAACCCCATAAGTTATACAACTAAAGGTAACATCATACTCTGGATTTTTTACAATAGCAGAAAAAATACTGTTTTTTTGACTAGGAATGTTACTTTGAGATTTGAGGCTATGAAAAGGTTAGTGAAGTAGGAGCACATCTGATTACAGAAAGGCCTTAAACCCTTTAGGCCAGACCTGTGTTGTATAAACGAGTGGACTAGTGAGGGTGGTGTGATAAATTAGCAGTTAGCTTTGTAGGAAGAAGCATGCAAAGGTGAAATCTCGTCTGTAGTTCTTGCAACAAACAGTAGTCCTTGCTGTTGGAGTATTTGGAATTATGAATATGGTTTGTGAGAGAATGACAATATTATCTTCCTTTTTGTTTTACTGCTTCTCAGTTCAAAGTTAAGCTCTCTCTCTGTCTCAAAAACTATACATAGCTAAGGAAATGTTTTCCTTTTGACATTTTGTTTCCCCATACTACTTGCCAGCATTGAAGCAACTTCAGATAGTTGGGAAAGTTCATGACAGTGTTGGCAGCACATCACCTGATTTTGGTGAAATTTGGAATGCCATTTTTCTGTGAATAATCCTTTAATCAACAAAAAGTCTTCTCTTAGATGCCAGAACAGAGTTCTGGAGGGGTTCGAAAAACAAGGTAGGTCTTTTAGTTTGTGCGATTCCGTCAATGCCAGCTGATTTTCCAGGGGGAGCCTTGGTGTATCCTTTTGTTTTTTAAAGAAAGCAACAAAAGAAAAAGGAACAGAAGTGGATTTTCCACTGATCCTGTCTGCTCTCATCAAAATCTGTAAGGATATATGTTCTTGGGAGACGTAGACCTCTCATTAGACAAGAGTGAATCTTGAGGTCTGTTTGAAGAGGAGGAAAAGGGCTGCCAGGTTGCTCAGGCATACTCAGTGATCTCTCTGGATTAAATATAGAATTCACAGGGAGGAAATACACTCATTTCATGAGATGGTCGATTTGGAAGCGGGAAGAGGTCTCTGAGTTCTTATTCCTTTAATGCTTTCTCTTTCAACATTTTTCCCCCTCAAGTATTGTTTTATACTAGTCTGAATGAAAAATGTCCCTCAGCTCCAGAGAAATACTCGCCCTAAATATGAACCTGGCAGTTTAAACCTACCTCCATTTTTTATAGCTTTTATTTTTTAATTAAAGAAACCCAAAACTAAAAAAAACAACAAATAAAAAAAACCCAACCAGACAACAAGCAGGTAATTCTTCAAAGCCAAAACTGACAAACTTATTACTGAGTCTATTAAAGGAAGAAAAATACCCTTTTGTGTGGAAGCTCAATTCTTCTAGGTCATGTTGGATTTGATTTGATTTTGCCACTAGCCATTTCAGTGCTGTCATATATTTCCAAGGAACAAGTCTGAAATTGTGAACAGTCCAGTGATACAGGGCAGTGTGTCTTCTGGGAGCCTTGAGTTCTGCCCAGGTTCCCATGGGTGTTACCAGATAGCTCATGAAATTGGAGGATATTATATACGTGACTGAGTTATAAGTTTGATCTTAACTTTGCTGTAAGGATCTACTCTGTCACCAGTGTGTGTTGAGTATGGGTAGAAGGCCCCAGAATCTATAAAGGAAAGAAATACTTATTCTCAGTAATAACCACAGAACATACAATAAAGTTTAGGGTCACTGGAACTACCCAAGGAAAGAAAGGTGAAGTTCTGCATCAGCAAAGATGTCAGGATCTGTTTACACCATAATGTTGTCTCTGTTTGCTGTTTGATTTTTAGGATGGACACATCCAGCTGATCTGCTGGGTCCTTAAGCAAAGCAGTTTTGCCCAAAAGAAGGCAAATAGAAGGAAATGCAGGTAGCAAAATGTAATCTTGCACAAGGATCTAGACTAAAGAAGCTGTGATGTTCTGGAAGTATTCCCACTGCTCTTTTAAGTTCTCAGATGATACTAAAGGATTGTCATTTTGTTATTCATTTAATAAGCAGGAATAGTTTGTCATGCTACTACCTATCCCTGAAAAGGGGTTTTAGGAATTAGCCTTAATGGGTTAAATTCCCAATAAACTTCAAAGGTACTTCTTAGTGTAATATGACTTCCCCATAACTGAAGATGCTGTGACTATGGATTCAATGGCCTATACTAGGCCTTGACTTGGAGAGTCAATGATCTTTGCTAGAAAATAATTTGGAAGAATTCTGGTAGAAAGATCTGCAGGTGTCATGATGTCAGTCAGAGCCTGGATTAGTTTTTCAGTGCAGTTCTCCCCAGCTTGTTTATGATGTGTATAATAATCCTACATTTGAAAAGAAAACACCTTTCTTCCCTTGCTCCTCTAAGTCTGCTCTCTTTACAGAGTTAATAACATTAACCCTCTGCACTTCTTCAGGAAAGCCCAAAGCATTAGTAGAAATACATCTCTTTTTGGCTAGACATTTTCCTTTGGAAAGAGAGAAGAGTCAGTCCAGGTCAGAAATTCCGAATGCTTGCCCAAATCTCCTAGCAGGGGTCGTCTGTGCCTCAGATGTAGCTTCTAAGCAAACGTACATCAGCTGGGCAATTGGACACAACTCTACAGGATGTCAACACTAAAGCAAACAAGACCCAGTGGGGGATGTTCCCACTGCCACCACCCCGGTATGTGCAACCAACACAAGTTTATGCCAGATGTCCAACACGCCTTCATCTCTCATGGATCAGGTTTGCTGTGCCCAGCCGAGAGGTGAACCTCCATAGGTATGATGAGCCTGTAGCATGCTGGAGGTTTTTAAGAAAAGGGAAGGTGTGTCCAGGCAGGCACTAGAGTATCTCAACCCATATGTCTTGCATTAGCTTTTGATTTCTAGCTGTGAGTGTTGGAGACCTCCAGGCTTTAAGGAGAAGGAGCTGGATTGTTCAGGATATGTGCCTATATTTTAATAGTCATACCTGGAGATTGATAGTGAATTTGAGCAGCTGTTACGTTGACCAAGAATGTAGTATTTAATACAAATTATGACAACTGGTTTTCATACTGGTTTTGGGAAATTAGTAGTGGGTAAATAACCCGATCTAAAGGAATCTATCACCCACTTTAGGAAATGTGAACTAATTACTGCTTTCTCATACTCTGCTCTTACTTGTTTTGCCTTTTTATCCTGATTGTTTGCATTCCTAGGACTGATTTGCCTTTCCAATGCAATACCATGTGATCTGCTGATTAATTTTTGTGAGCAATCATAAACTGCAACCTATGGCTGACTCGGTATATTTTTATGCTACGCTCCATAAACATTCATTCATTTCTTATGATTACTGTGTGGAAACAGACTTTTACAGGCTAATAAACTTGGATTTGAACTGGATCAAGAATTTCCTTGTGTTGCTTCTTTCCTCTTTCCCCCTCAAAAACAACGACAATAAAAAAAAAACCAAAAAAACAAAAGAGATAAAGGTGCAAACCTTGACTTGATTTGACCAGGTCTCCGTAGCCATCTCCACAGGTGCTGTCAGTACTAAATTTGAAGATACCAATAGCAAAACCTTATTCTCGAGTTGATTTCATTGGTAGTGAGAAACACTCCTCCTTGAAAATAAAACAAGGGCTTCAGGCTGGGAGAGAGGGGGAAAGGGTTTTCGTTTAATTGGTTACTCTGGTGTCTTCTCTCCTGTAGACCTGCTTCCTTAAACATGCTGACATGTACAGAGCAGTTTCCAGCTGAGACCAATTAGGCAGAGCATTTGCCTCCAGTATGGCTGGCTGGCTCTAGCCTGGTGATGTTCATCGCAGGCTGTGTGTCGGCACAGGGCACAGCTGGAGCACGCGCAGGCAGGTGACCTCACAGCAGACAGAAGTCCAGGGCCAGCATCTTCTCACGCTCCTGGGGTCTGATGCTCCCTGACCTGCAATGCACAGCAAATGTCCAGTCAGAAATTACTCTGCAGGTGGTGGAGTATTTTCTTTTTAGGTGTTTTGTTCAGACTAAAACGACTTGGAAATACTAGGCAGAAGGAACATGAATTCTCATGTCGTAGCTGTTTAAGACATCTCAGTAGCTGAGTAACCTGGCAGTAGTTGGTAACACTTTACATGGTCTCTTCAAGGAGGCCATTGGGAGGGAATAGCACTTTCTGCAGGGAGAGGCAGTAAGGCTAGAAACAGGTTGGTCTGATGCCTACACACCACAACAATGTAGCCCTTGGATGTAAAGAAGTCATCATCCTTTCCGTATGTCAATCTAATGCATCACAAACATGCATAAAAACTGTATTTTTCAGTCCACTGCAGGCCCAGGGCACACACATGATCTTAATCTCCCAAAGAGCATACAGAAATTTGAGAGCAGAAGGAGGATTAATATTTTGTCAACCTTCAGGGCTTGAACACATGCAGTGAGATCAGTGTATCTCTGCCTGGGGCAGCTGGGCTAGACATGACCCAGCCTCCACACACTGACTCTGCCGGTGGTGCAACCATCCTAGATAGGGATCTTGCGGGGCACAATTCTGACCTATGCCTCTTCTAGTTCTGCTGGAAAGACTGACTTTTACAAGACGGGGCGATCTCAAGGCAGTCTCACCACAAAGATGAAGTATGAGCAGAATTATTAGCTGATCATTTATTACCCTGTTGTGACCCCGCACATCTTACACCAATAACATAAGCTAGAATTTCAGGAGCTGAAAGAAGAGAAACCAGGGAAAACTGCAGCTCCTCCAGGTCAGGCAGAGGAAAAAGCTTATTGGCACACTCTCTCTGCTATCCTTTCCCCTGCATTTCCTTCATTTAACTCCTCACTTCCCTAGAGGAAGATAGATATGACAGATGCCATGGCTCCTATCAGCAGGTCCCCAGCTCTGTGCTTTGCTTCCTGGGAAGGTAACAGGGATGTGGCTGTGCATAGGCCTGAGCTCCTGGAAGCTGGAGCACCTGCAAGGCAGATAGATTGCTTGGTATGTGGAGAGTTGCAAGTGTTGGTGCTGCTTGTGTCAACAGATTTCATGGGGAAATGGTGGTGGATGTTAGCCATTCATTCATTCAGCAGTTGACGCTGAACTGTTTACATCCTCAGCCTGGCAGGGTCAGGAAGCTGATGCAGATTCCAATATGTAGTAGCAGTGAATATGTAGGTTACTGCTGCCCTAAAATGATGGTGCTGAGCAAATCTAGGGGGACTTCAAAGGGCAAAGTAAGATGTATGCTTGATCCATCACTGGCATATCCTAAATTGTTTTGTCTTCTGGCAAAGAGGTTAAAGTAAGCCAGGTCTTAGCTATTTTTTCCCCAGTTATTTTCTTGGAAACAGCTGAACTGATTTTGTCAGGAATTTGAAAGCACACCTAGCTCAAGGCAGGCACTGAGCTGGAGGCAGATGCCTCACCTGGAAGCTTTCAGCCTGCAGGACTAAAGATCTGAAAAAAGCTATGAACCACCAAAGATGGGACCTTGTAATAGGAACTTTAGTTGATGTGAACTGCAGATGTTGCCACCAGCTTTGCTAGAAGTAAATGAGAGAGTGAGAAGGGCATTAATTCTGCAGCACTGCATGGGACTGGTTCTTCAGCAGCAAGGCTGGAGGCAGTGGAGGTGGGTCAGTGCTTTTTGAATGATCTGTGTATGAATTATGTATGATGGCAAGGAAAAGCTGGGCAAGGAAAGAGGATGGCTGTGGCTGCCCCAGCCACAGTTGCCAAATTGTGCCCCAGGGAGCAGGCAGGAGAGATGCTGTCCTGGCATATACACATGGTGGCTTTTGTTACAATTTCTGTCTCTGGCTCCTCTGAAAAGACCCAGCAACTCAGCTCATCACCCTCCTGTGCCAGTATGTTGTGTACAGAGGCACACATAGTTACACATATCTAGGATGGTAGTTTAAAGAAGTGTGCTGGGAGTGATGGCGATGCCCCGGCAGAGCCATGCCGGGGTGCCATGGCCCCTCTCCCCACTCCTGGCTGATTGGACATGAGCCACCACCGCATTTTGATCCAACACTCCATGCTGCTCTTCTGACATAATCACTGCTCCTACCACAGTTTCTGCATTTCTCTTCTGCTTTATGTTAAAACAAGGGAGATGTTTAAATATTTATTATTGTTAGAAACTCCAGAAGCCAGTGTTCATTTATATAAGTGACAGGGATTTTTTTTTCCAATTGTCAGTAATAATTCATTAATTATTATTTTAAAGTTATTGTTGTTTTTCTTCCTGTAATGTGTCACCTTCCCACTGGCTTGACAGCAATCTGCACAAGGTGTGGGACGTACTGTGAGTTCTTCCTCCTGTGGATTGTGCTGCTCCTTCAAATATCTTCCCCTTAAACAATGTGGGCGCTGGAGTTCCCGGTGTCTGTTCAACCAGAGACAGAATTTTTTCTTTCATGTTCCTCTGAGTTATTTTTTATGTCCAGGTACCTTCTGCTGCCATTACCACATCTGTGGAATTGGGGTCTTCTCCTGCCCCCCTGCAGATGCAGGAGACAAAACTCATGTGGCTTTCAGCACCCAGGAATGCTGTATTTGGCCGTTGCTGCTGGACGATCATTTGTGCTCACTGTGGTGGGTGCACCAAGCTGTGCGAAGCCTCAGTGGTCCTTCAGGCTCTAAGCACCAAAGTGGCACAGCCTGAAATCCAGAGCCATGCAAAAGCAATCTTGGGGGCTGTGGCAGTTTGGCATTTTTCTTAGATTACTCTAAATGCAGCGTGCTACTTGCTCTCCCATATTTCTGCCTGCAAATGAGCAGGGAGGCAGCTGGGGAGTGGCAGACTTCATCTGTGGGGAAATGGGAAAATTGCACTGCCAAATGCTTCTTGGTTGTTGGTTTGGTTTGGTGTTGGTTTCTTTTTTTTTTGGGGGGGGGGGGTGTCTTTAGCCCAGAACATGAAGTTTGTCTTTTGAATTCCCTTTTTCCAGTGCCTTTTTCTTGAACACTGTTGTTACCACTTATGCTTTTGCTGCTTTTGCAGGTGAGGGCTGTCTCAAGGAGCAAAGCCGTTCCCCATTGGGCCTTGCCAGGGACACACCTGTGCCTAATGTCACCACTGGTCTGCCAATGGCCACAGAAAGCAGGTGGCATGGTGCTCAAGGCTGTGTCTAACTGGACTGCCCTAAACCTCTTCTGAGAACTGGGGAGGAGTGAGGGGAAAAGCTGCCAGGGTTGGTAATCCTGCTTTCCCCTGCAATAACCACTGGAGCTAAACAACCCTGGCGAAGCTCACAGGGCTGAAAGGAGGAACTGCTCCTCTAGCCTGAAACATGCCAATGAGGATGGCCTTACAGGGTCACCAAATCACAGATGCAGCTGGCTGGCTTCTGGCTTGCTTGGGAAAAGCACCAGCTGCTATGCTGGGAGGTACAGGGCTGTCCTGGTTTGTACATTTGGGGCTTCTATGTTTTTGGAGCTTGGGGACACCTCCAGGAAAACAAGCAGGGGCAGAAGGAGATACTAATGTGAGCAGATGCACATGATTGCTGGTGCCTGCCTTCCAGGAAGCCTGAGCACACCAGGCACAGCCCAAAGACCATCGGGGCCACCATGTCCCAGAGCATTTGCATTTGCTTGTCATCTATGTGGATGTATGAAACCTAACAGGCAGTGCTGGGCTGGAGATTAGATTTGTTATCCTGATTCTACTTTTTCCTGATTAAAAGATATACTGTGCCACTTGGCTCTGTTCCCACTCCTTCCCCTTCCCTTCCCTCCTTCCCCTTCCCTTCCTGGCCTTGCCACTGAATGGCCCTATAACTCCCTTTTCCTTATGGAAAGAAAAAGAGAGAAGATGAAGAAAAAGTTAGACTTTGGTTAGTGTAGCTGAGCAATTCCATCAGGACTGGCTTTGCTCTCCCTGCAAACCTATGCACCAATATTGTAGCAAATGCAGAAAGCTTTCTCCCCGGAGTATTTCGACTGGGACCCCCAGCTTACTGCTGGAACAGTTGGGACTACACTGGAGTAAATACAAGTGTGGCAGCATCTGTACTGGTAATTTTTGGGGAAAGGTAGGACATGTAAAATTTTGCGTCTTTTCCATGGGGACGGCGTTTTGCCTTTGCCACAGTAACAGCACTCGGGAGATGCCTTCTGGGAGGCAGGGCGAGCTGCGGGAGCGAGGCTGAGCTGGGAGGCTCAGCGGGATTCACCGTCTGGATAATACACGGCCGGGGCTCAGTCTGAATGGCCGGCTCGCGTTGCGTGGTCACGGGAGTAACTGGCTGAGCAGGGCCGAGATGAATGACTTTGTTTCCCGAGAGCCCCGGGAGCAGGGCCAGCCCAGCCCCCGGCCAGCGCTGTCCGCGGTTCCTGCCGCCCC
Source organism: Pitta sordida (assembly GCA_013390025.1). Classification (NCBI taxonomy): domain Eukaryota; kingdom Metazoa; phylum Chordata; class Aves; order Passeriformes; family Pittidae; genus Pitta; species Pitta sordida. The sequence continues at coordinate 85,191 of WEKX01011269.1, forward strand.
TCTGCCGGGGGGATGGTTCTGCCCTGGGGGAGAGCTGCTCCCAGGAGGATTTTAATGGGGAGCATAGATTTGGGTCAGGGTTGCGAGTGCTGCCAGGACATTGAGCAAAGCTGTGGAAGGGAGGAAGAGCTTTTGATAAGGACGCTTTGGCCTGCGTGAAGATTGGTGTGGCCACTAGGTGAAGAGAGGTTATCCTTCCCCTGTACTCAGCTTAGACTGCATCTCGAGTATTGTGTCCAGTTCTGGNACTTAGAACATGCACTCCCACAAATACAGGCACCTCAGCTTTAGGGAGGTAGTCACGTACTAAAAATCCCCTGCGTGGAGCCCTAACCAAATGCACGCAAGCATCCCTGGCTGTGCTGGGAAATGTGCTCAGTCGGACCCCACCCCCTCATCAGTGGAAGTTGGCAGCAGTGCAAGGAGAGGAACTAAGAAAGGAGAAAAGCCCCACACGGGTTGTTCAGGTGAATACAGAGGAGGTGAGCATGGGATTCTGGGGGAATGGCCATGACCCTGTGGGTGTATCTGGGCTTCTGGCCTTGCCCACGGCCCCAGCTGGGCTCTCCTCCTTAGCTGTAGCAGAGCATCTCCTTGACCCTTCAATAGCCTTTCCCAGTGCCTGAGGAGCCTGGCAGTGTAAGGTACCACACCTCCAGGAAATGTCCTGCAGGGACACCCTACTCCAGCCATAGCACTGGCACAGGAGATCTGGGGTGTGACACCATGCCCGTGCTGGCTCCAAGGCTCTGCACTACCTGGTGCTACTTTGGGCTCTCTGCTTAAGGACTGGGAGACATTTTTGCTTTGTTCCTACTCTCAGACACCTGTCACAAACAGCTCTCAAACCTATTTTTACTTTGGCTGTTACTTGACCCACAGAGATGTAAGCAGCATCTAGGTAAAGCACCAGAAGAGGAATTCAGGGAGCTTCAGAGGTGTCCAAGTGGTATGGTGGGGACTTCCTGGGACAGGGTGAAGAAAAGGACTTCAACCTCCACCAGGCAGTGGCAGCCTCTTTCCCTGGAGCACTCAAGGAAAGCCCAAAGCTCTGCCACAGTAAACAGGGAATGTTCTTGGCTGGTGGCTGCCTCCTATGCTGCCACCTCTTCTGTAACATGGGCTTGACTTCCAGCTTCATTGCCCGATATTGATCCAAAAAAGGATTGCTGTCTTTGCACAGGCCACTGTCACAAACTAGCATGCCTCTCCCACTCCCTTCCCAGATCCCTGGGCACTGGCTATTGTGCTTGCCAGCTGAGCAGTGGGCAGCAGTGTGCCTGTGCCCCTCCTCTGTTGAGGGTGAGGGGTCATCAACAGCTCCTGGTGTTGAACTATCCTGGTGCATAGAGAGAGCACAGGTGGGCTGGTGCCCAGTGTGATTTCCCTTATAGCCACTAGCTGGTTTCTACTGAGTCAATTTAACTGTGTTTCCCTTAACAACGTGTATAATGCTCACCTTTGAAAAGGTCATGCTCAGTGGAAAAGTGATTTTTTAAAATTTGTGTACTTATGCACATGAATATTGCACGTGAATATTGGGCCTGTAGTCTGGGCTTAATTCTGGTTCTGCCTTCATCCAGTCTCCAAGTCAATTGCATTTCTGAAGCTGGCAGCAACTAGGGTAGGAGTAATTTGCTGGACTGGGGTGTCACTCAGCCATGAGCAGCGGGTGACAGCCATGATCGAAAGGGACATTTATTTGCCTTTAGGATGGAAGGGACATGACACTTCTTGTCAAATCCCATCTTTGCAAATGGGGGCTGTGAGGCAATAAGGCAGAGGTCATGGCAAAATGTTAGACAAAGCAGCACTCTGCCTAGGCAGGCGTTTGTGTGGGTGCTGCAATGGCATGAACATGACACAGGATAGTGGCAAGTGTGAGGAGCAGCTGGTCCACCTTCTGCAGGTTTCTCCCCCTAACAGCCCAAGTGGTTTTTGTCAGTAATGGCTTACATGCTGTTTTGATGCATGCACACTTGATTTTCTATGTTGGTGATATTTTATACCACGAGAATTACGCAGCAGACCAAGGGATGCTTCATATTATGCTCACTAGCTTAATGGTTTTTTGCTGCTGTGGAGGCATCTTTGAGAACTGGAGGTGTGCAACCTTTCAGGAGTATAGGTATGAGTGTGGAATTTTTTAATGGATTAAAGAAATCCCTTTGTTTAAATATGAACTCAGATCAGTAGTTGAGCTCTGGCGGTCAGCATGGACTAAAGCAACGCAAACTAAAAGTGACCATCAGCTGTGAACTGTAAGGGACTCTCATGTCCTACTCTACTGCCATAACCTTAAAGAGAGGAGACTAAACGGTTCAGGATAACAAAGGTGGGGGATTTTCGCATCCAGGGAGGGGAATTTTTCTGGGCTACAGCTTAATGTCTGCCCCACTCAGGGTATCCAGGTTAGATTCTGGGTCTCATTCCCAGCTCTCTTGCTGTTGGCAACATCATGACCATCCCACGAGGCTGTGGCATGCATGCAACCCCTTCCCCTGCCCTTTCCTTCTACTGTCCTACCTGCGCTGCTGAAAGCTACTTTTTTCAGCATTCATGGAAAACCCAAGCCTGCAGTTCACAGACTCACTCTGCTCCTCTTTTCCCATCAGTAAATGCATATAACCAGCACTTTCCACCATTACACCTCCTTAGAGATGCAGAAAACACATAGGTTGTTTGTTTTCACATATACCTACCTAATTGATGGGTTGAGAAAGGGGAGGCGGGAAGGGAACTTCAGCGCTATTAAACTGTTGGGAATTGCGTTCCTTAGATTAGAAGAGCTTGTATTATAAATACTGTGAGAAGCTGAAGAGTGAGGAAGCTGGCTCTCTGGCATCCAGGGTAAAACCAGTGGCCATGGCGGAGCCCTTTATAAATATTTGCATTTTTCCAGACACAGGGGATAGTTAATCCAAACTGCACACCTGGAATTTAGTTCCTGTGGCCATCAACAGTGATGTACTAGGATCTTAAGTAGCAGGGCTGGGATGTGCACACATCCCTGATTTGCCTGCCTGGTCCTGTTTTCCAGAGGGGCTGCTGCCAAGCTACTGTCTGGGTGAGATACCTGTAATCTTTGCAGGTGGATTTTTAAATCTAACATTAATCTTTGGAGCTCTGATCTATTTGTATACGGTGTGTGTGGGAGACGTATATTCACATGAAATTTTTTGGAGACCAGAGAGATTTATGGTTTATCTATTGCTGAGTATAAGAAAAAAAACCCACCATAACACGATTCCAAAAACTACCCAGAGTACATATATATTTTTTTTTTTTTTTAACTTTATGGCTGCATACCATGTAATGCTTAATGAGAAAGAGAGTGGATGAAGCAGAGCCAGATAAAGGTCTGAAAAACCTTGTTCATATTTCTCAGGTAACACTGATGGGTTTTTGTTTCTGGGAGTAGGGCTGCATCCTGCGAGGTCATGGCACCTGCAGGGAAAAGCACAGTTATTACATAAACCAGAAGCAAACATATCCCATTCCATCTTCTCCTCATTCCAAGAGGTTGCGGTGAAATCCGAATGCGTAAAACCTCCTTTCAGAGCCTTTCACTTTTATCCTGACGGACAGGCCTGACACTGTGTGAGCACTCTTAGGTTAGAGATTCTTCCCTGTGCTTCTCCCCAGACCCACATCCTTAATGGCAGGCTGCTGCCCCGTTCCCCCCCCGCCTCCAGTTCAGGCCAGATGAGCAACAAGGGCTCAGAGAGTTGTCAGGTGGATTGGGCTGTGCTAAGTGAAGTGTGCAAGGAGGAGAGAGGAGGAAAGAAAAATACTGGTTCTTCAACCTCTGGTAGGGTGACAACTTTGCAAGGGCAGTGGAGCTAAACATGGCTAAAACAGATCCTCTGGGGTGGTGACTCTCCACTTGTCATCTCCTGCACAGGGCTGAACTCAGCCTGGCCACCTGTAAAGCCAGGAGAGCGTATGCATAGATTAGTGATTACCTTTCCCCTAATAAAAAGGAAAAAGAAAGGGAGAACAAGAGATCCTTCAGCAAGTTACTGCTTTCATATGCTACACCTCTGTGCACTGAGCTGAGACAGCCTCCTGTGTGCATTCAACTGAAAACAAAGAGTGAGCAGGAGAATGAAAGAGCAGGATGCAGCCTTCCTCACAGACTTGAGCCTCGCTCTGCTGCCTGCCTGCATGGGGGCAACACGCTGCTCTGGGTGTGAGGGTCTGTGGCGTGGAACTCATCAACGTGTGCTCTCCTACCCACCTTCAGCACCTTCCAAAGAGCAAGGGGAAATCATTGGATGTGATTATGCAAAAACTAAAAAAGCCTTCCCTCACCATCAAAAACCCCCAACAAACCCCCCAAAACCCCCACTTAGGATCACTCAGGCAATAATTCCAATGTGCACGAACCAGTCTAAAATGGTGAGCATTGCAGAACTGTGGTCTGGTGTCGCTTAGGTAAAATGGGTGCATTATCTACAGTAATATAGTGATCTCGCTCTTTCACCTCCCTGGCTTCACCGGCATGGAGGCGATTGCACAGACAATGTGTCATCCCTCATTCCCTCCACTTTTAATTCCTCTCCCCTCCCCCCGTGAGTCTATGCAATTTTCTGTTAATAAAAAAATAAGAAAGAAACCAAAGCTCTTCTTCAGAAATCTAGACATTAGCATACTCGCCCTAATACTTTAATCCTCATCATTGTTTATAATAGGGCTACACACAAGGTTACACACAGTGCCGACTGATTTATGAATATATATATATATCTATCTAGTTTTAATTGAAATGGCAACATTTAGGTTCCACCTTAACAGTGCACCTTAAAAGATTATCTCGGTTATTTCACAGGCACCGAGCCGGCACTAATAGTCCAAGGCAGATATTGAAAAGCAGCACAGGGCCAGGCAGATCTATTAGAAATTCCCATCCACGCGCCTCATACATATTGATTTCTGACACCAAGCAGCAGTGAAAGCCCCCGTGGGAATAATATATTTAGCAGGGTTCGCTGCGAGGAGGTCACAGAGTGCATACAGATTAGCTACAGAGGACCAAGGCACTAGTGTTGGAGCCAAATGCTAGATTTTATATCATTTTAATCTGAACTTTTATAATCCTTTTAGTTCTTCTTTCTCTGGATGGCAGAGGAAAGGCTCTTCCGCATGTATCATGCATCTTTTCCCCCCCTTCTTTATTCCTCCCATAAATGTGCAAATGCTGTTGTAATAGGGAGGAATGTACCCTTAGCATTAGCAGGAAGAGGCACAAACAGATCTGGGGTTTATATATAGGTATGTGTGCATGTGTATATATGCATTTATATGTGTACATATATATATATCTATATATTCCTGATTGTGGATAATAATGGTCATTTCAGCTGGAGACATCTTTACTTGATGATTTCCTTCTATGGGGGTGGTGGGAGGGGGTGTCGGTGCAAAAATAAAGAACCGGTCTAAGACCTTTTTTTTTTTTTTTTTTTTTTTTTTTTTTTTTTTTTTTTAATCTCAGAGCTTAATTGAGCAGAAGTCACATTTATGCTGTTGAGCATCGGAAAGCAACAACAACAACAAAACCAAAAAACACCTAAACAGTTTTAATTACTTTTCTGTCTGTGCTGAGTGGGAAGAGAAGCCTGCTCGCTATGCAGGGGGGTGTTGTGGCTGGCTGAGGCAGGGGGGTTGTGGGGCTGGAGGGGTGCCAGCATTGCAGAGTGAAAGGTTAGAGTTGACACACTTTGACACAGGAGTGAAATACGCTCAGACAACAAAGAAACCAGGAGATTGCAGCTAAACAGACACAAAAGCTTAAGGGCATCTTGCAGGCAAGAGAAACACACTGACTGATTTTTTTTTCTTCTTTTTTTTTTAAGGAAAAGTTCTCAGTTCTTCCTGGTAAGCAGTCAATATTCCTGTACTGCTCAATTCCTATACTGTCTCTGACAGGGAAATCCCTCCTAAAAGCTATGTGAGATGCAGATGCTTGACTTCCAGGACCTCCAATCACAGAGTGGGGCGATGACAATCACCCACCCACCAGAGCCCAACCTGCCAGTTCTGGTTGCTGCAGGATAAGGATAGGTCAGTTCCTGCCTGGGAGGCAAAAAATCATTTGAGGTTTGTTTTCTAATTTGAAAAATGAAAGGAAGGAGCAACTTTTGATCCTTTTATTGTCCCTCAAGCCAGTGAGATACTGCACCTTGGGCAAGGAGAGGCTGCGAGCACGCCTGAAAGACACAAGTTGTCTTTTACTTTTTGGCTCTTTAGATGATGGCTTCCCTGCCAGAGGTGCCCCTCTGTACCTCAAACAGTGGAATGGCAGTCGAGATGTTGTGTGAGAGGAAACCTATAAGCCTGCAACAGCTGCTGGAGAAGCAAGTTGGTCAGAAAAGCCCTGGTGTGTGCTGTAATGCACTTCATAGGCTGCTGGTGGAATTAGCACCAGTATGTTCACCACCTTCTTGTGAAAGCTTTGGGGACATTAACAATTGCTTTGATGTAGTTCTAGTCAAAAAAAATTGAAGTGCTGTATAACAAAGGAGTTTCTTCAACACATTCAACCTCCCATTTCATAAAACCCAGCATTTCTTATGAACTGTGCTTGGCTGAACCAAGTGCTGGCATTTTGCAGAAGGGTTTGGTGAGAACTGTCTGCGTCCAGCCCAATCCTTTGACATTTGCAAAATGCTAGGCCTATGTTACATCTGCACTGCTGGAGAGGTTATTCAATTGAGCAGCTGCCTGGAGCCAAGTTCCACCTGCTAAGTTTCTTCTTTGTCTGAGTGGGAACTTAGTGCTTGGGCACAATGCAGGTGTTGCCACGAACCTCACTTGTCAAATAAAATATTTATAAACCCTTAATTATGTTTGTCAAGATAAAAGATTGGTTTTTAACCTCTGCCATTTACTATTGGATACTTTAAATTAAATTAAATTACACCTGGAAAAACCCCGTATTTGTTGACCTTAAAAAAGCAATGGAAAGGATGCCTGATCCAAAAGTTTTTAGGAACAGGGGCCTTTACAGCAACCAGAGCTTGATCCATATCAATAATGACACCAAATGGAAAAAACGTATTTTAGGTTTATATGCCACTTCAAATACCTGGCTGCACTTTTTGGTTTACCCAGGACTCCAGTCCAACACTCACTTCTCAAACAAGATTGCTACTGAGAGCTTGGGTCCTGTTCCCCCTCAGATTTGGATTTTTTTTGTTTGTTCATATTTGAAGGTCGTCATCTCAGTGGCAAACAGTCCCAACATACTGAGGTGAGGTCATTGCTGGCCCTTGGCCAGTCTCCTCTATGCAAGTTCCATGTTTCCTTTTGTGTCTGAAGGAAATTACTGCTTGTTCCTAAGTTGTGGTTGTCAGACTCCATACTCTGTCCTCCTCTCTTGGTGCTCCCCTGGAGCACTCTTTGTGGCTCCTCAGCTTTTCTGGTGTATAGATAGGATTTCTTAGCAGTACATTCCCAAAAGATGCTTTTAATTGTTAGGGATAGTCAACATCATTTAACAAAACCTGTCAGGTTACAGCTCAGGTATTTGAGAGGCTGCATGTTTTTTGTGGGATTTTTGTGGAGTTTGAAGGTTTATTTATATTTTTAATTTTTATAGTGCAGAGTACTGTTTATATCATTCCCAATGAAACAAAATATTTTATTTTTCTAAGAAGTAGTCTCCACTTAAAATTTCTCCCTCTTGAAAACGGACTCCCCAGTGGATACCATCAAAATCCCTCAGACAGCTTTTTAATGTCAAAGTCTTAGGATAATCACAGAATCACAGAATCACAGAATATTATGAGTTGGAAGGGACCCACAAGGATCATCTAGTCCAACTCACCATCTAACACCCGTACAGAGACCGAGAGCACATCCCAGAGCGTAACACCAACCTAGATGCCTCACAGTCTAGCAGGCCACTCCGAGCCGGAAGGGGCCCAGGGTCATCCAGCCCTACATCCCCCAGCTAGACCGCAGAGATGCCTCTTAATGCAGCCCAGACATGAATGCAACAGCCTAAGTTTCTGTACGGAGGAGGAGAGCAGGCAGTGGGGCAGACAGAGCTGTGTAAGTCCTCGATCCTCAGAACCTGGCTTTGCAAGAGATGAGCCAAGGCTGGACTCACATCTGGCTTACACTTAAAAGACTCTGCACACATACCAGCTTCCTACTGTTTATACAGCTGAGTTTTAACACACCAAGTTTGTTCTGGGCTTTTGTCTCATCATGTGGTAAAAAGCTGCGGCTTGGTGGTATTTCTTTTGGCAAGCTGCCTCACAGGCCAGGATAATTGGAAATGAGCAACATTGGTACCGACGGAATACCTTGTCCACATGCGCACCGCATCCCTTCTGGTACCGAATTACCACCTTACTTCGTACCCATATTTTTACAATTTTTATATATTTATATTCAACCATACATTTATATACATCCATATATACACACACGTATACATGTATATATATATATATATATATGTGCGTGTGTGTATATATTTTTTCTAAGAGAGGACAAGAAAACACCTTATTCCAATGCAGATATGTTCCATGTGTATCTTAGTTACTTCCCGTGATGATGAGGAAAGTGTGGCCCACTGTTAAATGAGGTGGGAAAGCCAGCAACAAGTGATATGAAGAAGGTAAAAGCACTCCCTATCTTTATTATTTTTTCTCCAACTCCACCCATGTAACCAACAATGTACATTTTTTAGGTTGACAGTGTTCATCTCAGCAACAAGGAGGTAGAATTTAGGGTGGAAGAAGAAGACAGCGGGATATTTTCCACTAGACTGGATATGAGGGAGCTGACAGAAACAGTCATTTAGCTGTTGGCATTTTTTTTTAGAACTGATGGCAACTATGGGAGATTTCTGAAGCCTGGGAGAGGATAACTAGAATGCCTATCTTTGAAAAAACACAAACCAAGGGGACCAAGGATCTGTAGACCAGTCAGCCTATTTAGTGCATGGAAAAATGCTGGAAGAAATAATCAAGCAAATTATTTATGAGCCCCTAGAATATAGCATGGAGATAAGTAACAGCCAACAGGGATTTGTCAAGAACAAATCATGTCAAACTCACCTTATTTCCTCCTATGACAGGGCAATAAGCCTTGTGGAGAGGCAATGAATATCATATATCTTCACTCAGCAAGGCTTCTGATGCCGTCTGAAGCCACACTCTCCTGAAGATGCCCTGGGGATGCAGACCATGTGAGGGAGAAAACCACTGACAATGAGCTATCACCTGTGTGCCTCATCCCCATGGTTGGATGCATGGCATTTTTCTGAATGATTTTGGGATGGGCAAGGGAGGGCAGAGGCATTGAGGGAGGAGAAGTAGGGAGCCCACAGAAAGGCAGAGGCTCAACACACTTGTGGGAGGCAGTGGAGAGAGCCAGGGAAAAGGCGATGTGGTGAAATAAGGACAAGCACAAGTGGCTGGATAGAGTTCAATAAGCATTTGGACAATACTTGCAGGCACATGGTCTGACTCTTGGGAATGGTCCTGTGCAGGGTCAGGAGCTGGATTCAATGATCTTGTGGGTCCCTTCCAAATCAGTATATTCTGTGATTCTATGACTAGTTTTAGGTAGGAATAAATGGCCCACGTCCCTGCTGAGAAACCATTAGCAAAACAGCAGATCAACAGGATCCTCTGAGGTTCAAGAGCATCACAAGCTGAACATAAAGCACAGCTGTGAGAAAGCAGATGCCTCACCCAGTGAAACCAAGGGTGGAATCACAGGTGAGTGACTTTCTGCACCACCTAGTTCTAGCAAGGACTCATCTGGCATTGTCTGCCCCAGTTAGAGCACTGCTGATGGAGAAAAATATGGATTAATTGGCAAGAGTTCACCTGAGATCATCAAGGGTGATGTGTGGCCTGGGGAGCATGTCCAGGATTTATTTAGGCTGAGGCTCTGACAATGGTAGGTGCAGGATGGTGGGGGGTGAGGTGGACAGGACCAGGAGCTCTGGCTGCATAACAGGAAGGGATCAGGAGGTTGAAAATGAGGGAAATTGGTAGTAAAGGTGCAAAGCACCAGAAGAAAGTGTGTGTGACCTGGGGGGTGGTGGGCTGGCCACTGTGGGGAAAGTTTGGGCACAGCTGATCCCACAAGTTGAGCAGACAGGGTGGTCCCTCCAGATCCTTCCAGCCGTTGTTTCCATGTGGGCGAATTAGGGGAGAGGGTGTTTTGGGTTTCCTGGGCTTTGTACCGCACAAGGATCCTCTCCTGAAATCAGAGCAGGCTGCTGCCGACTTGTCAGCATTCGGGATACTCTTCTGTCGACATGCCTAAACGAGACCTGCATTAATCAGCACAACGGGGACATAATTAATTATTCTCAGCACCTTCTCAATGGAAATGTTAGAAAGGAGAGCTAAACTGTCCCCATTGCCCCCTGTAATCCTGTGCCACGGCTGGCTTTATTGGCTCTAAGGGGAAAAGAGGCACATTTGCTTTGCCACTGATATGGTGTTAAGCATGCTCACTTCACAGGCTCGTGCAGATGAAAGCGTAATTGCATGGAAGGTGAATTGATTGCAATTAACCTCAGGACTTGGCCTCGGGCTGGGGTGTCCCACCTTCCTTCCTGGGAAAGTGCCATCAGGGGTTTAATGCGCGGCTGATGAATACGTATATCATGGCATGAAACACATACGTTACAGGTGAAAGTACATAAATCATCGAGGAAAACACATATTATATAGAAATGATCAAATTATAAATGAAGCACATAAATCATGAGATTACACCATTGGATTGTATCAGGGACCATAAATTACATAGTGAACCCGAGGTTCACCAAGAGGTTCACGGAATAATGAAATGGGACTTGTATAACTTAAGGAAAATGTCGTTATCTCCATGAAATGCAAACGCAAATATCCAGCCCGACCTCCATGTATTTTTACAACATCTTCTATCAGAAAGGCTCACAGCAATAGGGCCAGTTAAGCACAATAAGCCCCAAGGAAGCCTCCCCTGCTGAAGCAAACAACGATTACACATTAAAAAGCATGTTCCAAAGATAAGTTTGTAAGGAAGATAAAAAGTCTCCAGCTGGGCTGATAGTTGGACGACAAAGCTGCTCCAAAGGTTGGTGACATGCAAGCAAGCTAAAAAAGCTTCTCTCCTAAGTGCAAAAAGTAGGAAGAGTTATTCAGTGAGCAGCCGCTTGATTTCCTATTGATGGAGAGCACAGGGTGCTGGGGATGGTGGGGCACTCGGGATGGCAGCTGGAAATGGGCTCAGCAAGGCACTGCTTGGCAGCCGTAGCTAAGCAATTAAAAGTTAACATGAAAAAAAATTCAAGTCGATATTCTCTACAATTGGAAACCAATGGTGTTCAGGGGAAGAAAGGAGAAAGGGATATTAAGTGCAATCATTTCATACCTGATCTTCTGCTGCTTTTTGCTTTTATTGGTCTATATTTCCTTCTTTGCTCACTCCCAAAAGCAATTTGCTTTTTTGCCTCCTCCCCTAGGTTCATTGTTCAAACAGATAGAATTCTGCAGAGAAAATGCTAGTCCAATAAAATACAAACTCCTCATTTATTTTTTCAAAATACGTACAGCTTTGTTGTTAACCAAGCAAGAGGCCGGCTGTCCTTTGGCTGCTGCTGACATCCCATGTGACGGAATGAGTCAGGCTGTTGGGTTTTTTCCCAGTTGGTCAGTGTGTCAATGATGCTGGTGCTATAGCATGACTGGGATTTACATCCCTTTCCAGCATTGCTGAGCTGGGATTTTGGTTGGCACGTGTATACTAGGGCATTCCTTAGTCATAAACAAAGTGTTTGACTTATTTCACTCCTCAGGGCAAGCATGAGCAGAGCCAACTGTATTTATATCCTGGGGATGGCTGTTTTATGCCTGACCCTGGAGGCACACTGATTCAACCTATTGCAGGCTGAAGATGCTAATAAGGATGCAGATGTCTCAGGTGGGTAGCAAAACCAACATTTAAGGGAGAGGGCCTAAAATGTTTCATAGTACATAGACATAATTTTTAATTAGCAGGCACACCAGGTACAGTATCCATTAATATGCAGTAGTGAAATCCATCTTCAGTAGCAAAACTGTCTTCAGCTGAGGTGCTGGGCTCCTGTAAGAGAGGGCCCCCTACTAATTTATTTTTGGTGAGCTTGGGATGGGAACCTGGCTTTGCATCATGCAGAAATAAATACACTTTTGAAGAAAAAATGGGATTTGAACAGCTAATCCCTGGAAAGGGGAGGCCCAGTCTCAGCCCCCTAACCAAAATTAGTTGGTTAAAAATAAATAAATGCTTAAGCCTGCTAGGTGTGAGCATAATCATTTTACTATATGATCTATGCGTTTCATTAGTTGAGGTACACATTTCGCTATAATAAATGTGCTTCAGCAAATGATCTATGCATTTCTTTCTGGAATGTATGTGTTTCACTGGAAAAGGTATGTGTTCATCAGCTATGAGTAATGCTCCTAACAGCACCGCATTATATTGCTCAGCTGGTATCAGCACGGCATTACACATCCATTCCCTCATGGCCGCGGAGACGCCAATTCAGCAAGACAGCACATATCAGGCCCTGTCACTCCTGAATGGCAATGCCGTGTGGGCCGGAGGGCTCTGGCACCGAGGGAGATGATGCAAAGGAGGGGAAGCGTGAGGGCTCGTATGCTGTGCCCCCCTACTGGGCATGCATTAGGGGTGTAAAAAGCAGAGGAGGCTGTTGTAGCAGGCAGGCCAGGCTTTGGCAGCACACACAAGGGATGAGCCCATCAGTGATGCGGTACGGGATGCAGCAGGGATGCAGCTGGAGTTTTGCCCACTTGCTCTCTCTAGGAGTGCTCAGCAGTCCTTTCTAGTCACCCAGCTAAGAGGAGGGTAATTTCTTTTGCTTCTCAAGCTCACCTCGTGCAGTAGCATCCCACTGCAGCTCCAGTGGGCCAGCTGCATGGAGTTCTTGCAGAGACATCCCCATCACTGATCCAACCTTCGAATTTCCTCCTTGTCTTCCTTGGCATTGCCACTGCCTTTTGGAAATGACCCCTGCCAGCACCTGAGGCAACTAAAACTACGTGAATAATTGAGATAATGTTTCCTAACGGCTTGATAATCAGTTCCCTCCCCCAACAAGGCTCGTCGCCCATTACAGCATTGTTATTCACTTGTAATGACATTGCTTATTACAGCAGAATACATATTAGTCTTGGCCATAGGACTAATGATTTGTATCTGAGCCATCATTTTAAAATCACTTTTCATCAATAAACCCATTCTTATACATACAGTTTTATATAATTCATTACACATATTTCCCTTTACTGACCTATTTTGTTGTACCCTGCATCTATCACTGTAGATGCTATTCTGCTCTTCCGAAAAAATCCTCCCTTTTCTACATTTCTGTTCATTAATATGCTCAGAAGCTGTGGATACATGTATTTCTCTATTATCTTATAGTTTCCTCCCCTCCATCTGAAAAGAAATGTCAGTTCTGGAGAGGACTGTAAATCTGAATGAATTTGAATTAATTAAAAGCTCTATTGCTATTACATAATGCCCATTTCCTTTTACCTGGCATATGTTTTCTCATTAGTTCCACTTCCTTTCTCCCTCTCTCTTTCTTAAAAAAATCTAAACATTTCATAGTGTGTCATTTAGTAGGAGCAGTTTTAATGGAAACCATTTCTGATGGAACTAGTTCAGTGCTGAAATAGGGCTGAGTGTAGCTCACACTCCAAACTGGGTCAGCTGGGAACATTGGAGACCATTAGGGGACCTGAAGTATCTGTTTTGAATGAGGGAATAAATATTTTGGGTCAGGTCCTCAGCAAGTGTAAGTTAGAACAGGTCACAGATTTATAAGCAGTTCTGGATATATGTTGTTATATGCACCTCTCAGTAATGCACCAGTCACTGAGCAACAGGATCATCATTAAGGGCCTTGTTAAGAGTGGATAATGATAGTTGCTTTTGCCTGTGAGTTTGAGAAGTGGCAATGTCATGGATGAGCCCAGTACTCTGGATGCTTTCATCATCCCTTAGTGTCTGTGTTGGTGTGTTACCTGCAGGCTCATGGGAGGGAAAGACTCCCCTGTGCAAAATTCTGTATGTGGCCCTGAAGGACCCAAACCAGGGAGAAGAATGGGATTGGTAATGTGTCCCTAGGGCTGAAGCAATGAGCTTGGAGCCACAGTGTGAGATTCCACAAGGTCTCCCATGGCTTTGCCCATCAACTGATGCTGATGCAGCTGCCTCTGGCAGAACTTTCTTCATGCTCTGGTCTCCCTGGTGGAGTAGATTCAGCTGGAGCAGAGCAGGCTTCCTGAAGGAAAACCTCAGGTGCCGCTCTTGTCTTTCAGCAGGGCTTGTGCTACTCTACCTCTGTCTCATTGTAATTTCTCGTCATCTTTTTCCAAAACAGTGCCTGAGGGTATGACATGGTCATGCCTGAAGGTGTCTTCAGGTCTCGTGCAACAGCTTTGGCCCATGGCTGTAGACCTCACTTTGGGGCGTGGGGTGAGAGCGAGGCTGAATATGCTGTTGCCAGTGTACATTGCAGACACTGTCATTGATGGACATACAGCAACAGGTTGGCTGCTGGTCTTCACCACCCACCTTCCCTCTCAAAAAAATGATGCAAGATGCTCTAGCTTCCTTCCCAAACAGCACAACTCCTGTCTAATCTCCTCTTTCAGCTTTCTTCTCTGTCTTGTTTTATTCTAGGCTTGCAGGGCACATCAGGATACCTGCCAAATTTTTGCTGAATCAAGTCTATGGTTTGTGTACTGGATTCTTCATACTCATTTGCTGACTATACATTTTTGCATAGACTATAGGACATGCTTTTTTAATTTGCTGTGAATTGCTGTATCCTCTTCAGATGTTTTTTCTAGCATAGCATTATGGTTATGAAATGAAGTTCAAAGAACACTGGTGGGAAGAAGATAGACTGAGGCATTACTTTGGCTTGTAAAACATCTATAGGTTCTGAAAATAAAAAAAATTAAAAAAAAAAAAAAATTCGAGAAGGAATCGGATTATACAGAAGACCATAAATCTTAAATTATTCTGGTGTTTTGGTCATCATCTGCAACCCTGGTGGGGGCAATAAATCAATTTTCATCAGCTGCAGACAGCTATCTGAGTCAGGGCCAGAACAGCTTTACGGGAGAGGCATGGCAAAAGTTATGCAGTTGCTATCACAAGAGGTTTCCTGAAGGTGTGGAGGGATGTGGAAGGACAGGGAGGAAATTAATCCATAAAACAATATTCCAAGTTAGCCTGCCATTTTTATGAATTCGAACATATATGCAGTGCCTGACATTTGCAAACTTGATATGCTCTTGCCTGTTTCCAATGTCTAAAATAAACACAGCATGGAGGAGGTTAGAGTTGTCCAAATCCACTTTGTTTGTTGCAGTCAGCTGCTTTTTATTAGAGTGTGATTTAATGTCCATGGCAGGAGTAAAACTACTAGTTTTATACACTTTTAATATCAAATGGAAGCTAAACTTGGTTTTCTTAAATGGTAAGACCAGCTGTGGTCTACTACAAGATTCTTGAAGGCCATAAGGTTGGGCTGTTGTCTGGGTCAAAAATCTTTGTTAATGGTATCCCAGATTGTCAGGCTGAAGTATTTATAATGAGAAAATGTTTCGTGGGGTTTTTTTAAATGATGGAAAGAATATTGTGTAAATTATAGCTCGTCTGCCTCTTGCTGCAGTTTCTTTTTTACTTTATATGCAGTTAATTTTGGAATATATCTTCAGAGATTCTCAAAATAGCTGGAATTATTAGTGCATTGCTCATATTTGTTTCTTTGAATCTACAAGGAACTGCTTCAAACGGTCAATGATTGTCAAATATTTGTCACAGGCAATCTTTCCTGCAAATCCATTTTCCATGTGTGATAATCACACCCAGTTGTAGACCTACAGCTGCAAAAGTGTTGAACAACATACTCAACACATCCATGTAATGGGTGACATTCTCATGCCAAACGATTTCAGAGTATTGTCAGTGCCAAATATATTCCTGGCTTTAAATGCTGTTTTCCCCCTTGTTGCACATATAAGCTCTGCTTTCCTTGCCATAACCCAGTGTTTGGAGTGGCTAATGACAGATGCTGATGGTGCATTTTAATACATCTAGCAGGCCAGTACAGGTATAAGATGTTCCCTGCTTCCTATTCAAACAGGAACAAACCCCACATCAAACAGTGGGAAGACAAAGACAGAGATGTATTTTAAATTTTTTGTCTCAGGATGAGTGACACACTATCAAATATCAGTGGGGTAAAGGTAGAAACACATTGGGAGAAATTTGTTCTCGTGGAAATGTCCACAGAGCTCCTTTCCTGGCACCTACTCCAAGCACTTCCAGCAGGTTGAGGTTCCCCAGAACTTTGGATTCTGAATCCTCTAAAGCATAAACCAAGAGAAAAGCTTGGAAGTTTCATCAGCTTTATGGCAGTTTCCTTGTGGTATTTTTGAAGCACAAATGCAAGCTGACCTTCCTACACTTCAGGCATAGAGGGCTGAGTGGATGGATGAAGAGAAAGCAAGAGAGCAGGGTGCATTCACCAGTCAAATCAACCATTTCCCTGCTGATATCACTGGATTCCCTGTTTTGTTTTATGCTTAACATTATGGAAAGGATGAAGTGTTTCAGACCTCCTTTGTGAAATACTCTAACACTCACTTATAAGGACTGCTTAGTAAAACTATATTGATTGCACCTCAGATCTTGATAGACTAATATCACAGCTGAAAACTGTGATTTATGAAAAGTTTTGAGCAGTAAGTAATAATAGTAGGACAGGGATCTGGGATGACAAGCCCACAGAGGAGTATAAAAACTAGGCTTTTCCTTTCTTGAGCCAACAAGTTGTAGGAAAAACTTATTGTTGAGGTCTTTGCCCCTAGAAGATATTTGACAGAGATTTGACTAGCACACATCTAAGGCTTTTATAGGTGCTGGTATGGGGTTCTCCATCACTCTAGGAAAACAGTCCATGTCCAAAACTCTCCTCTTGCTTCCTGAGCAAGATGATGTCTGGACAATGAAGCACCTGTAAGGGAGAACTGTGATCCTTCGAACCCTAGAGAGACGTCCTATTGGGAAACTAGTCTGTGCCCTCTCCTGGTAGTCTGCTGATTGGCTTCCTAAAGGGAGAAGTTACTGGTGGATCACACTTATTTGGGTGCAAATGTCTGAAAATATGTCATCCTCACAAAGTGTTTTCCAGAAAGTCAGATTTTCTTGAGGGCAGTGGTGATTCCAGAGGGCTGAAGCGGGGTAGGTAAAGGGCTTCAGAAAGCAGTAGTGTCTTCACAGCTCTAAGTTTTACCATGATCCTAAATACCTTCACTAACAGATTATTCAAGCAAAACTTTATTCTTATTAGTGTTATTATCATTCATCATCATCTTCCTCCTCCTCCTCATTAATTTTGAGGCAGGAATTGTAGAAGTTACATGTATATACTCCACATTTAGGATTTTAAAAAGATTTAAGCCCTCAAAACCAGGACAAAGCAGCAAAATTTAGTGGGTTGCTAATCTATAAAGCCTTTTAGACCTCATATCAAAAGTTCTCTTGCATGTGATAGCCAAGAGACTTCAATGGTATGGACCTTTCTAAAGGTAGGGAAAAAAAACCCAACAATGCTCAGAATCTGGTCATAAACTTCAGGGTGCATACATATGTCATGACAAGAGAGCTCTTATAACACCCCATTTGGAGTCTGAAACACTATTTGGAGCATGAGGTTGCTCCAAAAAACATACCATTACGTCACAGTAAGCAAGCACAATCAAATCCAACCTTCCACCTACAATTTGCAATTGTATTTGGATGGAGTTTTTGTATAAGCAACTGTGTCATACCGGTAACATGGGTTGATTAATTCAGGGAACAACATGATGCTACGTTAGCCTTACAGCACAGTTGCTGCCTGGGTTTGCTCCAAGAAGAGCCCCACATAATTAACATGACTCTCACCCTTTCACTTTTAACATGCGTCCTAATTAAGCTCTCCAGGATCTGAACTTCACTTTCTGGCTGCAGTGGCTGCAAAATGATTTATCCCCTGATGATGGTCACTAGCGCCAACCTTGCTGTCAGGGAAGCATGCTGATGCATTTAACTCCTTTTTGTAATTTTTTATTTTTCCTCCTCTCCTGTTTAAGCATAGAGGTCTGGTGCAAAACCTTACATTTCAAAGGCAGCACATCAATGTTCAAATGTATCTATAGGCCATCTCTTACCCATTTGTGTATAATGGACCTATATGTAAGGAATGTAAGGGTACATACAAAAAGTCTTTGACCTCTAATTAGCCTTTCTTGCTTTTTTAAAAAAAATTATGTCACTCCATTTGCAGATTAATTAAATCCAATAGATGTAATGAAACGCAAAGGGAGCCAATTGGTTTATAGAGATTTAATATTGATTTGTACACTAAGCTGGCTTTAGTGGATTTTAAACAATTATTGGCAATACGTAGATAAATTTCTGCAATAACTATTTCATGTATAAACAGGTCCTGTTGAGATACAAAGTCCACCTATGAATTTAAATCCTCATACTTCGCTTGTATTTGCACAGCACCTCCAGATCTCCAGATCCAGACCAGCCCAAAGGTGCTGTGTACACAAGATTATTTTAATTTTGCATGGCAAGTGTGCTACCATGAAGTTAAACATTCATCATTACCCTGTGGGGGGAAGCACCATCAACTCCTGGCATGGACTCTCCGCAGATAATGCCGGCTGGGGAATAGCAGTCATGTACCAAAGAAATCCCATTTCTGGAAATAACTCACTGCGGATGTGCCCAGGGGCTAGAGGGGCCTCAGGTATGGCAGCCCCTGAATTGAGCTGGGATTCTGCCTTCCAAAGCTGTGATTCCCTGACTGATTTGAATCTCAGCAGAGCGGGCTGAAAGGGCAGGCAGCCCCGCCTGCCTTCATCCATCGTGGTGCCAAAATGGGAAGGACGTGGAGCCGGCGATGATGATGAGAGCTCGCATGAATCCCCCGGGCCTGAAAGCAGGGTTTCCTAATTGTCAGCTGTGCTGCGCCAGCCTTGTTTAAAATAATTAGAGTGCGGCGGCTTAAACAGACCGGGGAGGGTTGGGGTGTGCTTTTTTTTTTTTTTTTAATCCCTCCATATGGGTTTTTATCAGTTGCTATCAGCTCCCTGCTCATTTCTGACACCGTCACTCCACCAGGCAGGGGGATGGGGAGGGGGGGGAGAGGGAAGCGAGGTATTATATTTTAAGTACATGAATGCAGTCAGGAAGAAAAAGGATAAACCAGCCCCTGTGTATGCAATGGATGGAAACAATACAGCGAGCACACACAAACTATATTATATATATAAAAAAGAAAAGGGGGTGGTGGTGGAAGAAAAATCTGCTTTCCCCTCTTCCTCCTCTCTTTCCTCCAAGAGGGCTAGCTGAAATCTTTCTTAATTACCGCTTATTTCAATGACAGAATTGTAATTTATCATTTAGTTGTAATTTGACATATGTTCACACCTTTGCCATTTCCAATTTCCTCCTTCACTCTAATTGTCTGCCTGGCTCGCCTGTCACGCTCGCCTCCCGGGATTAATTCGAGCTGTCTGTCTGCGGCGGGCTGGCGGCGCGCTCGGGGCTGCGGGCGCGGTGACAGTGTCACAGCGCGCACCGTTTAGCCGAGGCATTACCCGGCCGTCACGCTGCCGCCCCTCCTCAGCCCCCAGTGTTTATTGTTTAGCCCGGTTTTTTTGCATTTCTGACTTTTCGGGGCTTTATTAGGCTCTAATTACGCTCTCTGGCTGTCAGCTGAAAGGAGAGGAAACCTTGCCGTAATTAGTGGGAGGGGACCCCGGCGGCAGGGATGCGGGTAGATGTCTCCCGCTCTGCCTCGGCTTTAAAACGCCAGTTTTAAATGCTCTGCCTTCCTTTTCCTCCGCCGCTGTTTATGCTTCTCTGTCTCGCTGACGTGGCCTCAATAGAGCAATTGCGGCCTCCTTCGCCGGCTTCCGCCCCCTCCCCCGACCTCGTTCGTCGTCTTTAACACGCTGCATCCAGCTTCAGCATCCTCTTAGAACAACCTTGCCATGGCCAGGTCCCGCTCCGCCCCGGTGCTACTCCATCCACTCTCTTGGAATGAGTTTGGCACGAGGGTATATTTGCTCGCAGAGGACGGTAATGTAGCAGGGAAGGGCACCATGTGCCCAGCGTGAGCCAGTATACACCGTGGCTAACAATTAACCTGCCAGAAGCTGCTTTGGTCAGCAAGGAGGTGCATAGGCTCCTTTCCCTGTGGCTGGTGTCGCTGTACTCGCGCTGATCTGATCTCCTCCTCTGTCTCTGTAAATCCACAAGGCGTGAGACTGCCACTGCCTGTCCAGAGGCTGCTTGTTTTCGTCAAGAAAAGTGATATTTCATCCAAAACGTTGAAAAGTAACATAAAAAAATTATATTCCCGGCTACACTTTTCACATGCAATGGCTGAATTCACACCATGACTCGTTATTTGGCCCAGATTTCTCCCAGGGGCTGTCCTATGGGACTTCAAAGCACATGTGGATGCTGTACACCTTGCTTTAGCAGGGTGTCTGGCACAGCGGTAGCACCCAAGAGGAGCTACCTTCAGAGCTCCTCTTATAGATAAAGATGACTGGAGAAAGCTGTTCCATGTAGCTGCAGCTATGAGTTTTTCATTATTTTTTATCTTTTGGCCTTTGACTGAAAGGACAGAAAACATCCATTCTTTTCCCAATTTTCCTAGGGGATTTTTTCCACAACCATAGGCACATGGGCTGTTTTTGCAGATGTTTCACAAAAGCACTCCAGTCCCAACCACAAAAAGGGAACTTTTTTCCATTACAAGAAAGCTGCCTTAAACAACCAACTGAACAGACACTTGGAACAAACAGTTGGAAGGTAGAAATCAACACCATCCTCTAGCTTAATTATCAGCATCTTCTGTTGTGCAGCCCCCCAGTATCTCCACATCTTCACCATGATTTAACCCTTGATGTCAACTGAACCCCATGCAGCTGCTCTCTTAGTCCCAACCCATGTCGGGGTGGGAGACAGAACCCAAAGAATAAAAGTGAGAGAATTCATGGATTGATATAAAGATAGTTTAAAAGATAAAGCAAAAGCTGCACATGCAAGGAAGGCAAAACAAGGAACTCATTCACTACTTCCCATCAGAAATTCAACCATCCCCTGGAAAGCAGGACTCTGTCACGTCATGGTTACTTGGGAAGACAAATGTTATCGCTCCAAATGTTCCCTAGCTCCTTCTTATTCCCTTCACTTCATATGCTGACAGTGATGTCATTTGGTGTGGGATATCCCTTGAGCCTGCCGGGGTCAGCTGGGGTCAGTGAGGAGCAGAAAAGACTGATTCTGTGCAAGCACTGCTCAGCAATGAGCAAAACATCTCAGTGTTACTAACACTTCTTCCAACACTAACTCAAAATACAGCCCACTACCAGCTACTGTGAAGAAAAGTAACTCCTTCCCAGCCAAAACTAGCACACCATTCCCCATTTTCCTCCACATTTCCTTTGCTACCCAAGTAAAGATACGTAAATGAAAGAAAATATATAAACTACCTATCGCAACTGTTAAGTGAAACCTGAAAATGGAGAATAAAATGTTTCAAACAGAAAAAAGTCATATATGTATTTATTAATTTATTGAATTTCCAGTGATTTTAAATGTCTCACCCATCAGTATCTGCACAAACAAGGAACTTGCAGAACCCAGAGTAAGTTGGCCAACATTGCCCCCTACACTAGGGATGTGGATGCTGGAGAAAGGGAATTTTGGAGCAGGCTCCTGTGCACTGCATCCTGCATGCCCCGTCCCCACATGGAAGCTCTGTGAATGGTGAGCTCCAACCATGACATTTATTTGTATCTGCTCTTGTCAATGGTAGCTCTAGGTAAGTGCTCTAGGCCTAATCTTGATGGCTCAGAGTGCCGCAATAGATCCCTTAAGTGTAGAAAATTAAGATAATGCCCTGAAAACACAAATCCATCCCATCGATGCAATTCTTCCTTCCCTAAAATTACCCCAAATCCATTGCTCTGGGACATGCTGAGCTTCCCCAGTCATCACTTTGGCAGCACCACAAAAACAACCCTCCCAGAAAGTGCAAGCTAGAGGTTAGTGCATCTTGGCACCTTCAAATCCCAAAGGAATTAATTTCAGAGCCAAGAGACACTGGGGGAAAAAACCAACCTAAACCACTACCCCAGTTTAGCTGGGCACAAAAAAGCAGTAGCTGGCAACACCATGAGAGGTTGGCAAGACGCTACTGTTTGGAAACCCATGGCTCAGGGCCTTTTGCATTCCCACAGCAGCTGTGGTGTGAGCAGGCAGAACTGCTCCTCAGAGCCCAGGTACACACAGCAGATAGCACAGTGCAGCTGAAAAATATTCAGTGTCTTGTAGGAGGCCAGACTGAATGGATTTACATTTATTTAAATTTTTTTCTCCCTTTCAGTGTCTGCTTCCTACACCATTGACCTTTTAAAATCATTTCACTACTTATTGACTTTGTTTTCAGCATGTTGCCATTGAATGAGACTTTTACTTTCCACCTTCCTGACTTTGCCAGCCTTCTTAGGCCCTTTTTCTTGAACACCAGGATTTTTCTGGTATGTCTGCAAACTTTTAAGAGTCAGCATTTCTTGCTCCCTTAGCTGCCAGATTATGAGAAAGCACAAAGTGCCTCAAGCTGAGTGCTAAAAGGAAGGTTTTCCAAATACTTAGTCACATGCTCAAGCCTTGGTCTAAAGACTAGGGTATGAGGTGCTTATGATTTAGTATTAGAACTTCTCTGTATTTATGGCCTAGTTCATATATTGGAGCTATTTAACTGGAAATGGTGTTGGAAATCAATGTACTCATTAGAAGCTGATGGTAAGTGCTTTTGAAAATTAATTTTCATTTCTCCCAGCTCTCAGTTTTGTTTTTGTTCTAAACCTGAATTCCCAAGGCCTTATTTATTAATAGGTAAGTAATCATAAGTAGGTTATGAGGATACAGTAGGTTCATCTTGCGTGCCAGTAAACCCAGTCCACTTCCTACTTAGAAATAAATCTGATTTTTCAAGGATGGAAAACTCCTTCAGCTCACAGAGGGTCTGTGAAAATCTCACACTTTTCCTGTAGTGGTGGTGAGAGTGTCAAACTCCAAATGGAAAGAAGGGAGCCAGTCCAGAACCCAGCTGGAAAACAACCTTGCAACTAATTTTCCTCTGCATTACAAGCTGCAATGCTTTGGACTGTCAGCGGGGAGGATAAAGGAAATAAAATAGACATGAAATTCTGTGTGAGCAGAAGCAGGTGCTGACTTTTGTAGAGGATTTTTTTCTTTTTAATTGTTACCCTACAATTCGGGCTTTTCTTGTCTCAGCAGTGCTACTCATTCACTCCCTTGTGTCACAGAAACATGTAGATGCTACAGTACTGATTCATCCTAAATGTCCCACACATTTAGGAGGAAAAACCCTCTCACTAGGAACTCAAACCCCAAACCTTGTTAATCATTTACAGATCCCATATGGCTGAATGGTCAATGTGGTTACACCTGCTACACCACATAAATGTGCCCAGAGCTGGCAGGAGTAAGTTCTGACCCAGCACTGCATTCCAACTGCATAGAATGGTACCAGGTCCTCCTGTTTCTTGTGAGAAGTTCAGGTGCCAGTTGTAGGACTTGCCCAGATCCATGCAGGAATTTCAGCAGTAGTGGAGTGCTATGGAAACACTCGCAGATGGCTTTTCTTTGGCACTCCCTCAATCCTCTCTTTAGATTTCAACAAAAACCTCTGTTGCTAATAATGAAACAAAAAAAAAGAGGAGACCCAAATCATGCTTGACTGAGAGGCCTTACAAACCCTTTACTGTACCTTTCCTGTGCTTGTAGTAGTTTAGAATTGCTTTCGTTCCTACTTGAATGTGCTTGGTCAAGAATAGATTAAGAAAACTCCTTGTGTATCCTCAGTATGCAAGTTTAACTTGTTACATCCCTACAAATCAAATTTACTTTTGTTTCAAAATAAAAACTCCAACCCAACCAAATATAGTAACTATCTGTAAGAGTATGAAATACTTCTTATAAATATGTAATGGATTAAAAAGCTCTTTCATTCATGTATGGGGAAAAGAGAGCTGAAATAATTTTCCTTTGAAAAAAGCACTCTCCTCTGTTCCTTAAACATTGTGTAGGGAAAAAGCACCAACATCTTGATCCCTAAATGCAGTGTTCTGGGAAACTGAAAGCAGGCAAAATCAAGGCAACATCCTCATAGAATTTATTTTTTTTGTGCACTAAAATATAGTGGTTGCCACTGGTGCCCACTATAAAATTTTTATATGTAGAAAGTTGCAGGCTGTCACACTTTTTATATATGCATATATAAAAGTGACAGAGGAATAGGATGCCTGAAGCTGTAAGGTATAAGTGTTGTAGGCCCAAATACTTTTATTATTATTGTTTTTATTTCAATGGGTAAAGTTTGCTGCCAATAGCTCAAAAATGCGATACAAATGTTCTGTTCTTTTGAAGTCTGAACACACACAGAGACCTTTCTGCTTTCCCATCCAGGTATTTAGCATTGTTCCTCTCTGCCTGTTGGCACTTCACGGTGAATTATGCAAAGTTGTGGGACTGGTTCTGGCTGCTGGGACCACATTTACTTGCTGTACAGCTCAACAAGCTACCACAGGCAGGTACCAGCACCTTCCTGGTAAAGCTTCACAATATTTGAGAGCTGTCTCAAATGCTATTTCTCGCCTTGTGGTTTCTGTTCCTTGGCGCCTTCAAAAACTCCGAGAATGAATGCGGAAACAGAGGAGGTAAAAGGAGGACATATACCAAGGGATGCGGAAGCACCACCAGCTGTCCATCTACTCCAGAACATTGTCTCTGGCGGCAGCAGCACTGGAGACTTTGGGAGAATAAATGGGAATCCCTCACATAGGGAAACCTGCTGTATGAGATCACTACCAGTCTTCAAAGATAGACATATTCCCAGCCACCCTAAATCCAGCATTTGCCCATGGCTAGTGGGATTGTTGAAATTCCTGTGGTAGTGCTGGTACCCAGAAGTTCCTTATTCCTGTTCACCTCAGAGCTTGCAAGTGTCTGTGGCTGTTAAAATCTTAGAATCCTCTAGGTTGGAAAAGACCTCTAAGATCAAGTCCAATTGTAAACCTAATGTTGCCAAGCCTACCACTAAACCATGTCCCTCAGTGCCACATCTACAAAATCTTATAAGTACCTCTGGTGACCCCCCACCCACTTCACTAGGCAGCCTGCTAATGTGTTGCCATGTCTTGCATGTTGCATGTTGCCATGCAATGTTTGCCACATTATGCTGATGTGGCAGTGACAGTGCATGGTGGATTGCAACGTATCATCAGGTTTTCATGCCATGGTGAGAAGAAGGCATTTGCAGATTAAGAGCTACCCAGTTTTGTCAGACTTGTCTTTTGGACTTGAAAATTATATTTGAGTGGAAGTTGAGTATTTCAGGCACTAAGGCTAGGGAGAGAGGGTCTTGGGTTAGGGGAGACAGAAATCCCAGAGGTCCCACAGAACAGCTGCAGACATTTTACTGAGGTTTTTGGGATGTGCTGGACTTGCCTTTGTGTGTTGTACATACAGTTCCTTGTCGGGGATACCCCAGATAAAAGTATGGGAGGTCTACATGTGTGTTCATGTCTGTGAGCATGGAAATAAATATACCTTCACATGCATACTCAAATTGAAATGGTTTCCAGCCACCCTCAAATACTGCGAACTGCAGCTCTGCATTGCACCTTAGCAGCTCACAACTTGCATTAGTGCATCCCCTGTTTGGCAGGACTCTGCCCTTGAGCCCGTGGGACAGATTCTGCTGGGTGGATGATGCCTGCCAATTGGAGAAACTCTGGAAGACCTGCAAGTTCCTCCGACATCTGTCACTGTAAGGGCTTGTAATTTGTTTGGAGAAAAAAAATTGGGGGAGCAATAAAGTACAATAAGCTGAGCAGAAAAAGAACTGTTATTGGAAAATTATTTGTGATATAGCTTTTAAAATAAATATTCCAGCTATTCCTGTGCTTTACAGAGTAATTTCTAACTCTAAAAAGTCAGTGTATAAATCTGATGGAGTAGCTATTCATAAAAGATCAGCTTGAGTAATAAAAGTAACAATTTTCTATAATGATATTTATAGATTGGAACAAGACATATAAAATATTTTTGCTTTTACAGCATATGTAAAGAGAGTAAGTATACCATGCCTATAAAACAGGGATTACTTTTAAATTCTTAAAATATTTCTAGAACAAAGTAAATAATACGTACTCATAATATTTTCCTGAAAGACTGATGAAATACCACATAGCAAACTTTTCAAATATTTTATATGAAAACAGTTCTCCTGCAGCTTCAGAGAAGACATAACACACTTCGCTCTCATCTTTTAATAAAGGAAACTCACAGGCGCTTTCCCTTTCCTATTGCATATCCTTCCCTCTGAGCCCGTCAGCCCAATTCTTTGGCAGCATGAGTGTGTTACACATGAACAGAAGTTGGGCTTTTATCCCCTCTTGTGTAATTTTCACAAATGCCAACTGAATATTGCAAAAAGAGATACTTCATCAAGAGTGCAGGAGGAGGGAAAACACAAATCAGAAAGGTAGGAGGCCTGCACTTCTGATTTGTTTTGTACCAAGTTTGGGGGGGAAAATACCAAGCTTTAATGTGATACTGTGGATTGTACATGAAGATAGTTGAGATCAGAGCCTAGCTCTCAGACCAGATCCTGCACTAGAGCAGTGCCATGCTGTATGCCACATTCCAGGTCAGAGAGACAGTGATGGGTTGTGCCACTGCTGCACAATCCGGGCTCCAGCCGCCCTGGCACAGGCATCTGGGTCCCCACTGTGGCAGTGTCCTGTGGCGGTTCTGTTACACTCAGTGTGGGGTCATGGAACACCACCGTGTAACGCATGAGTAACGCATTCAGCAGTGGTATGGGGACACTGGGAAATGGGGATTCCAGAGCTAGGATGCCCACACAAGGGGAATAGGTGGGCAGCTGGGAACACCAAGTGCTTTACAGTCATGGGGGGCCAGCCCCCTATGTAGAACTGAAAGTGTACCTGTAATTCTATGGAAATGCAAAGCCTAGTTAATGTAACTAGATCTAGTTTGAAAAGCTTTGTGAAAGAAACCAGAAAATGCATAGCATGTGTGTGATTTCTGAACCTATTGCTATAGGATTTCTCTCAGTAAAATATGTTTCCAAATTGCTTCATCCGAACGATATTTGGGCTACCTTCAGTGAAAAGCAGAGGAGTGCAAGTTGATTAAGTGGTTAAAATTGGCCAGGTGTGGGGCTGCAGCCTCCTGGCCTGGGTCGATGCTGATGCCCAGAAGCTGCCCAACACACTGGTGTGCAGCCAGCCACATCCCCTGCAGCTCAAGCCTTTCTGCAGCAAACTATGTCCTATTTGCTTTCAATCACAGCCCAGCAGGGTAAATTAGGAGCTGAACAAGCCCATGCAGCCAGCAGACTTAGCCTCACTACCCACCAGCATCTGCCCTGACGGCCTCTCTGCTGGCATTGGTTTGCCCATTCCCTGCCCACTTCCTCCCTGTGCAGCAGCCACCAGCGCCGGGCACAGCTCAGGGTTTGCACCCAGGTGCATGAACACACATGTTTGTGTTAAGATACATAATGTGTAATTGTATTTTGTCTGCTACCCTGCTCTACCCTGTGTGCACACTGATGTGTGTGCAAGCAGGAATACGCAAACAGCCCTACACGCTTTCGTACTTGAGCAAAAATAAAATGTATATATTTTCATTCATGTGCTTACATATATAGTGTATATACACCCACTAGATATGGTGTGCAGTTATCATGAGTTGCACATACACTTGATAGTAAATCTTCGGGTGCACAGCATATGGTGCAACTATAAATACATATATCTATAGGAAAAAGAGAACCAATATGACTCAACACAGACAGTTTACACATATTTCTATTGACTTGTCAGTGTACGTATTTACATCTGTAGCTTGACTTCTGTATCTAGCTCAGAAGAAATAGGTGTCACTTTGCCTTCATGTATGCACAAAATACAGAGTCCACACTGGCTGTCTCTGGACATATGGCCAGGTCATTATACAACTAAAGCTATCATTTTCTAAGGTTTTTTGAATAGGAAAACCTATAAAAATCTATACAGGACTCATTCAAGAGCTACTTGCAGTGGGTCAGCAGTAAGCTGGCAACAGACTGATATGTAATTCTAAGCAAATCATCTTTTGGGTCAAGCACCAGGTCACATGTTGGGAGTAAGCTGTAAACAAAAAATATTGGGCAAGTTGCTGTGCCGTAAGAGAGGCTGCAGTTCAGAGTCGGTACTATTGAGGACTTCACAGTTTAATATTGGCTAGGCCTGATTTTTAATTTAATTTTTTATTTGACAGTTGGCATATATCTAAAAAGTCAGTGCACATTCTTGAAATTTCATTGCACATCCATGCATCATTACCTGTTTTCTTAGAGCCCGAGGGAGACTATCTTGGGGGTTTTCTCTCATGTAGGGAGGCAAGGCAACGAGGCATAACAGAAGTGAAGGATGGCCTTTGGGAGAGCAGCATCGCTTTTCTGAAGCACAAGTCTTTGGTCCAACTGAAAGTTCAAAACAGAGGAGAATCTCTGTCTCTCTCCCTCTTTATAGCTGTACCTTGGTAATGAAAAGGAAACAGCAAGGGAAGGGAAAAAAAAGTAAAAAAAAACCAGAAGTAAAAGCTTACTATTTTTAAAACCTGGTCCAAAGTTGAAGATTCTGGTGAACAGAATCAAATACTCTTCAGATATGCCTGATTGCAGCATCAGGGTGAAATATTCCAGGAAAACAAGATAGAGGAATATTTTTTACCAGCAAATATTGGAGTTAAATGAGATTGGCTTGTCTCAAAGAAAATGATGGACAAATGCCACAGGGCATGCTGAAGGAAAAAAAATGCTTATCCTTTTTCCCAAACTCATTCAGCTAGGGACCATTTTGGGAGCTGAAATAAGTTTTCTGAGATTTTTCCTTTGTCCTTGTTCTTTTTTTTGTTCTCAGTAGTAAACAAAAACCATGCCAGTGTCTCTGTTGATGGCTCTTTTTTGAACTGTGAACTCCTGGTCTGGAAGAGAGCTTTTCTCCTGAAGGCTGAGCTTTATTATTTTCTTCAGGAGTGTAGATGCTACCAAGCTCCAGGATTACACTGGAGCCTTCACTGGTGGTTGGTAGGGCTTAAAAGTGGGGAAGATATGGGAAACTCCACTAAGATGGGACCTGCAGGCAACACCCCCAAGTCCCTCTCCCAAGGCAGTTATTCCTCAAAACTGATTCTAATTTATTTCATATTTTGGCAATATTATTTTTCCTTAGCCAAGACTGACCTAGGTGTGGGAGGTCTGGGTGCATGTTAAGACTCTCAAGTTGGATACATTTTTTGGAGGGAGAGCGGGGGAGGTGTGGGGAAAGTCTTGTTACCACAATTTTCTCTAAGCTGCTCTCTTGTTCTGTGATCTGGTCCCAAATTCCCTATTCCTGACAAGAACCAAACACACTGTGGTAGAAGACAAAAGCCATCCTGCAATATTTCACAACTGGGAAATACTTCTGCCACATTCTTCTGAGTTCTTCAAATTTCAGGAAAGCTCAGCACAGCTTTTTTTCTGTTTTCCCCCCTGCTTTTGTACATCTGGGCTGAGTAGACACCATTAACCCTTTCAGATCTCCCCTTGCTGCTTATCAAGGGGAAAACAAATGATTCCTTCCCACCTGCTAACCCCCTCCCTGCTCCTGGGTCCGGGTGTTTCCACTTGTGCATTGCAGGCAGAAAGCTGAGCACATCAGGTGGCCCGTGGGGTGGTTCCCACCTCTCTGCAGCTTTCCCGAGGACATGGCAGACAGGCAGCAGATGCCCAGCAGCTTGGGAGGCTGCTGCTTTTGGCCTGATGAGGGAGGCTCACCGAATGAAGGCTCCATGTGCCCCTGCCTACATGAAGGTTAATGCAAATGCGGAAGGTGCCCAATCGCATCTGGCCCTTGTGTATGCACATCTGTCTTGCCACCCTGCAATTTCTGTGTCGGTGCCAGGAGCAGCCGTCCTGCCATCCCCATGCTCCCCCGGGCCACGGAGGTGCTGCAGGAGTTATGTTACACACATGCCGAAAGCCATTAATTAAATTAGAGCTCTCCGACAGGGATGCAGACGCAGCTGTGTCATCAATCATCACGCCGCAGGCTGACACACATGCCACATCACATGGAGGGGAATTTTTTCTTTCTAAAGGCAGCACAGGGCTGTAACCAGGGGTCCCGTGCAGGAGGGTGGTACTGTAGAGACCAAGGGGCCTCTCCACACTCAGTGATGAGGAGTGGGTCTGGCGCCAGGGTGTTTCTGCTCTGCAAATTAATTGGCATTGTCAGTCGTCATCCTGTGGCTGCTCAAGTCCCCTTGCGTTAATGAGCTGAGGAGTAGCAGAGCTGCCATCCCCTGGGCTGAGCCTATGTTCAGCAGTGAGTGAGCGTGCTGAGCTGCTGCCAGAGCCCTTGCCAAGCCCTGGCCTGCATGGAGAGGGAAGCTGGAGCCCCTAGGGCTTGGTATGGGGTCTTCTTGGACCCTTGCCACTGGATTTGGTAGTGTAACATGAAATGGAGATTTGTGGATCCCAATGATGCACAGAAAAAGTAAATTTCTCTTATTCACAGGCTCTGGGCCATTTGATAAGGAACTTCCCACCCACAAATAAGCTGTTCTTACTTGACTAACTGTCTAAAAGCCAAAGAACTGGCTTTTAGACAGTTAGTCAAATAAGAACAGCTAAGGGTAGTCACTGCACCCTTTGCAAATAGCAATCCAGACACAAAAGCAAATATTTTGTGTTCAGCATAACAAGAGAAAATGGAATGTAAACTTGCTAAACAGCCAACAGATATGTACATGTTTTTCAGTCTCTGAACAAAAAAACCCCAGGCAGGTTTAAATTTGGGATCCATTTATAACATCAAGTGCTCTCCCCTTCTTGCCCCATATTGGTGGGGAGAAACAGCCTTGAAATATCAGTATTCCCCATGCCAGCTTTTCCACATCCACCTCTCAGAATGCTACCTACAGAGGAGAGACAAAGCTTCAGCAATTTCATTCAGGCCTGTTTCACAGTGTAGGTCATCTCAGCAGAGTGTGGAAACAATAGCATGTGCCAATCTCACAGCACAAATACTGACCCACAAATAATGAATGCGCCTAGCAATTATCTACAGAAACAGCAAAATTTTAACAAATTTTTGTAAAAAAAAAAAAGTTTGGGGTTTGTTGGTTGAAGTGTCCTGTGTGTAGATTATCTGCAAAGAGAAAATTGTTAGATGAATTATTTGTATTGAGTAATTTGATCAGCTCTCCTTGGAAGCCTAATGAATAGGTTATTTTCTGCAACAGCTGCTGTTCGAACTCTGAAGCTTTAGCCCACGTGGTCTGGCTGTTCAAAGGGAATTACCGTGCTGTTTTTCTAAAAGTAACTTTTAAAAAAGCAAAACTAGGCACACTCTATTTGTCAACAGTGAGGAAAGATGGACAGGCAAATTAAGCAGGTGGTAAAATTATTGTGAAAGCCTAACAATTAGTGGTATAAAGGACAATTGTGTGAAGCCGCAAATAACTTGCCTGTCACTGGGAGTGTAAGAGACCAAACTTTCATGGCTGTAGTTCAGACACGTCATCTGCATTTCATGTATGCTGCTAGGGAGAGGAAATGCCTCCCAGATGAGCTATGAGGCTATATGTCCCCAGGAACTCTGCTGCTGGGTTGGCTATAGCCATGCAGGCACCTTGGTCTGGGGCTACTCCCCTCTGGTTGTCCACTGTATTTATATAAGACTAAATACTCCAGCATATATGTGTCAGCAGAGGAGTCTAGGAAAAGTAAGAGATCTTGTAATGGCTTTTGGGGGTGGGTAGGTGGAAAGGGTTAAATACATTCTGCACTCATGCAACAATCTGCCAGCCACTACATTTGGTCTGTTGTCTGCATTTGTCCAGAGGGAGACAGATTTCCTTCTGCATTTGGTTAGTGCATACTTGTCTGCAGTAGGCAAATGCAGACTTGAACTACTTTTGTGGGTAATATTTCCTTGCATTTTCCTCTGAGTAGGTCTAAATAGGGTAAAATGTGATCTTCCAACTATATAAACCTGTACTCTTCTACCAGCAGCATGATATAAAAGTGGAACTTTGTGCGCCTGCCTTTCTTCCTTCCTTGCTCAACGCGTGCGTTGCCTGTGTCTACCCTGCAGGCGCTCCCTTGGGGTGCCTTGCTTGGGTCATCTTGTGTTGAAGTTCAGCACTTCAACACACTGGACCTGTTTGCCCCTGAAAAGTTAGGGGTTTGGGGGGTTATTTCATTGTTCTCTGCATAATCTATTCAGAAACTCGGTGTTTTGCTCTTTTTCTTCCTCTTCTTTTCAAGGTAATCAAGAATAGACTTGTTATGGAACCAACATTAAATATGGAGCACACATTGAGGTGAACTGAAAGGTGACTCAGGCAAGAACTATCCAGGAGCCATCTTTGCCTTATGTTTCTGCAGAAGTGTTCTTAAGTAAGCTACTGCAATAGGAGACACTGAGGGTGGAGATACACATGGCTAAGGGAAAGAAATCCATACAAAAAACCATAGGAAGCAGCCAAGTACACATTTTATAATGAAGGATTTGGTGGTCAGCTCTTTGAGAGGGGCTTTACACTGTGAGGACCAGCTTGGTTAGGATGCTTTGGCACTGAGTCCAAGGTGGATACTGCCCCTTTGCCAGGTCACCTCAATTTCCACACCTGGTTAAAGGAGCTGGGGGCATTAACAGTGCAGTGAGGGAGGCTGTTGGAATGATGCAGTCCTCCGTCTTGTCCCAGGGCTGTAATCCTAGATTGTGGTGTCACCTTTCTTTTGGGACAGAGGCCAGGTCCTCGGCACTGTGCAAACGGAGGTGAACGTGCTGGTGTTGTGCCTTCCGTGAGTGTCAGATCTGACCTCTCATGATTCCATCTGCTTAGATACTGCTCTTCTGTGGGAAATGTTGCATCAACCCCTCCTCTCACCGGGCTTGTGGGGGGCTGGGAAACACCCAGCTCTGCTGGGGGCTGCCAAATGGAGGGGACCACGTGCATCTGTTTTGCTTATGTGGCTTCTTGCGTTGTTCGTGCTGAACAGCGGAGAAAGCCGTGTGTTTCCCTACTAACAGACTACAAAGAGAAACCCTGTAACTTTTGAGGCAGAATCTACTTTGTTTTTCATGAAGGTAATTCAGCATTTTGCAAGCATGTACTGAATACACCGTTCATGTTTCATCTGAAATAATGAAGTGTGCCCATTAATTTCATGTACATTGCTACTAAAAGTTTTCTTAATTATGAAAAAAACCTAACCCTTTTGGTTTTTAAAAAGATATGAATTTTAAGTTTTTTCTTGTGACGAATGTTGAGAATCTTAGTCTGAAGAAAAATGCAGTTTTTGATGTAATTTACAACTGTCTTCTTCAGTGACTGCATTTGTTTGAGCACAGGCTGCCATCAGCAGGCTGTCCAAGCCCAATGAGGAGCAAAGGTCTTGCCCTACCTCCTCACTCTTCTATTTCCAAAAATATTCTTTTTGGAAAAACAACCTCCCATCCTATTTTTATTTTTTTTTCTGCTCCTTCTGTTAAGTTACTGCCTAAAGATAACAAAAAAGAGCTTTGTGACTAGCAAACCATCTAATCACCCCACCACTGGTACTGTGGATGCTAACCATGAGCCACAACACAGAAAATAGTGCACTACTGGCTTGGATTTTTAACAAGAGGCTAGCACAAGCTCAGAAACCATCCTTAAAGATGCTCCATGCTCAGATGACTGTGCAGATCCATACTGCCAATTCAGAGATAGGTAAACCATGAGGCTGAAGCACAGGTGATAAAAATGTAGAGCAGGGCAGCATTGTAGCACTTGAGGGCAGATATTGTCACAGGTAGAATTATCCTTGTCACCACCAACTGATGTGTCCAGCTCCAAAAATTTTGGAGTTACTGTCTCCATTTAGTGTCCACTGATACCTGCCCTCCTATTGATCGCAAACGTAACACACTGAGTTCAACACTCATATGACTGAGTTACCAGTTTATTGACACTACTACCTGTGTGTTGAAACAATATGCAGATCCAGGGGTCATTTTCCCAAAATCAGGACCTGGATATTAAAGCAGCATACGCATGTTTTATTTATTATCATTGTTGGCACATATGTGTGATACACGATGATAGGAAAAGCAGGTTGCACCTGGCATTTCCTGTCATACCACTCTGGTCTTGTTGGGATTTGGATTGATAGATATACGTATTTTCTAAATACCTGGCATACTCTTTTTCAGAGAGGAAGCAATTTTTGCAATACCTTTCCTAGCCTGGTCTCTGTATGGTGCCCTTTTTTATCTGGGATTATTAAGATACGTGTTTCTTTCCCCCCAAAGTGATCCCTATTTACACATGATACAAGATCAATGGGCTAATAATTAAGGCAGTGATGTGATGCTATTTCACATATGTTGCCTGTTTATTTGAAACAGCTGTCTGTGAATGTGAGATACATGATACAGAGGTTGCCATGGTTAAAAAACTCTGTTTACTGACTGCCTGGTAAACACGAAGTAGCACAACTTTCTGTGTAAATGCCAGATAGCACATTAGAGTTTCCTTGGGCAGTTTCACTTAGGCATAAGTCTTCTCCCCCATTTCTGTAACTCTACTGATCTTGTTTGCTTGCACATACCTGCACAGAGCAGGCAAGAAGGAAATATGCCACCAAGAAAGGACTCAATTTTTGTTTAGCCCAGAGAGGTGAGGATGCAAATAATCTTCTCTGTCTCTGGAGGCTAGGAGAGGAGCAGTGGTCTTCAATCGCTGCCCGGAACTATCGAGTTAGGTGTCAAGGAGGGACTTTGTAATGGTAATGACGGCGAGGCAGCAGCCTTTGGAAGCTGTCAAATCTCCATTTGCTGAAGATCTCGAAGAGCAGATTAGATCTATCTTTGGCAGAAATGATATACTGTAACTAATCTAGCCTTAAATCAAGGAAATGGGCTGGATGACCTATTGAAGTACTTCACAGTCCATAAGCTTATTTATGCTGTTAATATTTGGAGACAGAGTCTGATTAAACTGTGGCATACACCAAACGCTGGAGCAGCTGCTGTTTCTCCTGCCCCTAACTTGGTGAGAGAGGACCTAGCACAGCATTGTGGGAAGCAGGTTACTCTGAAGGAGGATGTTGCCCATGTGCCCATGCTATGCAGGTCTCAGCTCTTCAGAGATGGACATAAAGTCAGAGGGGACTGCTGGGCTTTCCCAAAGTTGTATCCAATGCCCACTGGAAGAGCTCTCTGCAGCAGGTCCAAACTGCTTTGCAGGGCACTGGGTACTCCATTCCTTTCCAGTGAAAAGAATGCACTCACGCTCTTGCCCTCCCCAGGGCGGCGCAACCTGCTTTGTGTTCCCTGTCCTGCACCTCCTCAAGAGGCAGAATTTAGCTGTCAGAATCACAGGATGTTCAGAGTTGGAAGGGACCCACAAAGATCATCGAGTCCAGCTCTTAAACGGCACCATTGCCTCTCTGGCAGGAATCGAACCCTGGTCTCCCACGTGAGAGGTGGGGACACTCACCACTGTACTAAAGTGGATTTCCAGACTGATGCTGGCCTTTAGTGTGGCCATTCTTTGTTTCCATGATCCCACTGCATAATTTATTTAAAAAGGTGAAAATGTTAGTGTGAAAAAAGGTTTTGGTTTTTTTCACTTTTTCCCAAAGGACATCTGCTTCCATTTCTAGGTGTGTCTTATTTGTGTTTGGTTTCCAGATGTAAAACAGACCCATGATGTCAGATGGTACAGGTTTTCTATTTTTCACATCATTGCACCTGCAGAAGGACAGAATTTGGTATCACTCACATTGTGTGGGGAAAGAGCCTTCCTATTAGTGATATTTTCAAGAACATAGACCTTTCTTGCAGTAATACTAAGAAAACCCTCTCGTTTTCTGCTGCAAATGGTTGCTGCAGGCCCAGGTAAAGCTGTGGGCTGTGAATGAACATATTCCCCGTAACTTCCCCATTCTTTACAGGGGAAAGCTGTGAAAGGCAAAAGCAACCAGAAAAGGTTGTACACTGTAAAATTACTGGACAGCTGACTTCTTGAAATGGAAATGTGTCACTTCTCACAGAGACCTGGATTAATTTAGCTGCCATACAAGCAGTTGCATAATAATAGCTAATCTTTATATGATAAATTAATAAAATGTATCTTAAGTTTTGAGGGTGCAAAAAAACCGCCCAAACACCTTTTTTTTTTTCTTACCTCAGTTGAAAACACCAGTGGAGGATATGTGAGGAAATTAATAACACTTACTGGAAGAAAAGTTTTTGCATGTGTGATGGCTTCCCAGACTCTTTTTGTGGCAGCTACATTTTAGTCATATCTCTCCTGAAATGAGAGCCTGTCCTGTTTCCACTGCTTTGCAGAGCTGGCTTTATATGTAGTCACCTTCCTTTCAATATAATAATCCAAAGCTTACAGAGCTGCAAATAAAACCGCAACCTGTGTAAACCAGCATAGAATTTTTTCCTGAGTCCACAGATGATCAAAATGATACTGTTGGAGAGCATTATTTAAGCTCTTTCCTGTCAGCAGTTACAGTAATGCTCAGTAGTTGCACTGTAAAAGGGTTCGGGCAGATACGCAGGCCATGGCGTGGATAAGCTCGCTTGCGAGGCACAGGGAGAAAGGCAGAAGGGTAGCTGGGAAAAGCTTAGGAAGGACCCATGCCTGTTGCTATCTCTGTCTTTCTGAGTTTCCTATGGGATACTGTATTTCAGTCAGTCCTGTGCTACCAGATCTGACATCTCATCTGGCTGTTTTGTGCCAGTGCAGTTGCATTGATGACAGCAGTAACCAGAGGCTGGTGTACAGCTATGTGCCCAGTTTTGCCAGTTTTTTTGAGGTTTTCTGGAGGTCCTCACTGCCGAGTGTGGCCGAGCTGCTGTCTGCATCACAGCCACCTAGCTAGGATAGTTCCATCTCTAACAC
Organism: Pitta sordida; assembly: GCA_013390025.1. Taxonomy (NCBI): domain Eukaryota; kingdom Metazoa; phylum Chordata; class Aves; order Passeriformes; family Pittidae; genus Pitta; species Pitta sordida. Next base: position 122,370 of record WEKX01011269.1, read on the forward strand.
TGAAGCCACTGCAGAGGCAGCTGAGCAGCAAAATATTGTGCGTTTGTTTCTGTCCTTGTGGGAGCCACACCTCTGAGTGGCCGGTTCTAATTAAGCAGTACACATGGCAACATGATAGTACAGATTTTCTGCCTTAATTAGGTCCAGCTCTCAGTCTATTCAGAAAACACCTTAAAATGTGAATCATTCGTACACTGATCTCAAAAGATGTAGCAATAATTATGTGAACTTCACATCAGCTGTATATGGTGTTGGCTTTGTAGCAAAAAAGAAACACAAAGGAGGTAGTAGTTTTGCGGGATTTTTTTCCCCTAGAAAAAAAATCACTAGACAGTATCCCCGGCTGGCCCAATGGCCCTGACTGAGGGTGGTATTTTGCTGTGAGAGGCAGTGAAATTCTGGCTCTGGAGATTATAGTCTGGAAAGCACAGCAGATAGAGGCAAATGGACAGAGGAGAAAGTCTTAGCAATTAACTCTTGTACCTTAAAAAGCTGTCCTTACAAAGTAAGGGAATGGTCAAATCAGGTCAGCTATGGGCCCAAGGAAAAAAAGCAGTTCAATACTCAAAATGGCAATCACAGTGAGTGGTTTACCAGCAATTCTATCTATAATATGTTTGTATTGCTTGTTAGATAATTTTGAACTGTGGTCATATTAATGGAAATTGTGATCTATTCCAGGACAACTCACAAGTAGGAAAAACCAAAATTAAACAAATTGATTCCCTGCTGTAAATAGTTCAACCAAACTAGTTCCTCAAGATAAGGTATGGAGCATTTCTCATTTCTGACTCAAATAAATGTGCTAGTATGCTATTCCATTGTTTATCACCAGAAATTTTCACTTCATAAATATTGAATCATGAAATTGAGATTGCATGAAACTTTCTGCATGTGGAAAAAAGTGTCATGCATCACCTGGATCCCCTCCTTTTCTGCTCTTCCTGCATGCCCTAGTGCTCCTTGGAAAGGGGACAAGACTAGGTGAGCTTGTCACACCTGAAATTATATCCTTTTCCACCTGGACTTCTTGCCATTGACGTAGACTGTCTGTAAGGAAAGACGTGTTTTGCAGAACCAGTTACATAGTGGCTCTTTGCATTGTCACTTGCCCAGTCTGTTGTGACTTGCACCACATTGTCCTCAGTATGTTTTCCTGCTTAGCAGACAGTTTTGCCGTGAAGCTGTAATAAGTAAGGTCATTTATTGGAGCAGAGTTGAGCAGTGTTTGCTGGTGGTGAAAGCCTGTTTTAGGGAAAGTCAATTAGCTCCATCAAAGGTGTGAAGAAACATTGTTGCCAGTAATGTCCTTTCCCATACTGGAGAGAAATGAGCATTTAGAACCTGAAGGGGAAAAAACAGTGCAGCCACTGAAGCCGGATATTTGTGAATCTAGTAGAGTCAACTTCCAAGTTCAAGTGTCAAAAGAAATTGGTATGTCCATGACTTGCGCTTTCTTTTCCTGCAATGCCAATGACCAAAAGTTAAAACTCCTCACCACAGTTTCAGCCTAATGGCAACATAGTGTCTGACTTCCAAAGGACTGGATTTTAGCTGAAAAACATTTTGTTTAGCTGTAACACTGGCAATAATTGTCTTGATTGGGTTAGTAGTAATTACACGTAAATGCATTTTCTCGTGCACCTATAACGTTTCTGTTTCTGTTTGCACTGATGTCTGCATTTGAAGAGTCGTCAAGGCTGTGGTATTGAGGGGAGCCAGCTCTTATTCTAAGGTCAAGCTTAAGTCATGAAGGACTGTGATTTTCACTAGCTTTTACCCCACTTGCTGCTATCTTTTGGCAGCTTGTGCCAAGGACCAGGCCTCCTGATATGCTATGGGCCTACTCTATGCTCCAACACCAGTTTTGGAAACAGTTAACATCCCTCCAGAATTGGTATTGGGTTTTTTTTATCCTTGGCTCTCCAAAAATACTAAAATGTCATTAAGACAAATGGCAAACGTTTCTCCTTTTCTCACATCTGTCAAAACTTCAAAATCTACTTTCATGACATTTCACACAGCATTTTTTTATGTACCACTAAAAGGACATAGAATCCTAATTAGCCTTGCTTCCATCATTTTCATCTGCCATGTGCTGCTGTCCCTGTATAATAAATTAACAAAAAGGAGGGGGGTGAGGGTGTGTGGTCAGGGGTGTGCCTATAACAAGTGATATAAACAGTTGTGGGGTGGAAGGAAAAAATTAGGCTGCTACCCACACAGGATTTGGAGACACTTTTTGTATGAAGTAGCTAAATATTACAACCAGTAGGGCATGTTTCTGAGCACCCGACCAGAGTGTTTCTTCAACCCCACCAGCAAGGAGGTGAAACTGGGAACACAAAAAGAAAGCCATGTAAGAGAGGAGTAGCTTTGCATTTTCAATGTCAGGAATCAAAAGTTTTTGACCATTATTTTTGGACATTAATTTAAAAAGTAATTTGTTGTTTCTGCAATTACATACTTGGCTTGCAAATGTTAACTGATATGCTTGTTTTTACTGTCCACAAATGTACTATCTGTTATATTATAGTTCCTCTTTGGAGCTTGAGGACACTGCTTTTTCTCACCAAAACAGAACCAAAAATATATCAAAAGCTGTTTAAGTGCCTCCTTTATAGAGGGAAAAAAAGTGGACAGTCAGTTCTCTTAATTCAAGGCTAGGAAGTCAGTAGTGCTGTTAGCTCAGGTTCTTCCCTTTTAATCACTACAGTACTACAAACTTGTATTTGCCACCTCCTCCTCATCCTCTGGATAGGGAAAGGACATCTTCAGATGGACTGACTGGCCTGTAATAGCTTGGATAACAGCAATATAGTTAACAAGACACTGGTAAAATCTCTATTAGTTTGTTAAAGGCCACCCTTGAGCAAAAGCCTTATTTTCAATNGTCCTGCCCACCCCGCCCGGAGGGGAGCTGCCGTGGCTGTGCCGGCAGCCCACTGTGCCAGGAGAGGGAAGGCTGCCACCGCCGCAGCTGTGCGGGTTGATTTACATATTCATGACTGCCTAATTGAATATTCACACGTGTCATGTTGTGCATGCGCAGTTGTNTAATTCAAGGTTAGGAAGTCAGTAGTGCTGTTAGCTCAGGTTCTTCCCTTTTAATCACTACAGTACTACAAACTTGTATTTGCCACCTCCTCATCATCCTCTGGATAGGGAAAGGACATCTTCAGATGGACTGACTGGCCTGTAATAGCTCGGATAACAGCAATATAGTTAACAAGATGCTGGTAAAATCTCTATTAGTTTGTTAAAGGCCACCCTTGAGCAAAAGCCTTGTTTTCAATATGAGAGTCTCCTAGCAGAAGTCTGAAAGCACCCAGGGCATCTGCTGCCAGGAAGGAATACTTTACCTTGATTACAGGATACCAACAGCTATAGTGGTTGTAGGATAGTTGGGTTTCCATCTTCAGGATACCAATTATTCAATGTGATTATACAGTCAGGTCTCCTATACCAAGGAACTGGTATAGGAGCGGTCTTATTCATCTCCCGTGAAGCCCGCCTTCTGCATTGATTGGCAGCTCATTAATACGCAAATTTGCCCCACACCCTCACACCGCCCCCCAGCACTCCAGCGCTGTTTTGGCACTGCCCTGCTGTGTGTCAGTGTTTGTGTCGGTGTTTGTGTTGGTGTTTCCCAGCGCCCACGGCCGCCCCATGCCAGGAAAAATCCCTTTTCCACTCGGCTGGGGACAATAGTGCAGGGGAGCTGCCCCAGCAGCTGTCCCGGTGTCTCTCTGGGTGGGTAGACATGATCTCTCCATACTCGGGGTGGACGAGTATGTCTTGGAGAGTCATTCGAGAAAGTCTCGGACACTACGTCTAACTTGAGAGTGTGTAAATCTTTCATAACTGCACGAAGCCTCCTCTCTTGGAGTGGTGCAGGCACCTGGCTGTGGTGGGAGCAGACCCACTGCCGTGCCCACCCTGCCCACCCCATCCGGAGGGGAGCTGCCGTGGCTGTGCTGGCGGCCCACTGTGCCAGGAGAGGGAAGGGTGCCACCGCCGCAGCTGATTGATTGTGTGGGTTGATTTACATATTCATGACTGCCTAATTGAATATTCACACGTGTCATGTTGTGCATGCGCAGTTGTGAAAAGGGGCCTCCTTAAACGCTGAAAAATCATGCCGCTAAGATGTGAAGCCACAATATGGAGGGCGCGAAGTGGAAGAGGACTGACTATAGATTGTATCATTATTGCAGAAATGCGGAACTCAGGGTTGGTACTACACAAATCAACAGAAATAAAATTATAGAGTTTGTTGCCAGGATAGAGCACAAAATCATTGAAATACCCAGTGAATAACCCTTAGGTGCTGGTCTACTTTAGACCAGAAATACTATCAGAAAAAATCAGAAATACCAGTACTGTCCATGCTACCAAAGCAGACAACAAAGAAGACTACGTCTTGTTAGGTCCTTGTGAACATGTTTCAGTTTTAACCCTGTGTGTCAGGACCCATATATATATACACAAACTTCTGTACACTCGTTTTTTTAATAGACCTGAGAGTGGAAATTGTACCATGTAAATCTGAGCAGTGTAATGTGCTGGGTGGCAACATGGAAGTTGCCCTTTGTGCTCCTTCACAGTAGGGAAAAGAGACCATCATCTTCAGGTGATTCCCAGCCTTGTGGGATGGCTGATGCCTCATAGTCCCTGGATGAAACACCATAGCCATTGTATGGGGTCTCAGAGGTCTGCTTTAGACAAGACCTGCAGTCTTCTTCCTGCCTGAGATGTGATGTACAGTTCACATTACCTTTTACTGCGTGCCCTGAAGTCAAAGTTCAGCTTTCTCCAGCAGCATCAGCCAGTGGGAGGCCTATATAATAGTTTGACATGGTAGGTGTCAGCACAGAGAAATGTGCTTGTGCCTCAGTACAGAACTTTATACAAGTTTCTAATATAGTATATTCAGAAAGTTTCCAGATGAAGCAGATATAGTAGAAACTGATGAAAATTTCACCTGCAGTGGGAGAAAGGGAAGAGGAAGATGCATTAATGTGCTTCAGAGAAGAAGATCCTCCAGAAGGAATGGTGACAGGTAGTCATCTGCCCTACTTTTACCTTTCATGTTGGATGCCAGCTTTTACTAAATTGCCAAAACTTTCATTCATAAAAATAAGAGCTTCAGAGCACGCAGACTTCAGAAAATCAGTGTGTATTTCAGGGGCCTAAATCTGAACGAAGAAGAATAATTTTGTGCTTTTCATACCACCGGCAAAATGTAAATTTCATTGGTGCAACGTTCACTCATTATCGCTGAATCAAAGAGCAGTCTCAGTTCCTGCTGGCATCCTATTTAACAGAATAATAAAAATCTCTTCTGTTGCACACATACATTGCTATGTGAACGGATGATGCTGCCTCGATTTTCATGTCTCATGTTTGTGTTGATTAGCTGTCCTATTTTAGGAACTACTTGCATTATGGAATAGACTAGTAAAATCATTAGTGTGCAAATAAAAATAGGTCTTTACTTTGAGAATTAAAAAAGTAAAACACATAATTAAAATGACAGAGGTTATAGAAATGGAGAAATCTGCATGAACTATGTGAGACACCAGGGTTTGAAGAGGATGAGCTTCACTGGGGATAAATGACAGGCTGAAGCACACAAGTGAAAATAATCAGAACTCCTGTGTAAAGTGATGCTGATATATTCTGAATGTCACATTACACTGCACAGTGCTGCACTTGCTCCAAAAAGGCTCTTTAATTATAGTGGCTCAAGCCTCAAAATCACAACACTCAAGTGTAGAGGTGGACCATTTAAACAACATAAATCTTGTTACTGAAGATGCAAATGGGAAGTTCAACTCCTAGATAATTATTAAGGCTTATATCTGATATTCCATTATTTATGCATCTATCTATATAACAGTTCATCCAAACCATTACCCTTTAAAAATATTTTTTCTGCTTTATCTTTTCTTTCTAATCTTTGTACAGTAAATTGCTTTTGGTTGTTTTTTTTGCATACGAGCCAGTTACCTGCTATTACCGTGCTGCTGTCAAGGGCGGCACGCTGTTCTAGAATCTCTTCCTAATTATCAGCCCTTCCCAAGGATCTGCAAATGAGGGCAACACCTGCTAACTGATGTCTGAGTTCAGCAGTGCCAGGGGAGTAGGAGCACCTTGTATGGGGCTGAGGAGACAGGAATGAGGACACCTTGGAGGTTTTGCCATAGGGGTCGGGATGCCAGTGTGTCAGCTGTCCATTGCAATTTGGCTGGCAAAAATGACTATGGCAGTTCCATCCTCTCCTTCCCGTTGCCTGTCAGAAAGGGGACCCATCCCCTCAGGCATTACTACAGAAGTCCCATACTTGGATACAGATAAACAGGGGAAGTGTGCAAGCCAAAACTTAGTTCCTGAATTAAATAAGGAAACTCTGCCCATGGTGGTTTGAGTGTCCTGGAGAGTGCAACCTCGGCCTTTCTTGGCTTTGTAAACTGCTGGCCTAGCTATTTACACTAAAAATAAATCTTTCCTTGAGAGCTTTTCTCCCACAGAGTTTTTTTCAGGAGTTGGCACCAAATAAAGTTGTTTAAGAAAAGAAACAAACAAAAATGGGGCAGAATTTCAAGCAGAAAAACTGAAAAGCCCTCTTGAGCTGTGTCCACACACAATCACACACTTTCGGCTGTCCTGGGATCCCTCCCCTGCCAAATGTGCTGCCTGCTTTGCTGTGGAGGTTTTCTTTACTTTAGACAATACCAATACATTCATTAGTAGACATCTGAAGAATGATTTTTAGATCTGATATCACTTCAGCTGCCAGGTTTTTTCATACAGGCATTCCCGAAGGAAGTGGGTTAGTTGGTGTAGGGCTGGAAAGGTTTTGCTGTGCTGTCAAAAGTGCTTTGGTACTTTGTGGACAGAATCTCCAGGATCATCTGTCTGGGTTGCCCTCACAGGATGCCTCCTCATTTGTCCTGCAATTCCCCTTTTTTCCACCATTTTCTTCACAAAGGCAGAGTCAACTCATCTCTGTGCTACCAAGTTCTAAAAAATTCATTATCACTTTGGGGAACAGCTAAATTACTGTCACCTTCAGCAAAGCTCATCATCTGCTTATTGTTCATTGTATGGGTATGTTGATCTCTTCATTGTATGGGTATGTTGATTTAGAGGCATTTTGGCCTTGCAAAACATATTTTGCAGTTATGAAAAAATTTATAACTCTCACAAGTGATGGTTTGGCCAACAGAAAGGTCCAGTTTCCTTAAATAAACTATTATCAACAATGATCTGTGATTAGTTCATATATTTATTGAGGAAAAAGTGTATATTAAAGAAATTAAAGAATATTAGTACTAAACTAAACTATGTAAATGTTTTCTTGGCAAATTGACATGAAAAGACTAAAAAATTGTAATGATAGTAGCAAGTTAGTACTAGGAATTACTAATTTTTCCTAAACAAAAATAAGGTATTGAAAAGTATGTGAAATGTGAGGGAAGAAATACTTTTTTTAGTATTATGATGCCTTATCTTATTCCCCACAAACAAAGACCCACATTCTCAAGAACGGCTGAATGTATTTGCCATAATTTGCTATTAATGGGCAAGAATGTGGTATTACAAGTGCATTATGTTAAATGGAGGTAGATGTTTTGAAAACGGTATTGTAGCTGTTCAAAACTGTTCCCCTGCCACTCCACAAGGTACAGCAATTGAAGTGCTTGCTCCCATATGCATTTACAATCACGTCCACTTCTTTGTGGCTTCTGACTTTTTATGAAGCATTTCTTACATGAAGACGACAAAAAAAATTCTTGCCTGAATGTCTGCTTTTTTAAGGCACTGGCACAGGTGATACCTGTGGCAAGTCTTGAAAACATGGGAGAAATATTTTTGATGATCAGCATTCTAGGATGCATCCACATGCCTGGCCCTCTGACCGATGCCTGATATTTTAAAAAATTATTTCTATTTAATTTTATTTATGTGCAAACATTCTCTGCGCCCACACTTGGAGTATTGTGCAGCAGAATAACACAAGAAATGGCTTCTCCCCTGAACAACCAACAGTTCCTTTTAGTTGAGAAACCTGCAGCCATGCATAAGTGCTTATGGTCTCTCAGTCTCTCACTTTTTTTTCAAAAATTTAAATATCTTTCTTCTCTTCAAGTGGCAAAAGAAACATTCAGTCAGAGCTGAGTCTCCATACAAGATAGAAAAGGTTTGCTGGAGGTTCCTGCTGTGAAGTGAAGAAGCATCAGCTGATTGATCCACCATGTCATTTTACCTTCTCCCGAGACTTCACAGCCTTCAACACAACTACAGACCAGTCAGCATGACCT